>BLKR01001975.1:0-60000 GCA_011170035.1 Teleogryllus occipitalis
ATGAGGGAGAAAGTAAATGAGACAGTTCATACAATATTTCCTTGTGTATAATTAAAGAATGTACAATTTCAATTTATAAAAGAAATAAATGAATGAACTAAAGTAAACAATACATTTGTTATATACATTCGAAGTTGTGATGTAGTTTAATACATAAGCTATGACGCTTATAGCCTTCTTGTTCGGTTTGCTGAACATATTGTTCTTTTTCAACACAGTGCTGTCTGGAGAACTGTATTTTCCATATGTTATAATTTCTTGATGAAATCCTTTAGCAACAACTATCCAAGACTAATAAAAAACAGCGAGATTTTCAAATTCTGCAAAAATAGAATAACAAATCATGGTTAACATACACTTAGTTTTTTTATGAAAATTTAATTACATTTTCAATATTTACCAATATCTCCAGATTCATGAACTTTGTACAAAGGAAAAGTTTCCCCACCACCCAAGAGGTAAATTCCATGGTGCGTTAGGTTTTTTTTAAGTGGAAACCTTCACTCAGAGTCCTATTATAAACCACTGAGAGAATGTAATGCAAGATTTCATTGTAGAAGCACCACGACCTGGACTATATTTCCTGAAATGAACATTGTTTAATATCCAAAACATATTACCAATTCACTTTGTGCTAACGTCAGTAGTCAGCAGCATCAGTGCAAAATCATTTCCTTGACAGAAGAGGCAAATTGAAGCACACTCAGATACATACAAAGATTCAAGAATGCATTCACAGGTTATCCATTGCAAGAGATTGGTTCTTTCTAGTTAGGATCCAAAGATTATGCATCTTTTTTGTCACGCGAAAAACTGAAGGCTAGTATTTGGAAATTATTAATCAGCTAATTTCCAAAATTTGTTTCTTGGTAATACTTTACAAATAAAGTAAGAATCACTACAACAATTGAATTGAAGGTTTTATTTGTTTCCCTTTCGGATCACATAAATTCAGGTTACACAAATTTTATTACACATACCCATCCTTCATTCACATACAGTACTTATTATCTGTCACCATAAAGTCCATGTATATTTCTGCCACCAAGTTATTGATCCTAAAATAGCTATCAATCTAATATTTCACTATAAACAATATTCAATGTAAAAGCTTTAGAACTGTTTTTACATTTTCCTTGATTTGTGCCATCTTCAATTTGTAACCTAACATCAGCAAACGAACTTACTCTAGAGAATACCACATAAAGTTGCCCATGTGTAAACACAGGAGAGGGAAGATAGATGCCAATTTTTTTGAAAGTCTGCCCCTGCGACTTATTAATTGTCATGGCAAACGACAACCTTACTGGAAATTGCCGTCTTTTTAAATTGAAAGGCATGGTGTGGTCTGATGGAGTCAGATCGATTCTAGGTATCAACACCAAAGTAGACTGTGCCTCTCCTGTCAGAACTTTTGCTTCAATGGAATTGTTGTGCATTTTGTGCACAACCATTCTAGTGCCATTCACCAATCCCTTCTTGGCATTAAGATTTCTAACCAACATCACTACTGCTCCTTTTTCAAGAGTCAGTTTGTGAGGAGGTAAGCCAGAAGGATTCAATGAATTAAGAAATTCTATCTTTTCAATTCTAAATTCAGTATCTAAAATAAATAATCCAGCATACGATGGAAGCTCACCAGTAGCAGGATGCAAACTTCCAACAGAATGATAAATCTGCCCGTGGATTTTAAAGCAATAAGGACCTCTACTATTGGAAAATTGTAATAAATTTGTCTGAATTGATGCAAATGCTAAAGCATTATTATAACTTCTAATATGCAACAGATAATTTTTAGATTTTTCATCACCTCGTGTTATCAAATTTTTTAATAGATCAGGCACTTCAATGGGTGATAGAACTTCCTCACTCACTTTCCCTTTATGACAACAACTACTGAATCCCCCACCTGTTTTCTCAGCTGCAAAATGTAAAGCCCCACAAAACTCACACTGTTCATTCATTTCTCCCAAAGAAAATTCATCTACATTACAGTCACTATGGTTTGTTCTACCCAACCAATATGTTGCTCCACACAATCTGTTAACAAACCTGCGTGCAATTTTTTGGGTTCTACACATGCGTAGCTGCCGCTGCCTTTCCGCCTGTGTTTCCTTCTGTCGCAGCTCCCTCTGTCTTTGCCTTTGTTTATCAAGTCTGGTCCTGCGTTGTTGTTCGGTCTCAAGACATTGGCGTTTGGCACGATTTTGATAATGGCGTTCAGAACTTTCTGCTATCTCTTCAAGAGTTCTTTCCGACATAATTTGCTTCCTCTTTCTACGCTCCGAAGCCATCGTCATTTTTCTACCTCGAGCCATACTGACTGTAGAAGAGAACAAAATTTTCACTTTCCAAACACACACACATTTATTAATAATGTTATTGTAAATGATATTCCATTTAATTTATGTACATAATGTAGTGCAATTAACAGCATTCATACACAATATATAATTATATTATTACCACTCACTCTATATGAATTATTAAACTATGTATCTACTAACCTTTTCTTCTTTTCTATAATACCCCAATGTGGCTGCAATTTACTCCACAACCATTTATGGCCATACTGCAGAAGAAAACAAATTTTTCACTTTACCAAACAACACATTTTAATAATGTAGGGCAATTAAGTGAATAATTATTTCATTCAAAGGCTACATTTAAATAAGTTGATGGAATCAGATCACTAACCTCTTCAATTTCAAGATTTTTATTCAATGTAGAAGATCACGTTCACATGCTTATACAACCTAGACTAAAACAGAAACAAACAAAATCGCTGTGAACGTGAACATTCTGAATACACGTAATATATGTGAAAAAATAATACTGTATTTCTCTAACCTTCATTCAAAGGCTACATATATAAATAAGTTGATGGAATCAGTTAATAAAATAATTATTGTATGTATGCAAAAATGAAGATTTACTAACCTCTTCTATTTCAAGATTTCTATTCAATGTAAAAAATCACATTAACGTGCACGAAACGCGCACTGGCAAGTACTGGTTCTGGCACAGCTGAACGCTGTGTGCTCCCGCCACCGTCCGACAGTGTAATTTTCTTCCGAAAGATCGCGCGTCAATCAGTAACTGCTGATCCCGAAATTTACGTTTTTTTTATATTTACGTATTTTTAACGCACTTTTTCAATACGAATGTCCCATGTGCAGGTGAAAAGAAACACGATTTTTCAATCCATTGCTTTTTTATACAGATCGGTTTCGTATGTCGCCCAATTTATTGAAAAGACCAAACAGCCCTTTGAGAAATAATATATAAACGTGTGCTTTAAATATTGTCATACAAAGTTTCTCCAAAAATCAAGAATTTTCTGTAAAAATAAGCTCAAATTTCCGCATTTTCAGAAACGCTCAAACACCAATTTCTCAAAAATAACTTCAATTTTTTGTCACACTTTTCCAATGGATACTGCTAATTAATATGCCGTAAATTTCATTTTCGTGTAGTCTTTTTGTTGTTGTTTTTCAAATTACATAAATAGAACTCCTTTTAAATATCTCTCACGCCGTTAATATGCACACTTTCACGAATTTCTATAGATTACTGAATTTGCGAGTGGAAGTTCTTCAAATTACTTCAAATGTCATTTTTCGAAAACTCAATAGATTCCTGTGAAAAAGAAATTTCGCATTTGAAATAACGATTATAGCCATTTTCTTGAAAACTGATCCAAATTTTTCAATGAAAATTGCTATTTAGGACGAAGTTTTATCCTTCTTTAATATTCTTAAAATAGTATTTCGGTTCTACTATTTGGAAGCACAAAAGTTGAGAAAGAAAAAAGTACTTTGGGCGGCGATAGATGGCAGCAGGTAAAGAGGGGCAAGACTGTACAGTATCAGCCCACACGAAGAAAATTAGAAACATTTGCTATGAGAAAGTACGTGTCATTCTATAGCACCTCTAATTATTTATATAGATAGATTAGCTGTCACAATATTTGCAGTTTTCGTAAAATAAAATTGCTTATATTATATCTGTAGTTTTTATTTTGGGTCTCATACCCAGCAGATCTAAACAAATGAGATATTGAAAAAGAGAGATTTTTACGGTGTGGTGAAAAAATACACTCTCACTGTATAAATATTAAGAATTCCATGAAAAAATTACATCAGGCAGGCGCAACTGCAAATATTTCGGTCTGCTTACTCATTCTGACTGATCTTACATAATACGGAAAGTGCCATGGCAATCATAAAAATTTATTTTCGTGTCAGAAAAAAATTATAAGTTTAATGAACACGACTATTCAATAATTCTTAAATTTTTGAACTATAAAAAGAAAATATCTGATCATGGATTAACTTGAAAATAAGCAAAACTTGAATCGTGACCACAATTTGATGCAAATTGCAATTTTGTAGATCAAGTTGTTATAAAAAGCCTTCTTTATATCCAATATATTCAATTCATATTTCTAATTAAATCCATTAATTGAATTTGGTTTTTAAAATAAACACTTTTATATCAGGCATTAAAGTCCTACAATATATATCAGACAATAAACACTTTTAGATCCGACTAAAAGAAAATGACTGAACTACTGAAATGTATTGGACTGAGAAGTTATAATGATGTAGACATCCCTTAGGTAGTAAAATCTCGTAATATTATAATTAATAACATTAGAGAAAAAGATTTTTACCTCTTGGAAAGTAGAGTGCGCAACATACTCATTTTTAAACGTATATTAAGAAAATCACAATAAAAATGTCATATCACGTCACAATTTTTAAATACACCGTATATTTAAACCGTATCATACCGTATTTTGCTATTAATGCAAATACATTTAAATCGCACCTGCAAGATATGTAGAATACCCAAAAAATAGAATTAAAAATAAAGTATTTGTTCGGTTCATCTATGCCATTTTAATGACATATCAACAAAATTTGTCTTTCGTGATTTTTTACCTTCTGTATTCAAAGATTGCAGTCTTTATTCTCGCGACTGGTAGTTGTGCTCAATTACGTGTAGGTCTTAGAGGTATTAGTAAGTCTTAGTGGATGTTTTGAAAACCAGTCACGTGCACCTTCATATTTCCTACTGCGCATCAATCACCGAAAGGAATTATTTTAGCCCATTACCTTATCGCAAGTATACAAGTATCCAACTGATGTGGTGGCAGATTTTGAGTCAGTTGGTGTCATGCGGAACTGTACCCGCAGTGCGCGTCAAGTTCGGGTTTGGTTTGCACGTGTCTTAAATACATTAATACATTACAGTTCTGTATTTTTTATAAAGTGAAATTCGGTACATGATCTGTAGAATTAAATCGGTTCCGTAAAATGCAAATCTTCATTTCACATCGAAAGCGTGCGAATCAACCCTGTTACGTTTGTGAAAGATTTACACCCAAATGTCAAAGTAAAATAATTGTGTATTGCAAAACTTGCGTATTCTTTATATTTTGACTGTCGTGTTTGTGAGTATGAGCATGAGCTGCTCACCAGTGTTGTGTCACCTCCACAACGAACTTTACGTTGTGGTTGAATGGAACACTCAAATTATTGTCATTCGTTCTATCAATGTTGTGGAGAATGCTAGAAAACCATTGTAATATCTGCATATTATTGCACGAATATGTATATTTCATTCTCAACTTGTTCTTACATCATATGCAGCATGCTCATAAAATTTTGTAGTAAAGTAATCGGAGTGACAATGCGGAAATTAGCATAGATTTTTGTTTATTTCAAAAACTTTTTCTAATGCTAAAGAAACGTTTTCTAATGGTTTTCGAAACCAGCGTGATCGTTTCTTTTGAAATCATCTAATATCATGAAGGTATTAATTTTTTTTATTTCCTTGTGTATTGCTTAACCCCAAGAGACCTGATTTGTGTATGATTGAGATAATGCAACACATTGCTTTTATGTATGATTTAATAATTAATAATCTAGCTGTATGAATTGATAGTTCATTAAATATTATTACAACAGAAAATCAGCTAGCAAAGCTTTACGGATGATTGCCGTAGAATTGCTGTATATAACTGAAAGACCCTGTCCTAGGCAGTAGAATATGTTAATAAAACCTTGCAGTGAGACTTAGCAGCCTAATGTTTGTAGAAACTCTGCTCAGGGTTCCAATGTGTAGTTTTGATTTATTGATTGATTTTTTTCGGGATTTCCAGACGCGTCAACTACTTGGGTCATTAGTCCCTTTAGTGTAGTGCATGTTTTTTTCTCAGGAGATGGCAGTGATCTTCCCCCGCTTGATGGCGAGATCTGGCGCCGACCTACCGTCGGCTAGTGGGGTTTCCCCCTAAACAGGACTCTCCCACCAGCGGGACACCGCCCCAGCCGGGACAAGTTCTAAGCTCCCAACCGGTCTCCGGAATATGTGGTAGTGTAGTGCATGTTAGTGTAAGTGTGTGTAAGGGGAGAGGATAGGACAGGGAAGAGGAAGGACAGATCGCGCGCGGTCCGTGCTCGTTTGATAGGGTACTGCTCCGGCATTTGCCTGGTGCTTGATCGGAGAAACCACAGAAAACTACCGATCAGAGCAGCCGGCCGCTAGAATTCTCCTCCAGATAGCGACTGAATTCGACCTAGCTGAAAAGCTAGAGTCAAAAACCCTACCACCGTCAGGACTCGAACCTAAGACCTTCTGGTCAGAGGCGCTGCAGTGACATAATTTTATGCACTGAGCTACCTCTCCCGGTTTGCATTACGAATCTGGGCCCACGACTCACCGGTCACGTACGAAATTCTTTTCTTTGTGTAAAGAATTGAGAGGTAAGCGCAATGCCAGGGCAGTACCCTAACAAACGGGCTACGGACTTTCCTTCCTATCCTATCTCTTCCTTGTCGTACCCCTTACACACACTTATACTAACATGCACTACACTATCACATATTTAGGGAGACCGATTGGAGGCTTAAAGCTTGTCCCGGCTGGGACGGTGCCCCGCTGGTGAAAGAGTCCTGGTTAGGGGGCAACCCCGCTAGCCGACGGTAGGTCAGCGCCGGATCTCGCTATCCAGCGGGTGAAGATCACCGCCATCTCCCGAGGAAAAAATATGCATAACACTTATTGGACGAATGACCTAAGCTGTTGACGTGCCCAAAATCACGAACCAACCAAATCGCAATGCAAATCTCACTTGCGTCTCAGGGGTCAAATCGATAACATTGATCTCACCAAGTCCGACATGGTTGGGAGGAAGAGGCGAGAGGAAGGGTCGGGAGGAAGGGATGGAAAAGAGGGTCAGAATCTCGGATGAAAGAGTCGAAATGTCAGGAGGAAGAGTTGGGAGGAAGAATTCAGAAGAGTACTCGAGAGAAAGAGGAAGGGTCGGAAGGAAGAGTCGCGAGGAAGTCGGGAGGTAACAGTCCATGTGAAGGGACGGGAGGAAGAGTCGGGAGGATGTGTGGGGAGAAAGAATCGGCATGATGAGTTGGAAGGATAGGTCGGGAGAAACTACAAACTTAAGTTTCGCTCTGCAATGGGATTCGCGATTTTTTTTAATGAAAAAGTGTGCGCGCAATGTTTTTGAAGAAAATCTTGACCACGTGATGTTTGAAATGCGCGTTTATTCCAAGGAGAGATATTTGTTTTCTTGAAGTTAGGCGCCAATTTTATAAATATTTCTGTGCGAATATGGTAACATTATATCCCGTCCCAGCCAAGGCTCAGACCGTTCCCGATTTGCGGAACCGCCGTGTCGCGGGAAGAACTTCTTAATGTTTCGAGGCAGTGTTGAGCGACGTCACCTTTTGATTCAGCTTACAACTTTCATTGATACGTTTAAACCTAGGAAGCAAACAAAACAAAGGCGCAAAGACCAAGATGTAATTCAAATGCAAATGCTATCCGTATACAACCTAATGATTCTGACCTCAAAAACGAGCCATCAAAGAAAGCGACAAGTCGTTGCGAACAAATTACTTTTACGTCGGCACATTTAAGTGTAGGGAGAAACAAAAAATGAGCAAAATCTAAGATATAATTCGAATTCTGTTGCTGTAAAACCAACTCTTGTGATCTCACTTTCAAAATCAAGAAGTCAATGAAATCGATGTAAAGCAAATTGTATTTCCTTTGAGACGTTTGAACAAAGGGTGAAACCAAAACGTTAGGAGTTTTAATCAATGCATAAAACGCCGTCTCGATTTCTGCGGCCTCGTTTGTCGAAGAAAAAACCCCTGTGACCGGTACCTTTATAAAATGGTCGCACTGTTTTTTCCTGGACTTGGATATTTCCGACTTTTAAAGGAATGCTTATAAAATAACTATAATAGAATCATATGTTTTGATACGTCATGGGGAAGAGTTTGAGAGAGAATGTAAAAACAAGAGAGAGAAAGCACTTTCTTCACCTGAAGTCGAGTGAGACAACTGCAAAAAATACCTTAAGAAAATAATTTTTGTGTGAGGTCTTTGTGAAATAGATTTACATGACGTTTCGGCGCTAGCACGATTGATGAGAAGTTAATCTTGTTACCGTATATGCTTAAAGTTACGACCACTGACTTTCAAGCAGACTATAGTATTCAACATATGCGCCTAAGCAACGCTCGAAATCGTATAAAGCAAAAGAGGAAATTTCTTTGACTTTTGTATGTATGTATGTATGTATGTATGTATGTATGTATGCGCGTGTGTGTGTGTGTGTGTATGCTGATGAGAAGGTTTATGTTAACTATTTAATATTCTGCAGTCGACCCCTTTGTCTCCAACAGAAGGCACCTCGACAAGTTTGTTTTTAAAGGTTACCCAATTTTAACACCTCTTGGCAGGGTATATTAAGGGACTCGCCAGTCGAGTGCGATAAGCGTAATTTCATGAAAATGGGTGGGGTTATCATTTAAACTCCGAAAAGGAAGAGTCATAGGCACCCATATTAGGGAGTGGTGACCGAGTGGCATACTGACAAGGTATAAATATAGTATTTCAGATTAGTATCGAGAGACCTCCAAATCAAGGATATTGCATGACACAGGGGTGGTACGGGTAGACCTGCGACTCCAGCAACGCCAACGTCGTAGCACAGACGAATCTGTGACTCCTGGGGAATACATTAATCATTTTTAAAGATTCTTTTGTAGAATTTATATTTTTTGGATCAGTCTCATGGTCGTACCTGATGAGGTTTTGACCTGTATTGTTCGAGCAGTGCCTGTAATCTGAAAAACTGAATGATTACACCAACCTTCCATAAGGCTGGAAGTTAATCCTCAATTAAAATGACTTATTCGCTCCATTTCAGATCTGGGGAGATTTCTACTTTGGGCGAGCATGTAAAGAGGTAAGGTTACTTTAGGACCAGAATATCCTAATAGAGTTTAATTCCTTTTTCTTCGTGTGATACTGGGATGTCTCTAAATCCAACTTTGATTCTTGATCAAAGGCCAATGAATTAAGCGAGTGCCCATAAATTAAATGATTTGTGGTTAATATGAAGGCTGTGGAATCCTTCTCGGAGACAGCGGCCTTGGGTGGTGAGTTTAAGATGTGTTGTCAAATTGAGCTAATAAAGTACGCAGTTCAGAGAATTAAATACAATTTTGTCCAATAGAGCGTTTTAAATAAAACTTTAGAAAGCCCGCTGCTACCTCTGCAAATTCATTGCAAAATGGTAAACGTGAGTAATAAAGTTGCCACTCTTTTTCAATGTACAGCAAGGAAGCTCTTAAGGATCGCAAGCTGCTGATGAGTGCTGAAAAGCTCGGAGAGTTCAGGAATTGGATTCTGGATTTTACAAATGTTTGAGCATTATTGCTGTAAATTATTTTGGGGTAGGCCCTGCGGGACCCAAATATTTCTAGAGCGGCTGTAAATTCATTTGTGGGTAGGCTTTCCACTGCGTCTAAGTGTGTGGACTAGGATGCATGGCACACTAATTGATTTTAATTTTTTTACTATCGGCTCATTGTTCAAAAATCTGAAAAAATGTATTATAGAATGTTATAAGACACAATCTAGGGGAAAATACTAAGTCAGTACTCTAACGTTATAAGATCACAAATCAATTTCAAAAATGTATTTATTTTTTTTTCTATTTGAATTTGGCGTCAAAATTGGTTGACAAAAATACCTTGAAGTTTAACCATTATTTTACGTTTCTGCACTTTTTTCAGCCTGACACATGCAATAGAAGTTGAGAAAAAAATCTTGAAAAACATCTCTGCAACATATTGCCCTAGGAGGCTGATGTTTTGGGAATCTATGGCATTTTTTATTCTCTTTCATATGAGCATCGCGATTATCGATTTGGTTTGGGGTCACTTTTCACCGCCTTATTAGTTTATATCCTTTGTATTGATTAATTATCTTTAAATCAATTTTGACGTTTAATTCGCTACGATTGGTAATGAGTTTTACAAGTGATTGCTGTCATGTGTTGCCATGAAGAGAAATTGCTGTTTTATAATTTTACGTAACCGTTGCTGATGTATGAATGTACGCGCTATTATTTTCACCACTAGTTTTAAACGTGTTGATTGTAGTTATGGAGGTAAAGTGCTGAAATAAAAAGTGTGGGTATATTGTGAACAGTGACTGAGTATTAAAGAAAGGTGTCTGCTTGACTTTTCACAGTGTACTTCATTGACTTCTTCCTTGTGGCCGGCGCCTTCTGGCTGAACGTCATCTCGGTCAACATGGCACAAGGCTTAAGGTGAGTTAGCTCCTATCAGTTTTTAAAATGTAACTTCAGCTTTTCTTATGCTTTATCATAATTATTAAAAAAATAATTTGTTTTTGAAATGAAACTAGTGATTCTACAACCCAAACCTTTTCACATTTTTTGGTAACTTTTCAATTTTCAAAACTTCAGAAAGAGCAATGCAAATTGGACTCAATTTACGCGCTAGTGTTGACCACAGATGCACAAACAGACTCATGGACGGACACAGATTTCTGATGTCAATCAACTCTTATTTTCTTGTCCATACTTCGTACGAAGAGACTATTGTAATCGTGCTTATTACTTAATCATGATTATTATATTGTAACGAATACTGCATCATCTTCCGGAATCCGCAGCGTGGATTGCATCATCTACCGTCGCCCCCCGACTGGATGGTTCTGGAGTATTCGCGGGTCGCGTACATTAGTGGCGCGAGTTCCAGAAAGGAAGAGAAGAGCGCCAGTCAGGTATAAATTCGCCGGGGCCGGCGGCCGCTGGTCAGTCTAAAGAGGAAGCTTAGCTGTGAAGTGTGTGCATCGCGGTGAACAGCAGTGCAGTGGACTGTGTTCAGTGACGTGAACTGTGATCATTCATCGGACGGTGGTCAGTGGGACCGAAACGTGGTACTCGTGCAACGTGGACGGTGGCCAGTGCATCGGACGGTGGTGAGTGCTTACGACTGTGCGACAGTGCAAAATAAGTGAAGAGTGAAAATAAATAATCAAGTGAAAGTGTGACGTATGGATAAATAACCAAGAAAACAAGGACTGTGAAGAGTATTATAATAAACCCCCTTATTCTCGCCCCACACTGGGCTGCCAATACAATAAACTCGGCTACTCCCTCTATTCTATACATTAATATGCCCGTTTACTAGCTAACCTCTCAAAATTCTACCAATTTATGCGGGCGTGAACTTGTGATGGCCCTCATACAGGGACGTGGTACTCGTGCAACGCGCGCGTGGATCAGCATCTAACTACCTTAATCACAACACATTCTCTAATGGTTATTGATGTACCCGAATGCGTTCATCTCAATTTATTTACTACTTTTATGGACTGTTTCTCTTCCTCTGATGTTTTAAAATGACAAACATATGTACAATGATAGTGCCCTCTGACAGCACATAAAACAAAACATAGCAAAGAAACAATACCCTTAATATTAAAACAAAAAAAGAACAAAATAATGACCATTCACACTGAAATTTACATAGTACAAAATTACATACGAAAATACATCCATCCACACCGAATGCGCATTCTGTCGTTTCAGATTGTTGACCCTCTTATTCTATAATGAATTAACAGGACTTGGTCTTCGACAGATGCCTTTGAAGTTGCCAGATAATAAAAAAAAATCCATGCATCACTTCCCTGATACCGGATGAACACTGCAACATGCGGCCATATCCCGCGTCGCCGTCGGCAATGGTACTGTCCCAGCTTCCCTCCAGTTCCCAGGACCATATATACCACGAACTCACATGGTTAAGAAAACCACTACGAAACGTTTTGCGATGGGACGCAAAGTTTTCACTACATTTAAAGTTTCCGCGGCGAAGAGAGACTGTTTCGTTACGCGAACCAAAATAAAATAATCTATTTGTATTAGCTTTTGCTGTCCGGAGCACGCTAACTTTTGTGTTGTAAACACTGCGACAAAATGTCCGCGACCTTCGTTCAAAAGTGCCACCGCGTAAAATTAATGTTCGCGTCGCTTTTACCCGTAAATTATTCGCCCTTACTTACGAATTCATTCACCCGTTTGCTACAACCTTTTCGTCCGCATCAAAATATCTAAAATGTTTTCAAAGTCCACTTCCGAACAATAATTTTTAAAATGTTACCTTACGCTAACACGGAGCTAGCGTCTTCACCATCCATACAACACTGCCCTTTTTTCTCGTCTGTCGAGTATTGTTGTCCACTATCTTATATAGATATTTTTCTTGAACAAGCGCCGATCGCTCGCCCGTGACCACAAACAAGATTACAGAATGTTTCTTAATTTTCCGGTTTTAAACGTTCTTAAGCCTTGTCACCGGTTCTCAATACTGTCTATAATTTCTCTGATAATTGCTGCACTATCTATTTTTCCTTTCTTTGTCTTATTTCATTAATTACAACCATTTTTAGTTCGATATTGCGTCGTGACGTCACTACGATGCGTCTCTGGTTTTAATATGTATTTTAATTATACTTTTCTACATTTAATTTTAATTAGCTTTCTAGATGTTTCCCAAAATCGTGATTAGTCTTGAAAACGTTCATAAATTTCGCCTCGTTGTTTTATAAAGTTCGAGTCCGATCCCTTCAGGCGTTTTCGTAATATTTATTAGAAACTATATTCTTCCTCAACTTTACCCTTACAACAACGGTCTCCATGTTCACGCTTTTTAACTTGAAATGTACGAATACGATTATCTTCGAAATTTTGTGAACCCCTTGCCCAATTTTGCTGATTGTTCTTTCTAACAATTCTAAATATTATGCTTTATTGAATGTTTATGTTAAATATGACTTTCTTCCGCGCATTCGGTTAATTTAGAAAAAAATGTTTGCGTGCGGCGCTGCCGTCTTCTGTCTTTTTTAATATAAATCTTAACATTTTATTGGAAAGTCTTTATTCTCTGGAACACTAAATTACTGAAATGATCGCAAATCATTACAGTATCTATACATAAATCAAGTATTTTAGTGTATCTTTAAGACACAAAATAAACGTTTTTGTTAAAATAATATCTGTCTTTCGCCAAATAGAATTGTAACAATAGCAATTATTTTCTTGAACAAGTTGTGTAGTTAGAATCCATATTTTTGGGCCTCTTCTTACGAAAAAATTAAAGAAAAGGTGAGAGTCTCATTTTCGTTGAAATCCTGAATTTTTTAAAAATTGTAAATGTTCAATTTGTTTCGGCAGCTTTCTACAACTACAATAATGAATACTGATATATTCATTATATAATAATGAACATTTTCCTTAGGCCCGGCATACACGTCAGGTAAACCAGCATAGGCAAACCGGGAAGGTATACCTTGCAAGCTCGAGCACATCCACGCTACGCTAAATCCGACGATTTTAACTCCTGTCGAATGATGGCGAGCAATCGAGAAGACAACGCGATCACTTTCGTCGTGTCCATGAAACATAAAAAGCCTGGGGTAAAGATTGGCTTACAAAGAGAAATGAATACACTCATACAATATTACTAAGAGAGCTACGGTAAATTCAGATTCTACAAATTACTGTAATTATTTGCGGATGAATGAAGAAACCTACCAAAAACTGTTGTCACTTGTAACTCCTCTGTACCAAGAGAACAGAACTATTGTTTATTGTTGCTATACAGCATAGAAATGAGTTCATTTCCTACTTCATGAATGAATGCAAAGTTCCACGGCAATACAATTGGGTTCTTCAAAGCAAACATTTTAAATTAATTAGTAAAAAGTGTGGACTCTGAATACAACTCCTTCCATTTAATCATAAGTCTTTCCTAGGCCGCATCTCTCTTTTTACGGTCGTGATACTATTTACTTTTCATCCACCAAATACAAGGTTCCAAACTACATATTTTGATAACCTCTTCTACCACTTGGTTCCGTTTTCGCCTTGACAGGATGATAAAAGTCATTAGCACTATTGTCAGCGTAATCATTAGTTAACACTATTGTACACGTAAATACAAAGACGACCGACGTTCTCTACTCAAGGAACTATCCAAAACTAACTTAAAAACTGTAGTACCTATTCGGTTTCGATGAGTCTGGATTTGGGTTTTCACTTTCCGAAGAACCTCCTTTTTTCAAGTCATTTGTTGCTGTTGGAAGCTCGTCTTTTCTTGAACTGGTTGTTGGTGTGCTGCATGTTGAATCGCTGTTGGAAGTTGGCCATCTGGTGTCTACACGAGATGCGGGTGTTGAAGAAGATTTGGATTTTGTTGGACAAGATGATGTTGAAACCCCTGAGCACTGTTTTGCATTAAACTGCCACTTGAACACTGATTAATTTAAAAACGGTTCACAAGACTCACTAGTTGGAGAATTAAATAGTTTTATAGAACTAACAATTAGCTGCCCCGATACGGGGCAGCTACTCTCTAACATTGACACAACCGACACAGCTCGCCAACGAATGATCCTTCTCTTGATAGCCTCACACCCCTTTTGTGGGCAGCTTTCTATAAACGATATGTCCTTCTAAGTGCTCGCGATTACACAAGAGCAAAGCATAAAAAATATAATGCCGTTTTCACTGATGCCATTTCAAGATTCAATACTGTGTCGACAATAGAATTTCAAAGAAAGAACGTTTCGAGGAAAACAAATTTGTAGCCATCATACTGGTTGCTATGTGAAATCAAGATTTGAAAGAAAAAATTGCTTCCTTACACGTTAAGTGCTAATGTAAATTTTAGAGTTAGAATAATAATGTGAGTAATTTTAACTAACGTTGTTCAATAATTACTTTTAGTTGTGATTTTTAATTTTACATGTGTTTTTGCCACCCTGTTTTGGCTAGAATAAATGCCTATTTTAGTAAACGTAAATACATTTGTGCCTGTCTATTTTAGGTAAAATAAATGCCTGAACATCCAGGCTCTAGTGATACTTGATCATGGCTCCCACAACTTGAGACATGTTCTCTTTAATAAAAGCTTTGCGAAAGGCAAAAAACCAAAAGCGCTTATTTGGAACGTAAAACTTTGAGAGTTTTTAGTGACAGAATTTGCTTTTGAATAAAAGCACGAGATATGGACGACAGAGATACCGAGAATTTTTATTAAGAGTGCAGGAAGAATGAAGGCAATAAAACTTTCTAGATTTGTCACTCATACTATGCCAAAGGAAGTATGATTCACAACAATCAAGTCCGTATTCAGTACGAATCATGAACATCAAACATCAGTTAGAAGCAGTAAACGTACCTGTCACGCTAATCAACAATTTCATGAACAAGAAGTCCGAGACTGACCCTGAAACAATCCTCATATGCCCACAAATATGCTATCGTCGCAAAGCCAGAAGAGCAGTTTACTGCGGAAATACCAGGTGGTTAGTCGCGAGGTGCAAGTGCATCACGGTCTCGTATATACCTCTAGATCCATTTGGCATGCGCTTCCCGCGTTGGCAGTCGTTAATTGTGCGGCTGCGTTATGCTGTAGAAACAGATCCAATTAGGGCGCTGCACCAGCCACGAGGTCGCAGTCCGCCAAGTTCTCACGCCGTCCAATTCCGTCCAACATCGTCCGTTGTAGGCGTTGAGGCTTGTTATAATGGCGCGGCTTTCCTGTACCTCTAGCGTATCGAGTGGATTTGCGGCTAGCTGGCACACACTCGTAATTTTGAATCTAGGGCACCGATCACCGAATTGGCTAATCCGTACAACTGCGTTATTTGCAGCAAGATTCAATAACGTATTATCCGTGTGGCAAATTTACGACTTATTGCTCGGTCCCCTTCTGTAATTTGTAGGTCATGCAGGAAGAGCGTGTTTCGTCGTAGTGCAGGACCATCCGTCTTCGAAGTGCAAATATTTGTTAATTAAATATGTTTGATACGAAAATTCTGCTTTCTTTAGAAACCATATTTTTGTACGAGTAAAAAATAGCTGGGATATATTTGTATATTGTCAAAGAAGTATTAAAATTGTTGGAAGTAAGGAGCATTGTAGATTACCTTGCCTCAAAGAAATTCGTCGAAAATATTTGTTTTATTACAGCATTCCCAAGAAATCATTGAAAGCTACTCCGAAGAAAAAAACAGCTATAGTTTTTTAACTATAATAAATTCCCCTTCTATGTAATTTTATGTACTTGCGCCCCGTTTTTATCACCACTTCGAAAATTTTTCATAAATGTCACTCAAATTATTATATTTTTAGAGCTGTAGTTTAGAATCCACTGAACTATCAAATGCGTAACCGCAAAACATCACTCTTGGTCTGTTTCTACATTTAGGCGGGTTGTGCATCGGATTCCACTAATATTATTAATAATAATAATTTCAATAACAACAACAACAAAAACAATAATAATAATAATAATTAATAATAATAATAATAATAATAATAATAATAATAATAATAATAATAATAATAATAATAATAATAATAATAATAATAATAATAATAATAAGCCGGCCCCGTGGCGCAGACGGTTGCCGCAGGAGACTACAGATTCTATTTGTGATTGGTTCTTCACCCCTCGTCATCACCCTTTCACCTCATAATTCATAATTAAAGGCGTAACAACCTTGTTTTTCCTACGGGTACAGCCTAAAAAAGCTGATCCTCATAATTACACACGTTTATCTCTTTCCAGGATAGAATACGACTGGGCCTCGGAGGAGAACGTGTAAGTTGGTCAGTAATGGCCGATATGCTAATAATAATAATAATAATAATAATAATAATAATAATAATAATAATAATAATAATAATAATAATAATAATAATAATGAGAGAACAGGCAGAAAACCCCGGACATGCTGTTAATGGTTAAGTTCTAATGTGAAGGAAAAGAGAGAAGTTCTCAATACCGAATGTGACGAAATTAAATACAATCGCTCATTCTTACAACACTTATCAATTTTAAAAATATATTTATAGTATAGTTGTAAAAAGATTAACATTTAGGAGAAATATGAAATATTTTTATGCTAGGTTGATCGGCTATGAGAGAGATGCAAATCTATCCATGAGTTTATTATAGATTATTTTATTTATGATATTATACAACGCATTGAAATTACAGACATTGCTACCATTGCCTTTGGTTACATTCTTTACAAAAAAGACATTCAGTTGCTGATCTGTCAATTAATCTCTAATATACTTTTATTGAGAATGGCACCCCTCATGTTAGTGTTCAGGTTAATACGAGTACATACGTTGAAGAATTTACACAAATTCGTTCTAATAATGTGCATTAATAGTATGTCCGTTCATAAAGTTCTTCGGTAAAATTGCTAATAATATCCACTCAGGTGGCGGCGAGGCACCTCGCCTTTCAACTTTGGTTCCGGGGATCAAATCGCCTTCGAATCATGTGGAACTTACAGAGGACAAAACAGGTTCATGGAACATTTTCTCAGGGTCTCTGATTTCCCGTGCCTCTCATTTCACCATTACTCCAACGCCATTTAACTCCCTTTCGAAAACCATTCATCTAAGTTAATAGGGAAAAATTAGTGGGGCTACAACAGCACAAATGTTTCCTATTTTGTGTAACTTTTGCAATTTTTGAAAATTCAGACTCAACGAAAATAAGATCAACATTTTTAAGCCCCCTTTCCTTTATCCGTGAAATAAATTAACAAACAAATTCGACCTTATTTTAAGATATTTTCATAAATTGCTTGAATTTGCAGCAGAAATTACTTGAAAACATTTCTTTTTACCACAATATTATTCATGATATTTTTAAGACATATTTTTTTTAGATCAGATTATATTTGAGAAAAAATCTCCATCTCATATCAATTTTGGAGGAAATCGCCAGACAGACAGACTGTCACACGTTCAAAAACTGATTTTTCGTTAACAAGGCCCCACAAAACATGAATTCTTACTACACAACGTGTTAGAGAAATTGATTTACTGCATGTACACTTTTTCGTTATCAGGACTCGGCTATAATAGTTTTTCTGTCTAAAAATCGCGGGTTTCTGGCACACGATTACAATACTTTCTCTTCTTACAAACTAAGGCGAGAATATAAGAAGGCTAGAAAGTGAGAAAATTAATAGATACATACATCTTTACACACTCCAACGTTAATTGTGAGATCCTACTTGTACGTCCTTGCACCAAATCGTAAGCTCTGCGCCTCTAGAGCAGGCAGTTCTATTGCCCTGAGTGGCGAGAGCGGAGCGCGAGACTGCGCTTGGTGGGGGCTGACACAGGCGCGAGGCGCAGAGAGGCGAGGCCGAGGGTTCACAAGGAGGTCGCTGCGAGGGCGGTGGCATCGGCGCCCCCCGACGCGCGCGTGGACCGGTCTGCGCGCGGCCGCCGCGTCGCCATGGCAATGCCTGCGCCACGCCCACGCCGCGTCCCCCGCCTGCCGCCGCCCGGCCGCCCACCCACCGCCCTCCTGCTCGCCGTCCGCCGGACCGGTAGCGGTAGCTCAGTGCATCAACTGATGTCGCTGCAGCGCCTCTAACCGGGAGGTCCTAGGTTCCCACTTCCCACGGCGGCAGGATTTTCGACACTAGCTTTTCAGCTAGGTCGAATTCAGCTGCTGTCTGGAGGAGAATTCTAGCGGCCGGCTGCTCTGATCGGTAGTTTTCCGTGGTTTCTCCGATCAGCACCAGGCGAATGCCGGAGCAGTACCCTACCAAACGGGCCACGGACCGCGCGCGATCTGTCCTTCCTCTTCCTTGTCCTATCCTCTCCCCTTACACACTCACTTACACTACCATGCACTACACTACTACATATTCCGGGAGACCGGTCGGGAGTTTAGAGCTTGTCCCGGCTGGGGCGGTGCCCCGCTGGTGGGAGAGTCCTGGTTAGGGGGAAACCCCACTAGCCGACGGTAGGTCGGTGCCGGATCTCGCCATCCAGCGGGGGAAGATCACCGCCATCTCCCGAGAAAAAAACATGCACCACACTAACGGGACTAATGACCGAAGCAGTTGACGCGCCCGGAAACACGAAAAAATCAATCAATCAATCAATCAATCAACCGTCCGCCGGACCACCCGCCGTCCTCTCGACCGCCGTCCGCTCACCGTCCGTCCCCCCGCCGTGCGTCATCCCGCCCACTGTCCGCTCGCTCGCCCGCCGTTCTCCCGCCCGCCCGCTATCCGCCAGCCCGCCTGCCGTCCGTCCTCCCGCCCACCATCCGTCCTCCTGCGCGCCTGTCCGATGTCCATCCTCCCGCTCGCCCGCTATCCGTCCTCATGCCCGCAGTCCGTCCTCTCCTCCGCCACCGCCCCCCCGCCACCCGTCCTCACGTTCGCCCTCCGCCCGCTCGCCCTCTGCCCGCCCATGCGCTCGCCCTCCCCCCAGCACGGCCGCCGGTGTCGAGGCGCAGTGTCCGAAAACTTCATTCTGAAAGGGCAGACCCAAGAATCTGCTATAGCTCGTTAAGGTAAGCGCGCAGTTTTGATAAATCAGTCCGATAGGTCACGAGTTCTACTCCCGTTTAGGCATGATTGATTGTTTTCCGTGGGCTGCAGTATGGTGGGATTCTTGTGTTCCAATTCAATTCGTATCCTCTTAGCCATGAACACTCTGATGGCATAAAAGCTTGCTCGGCAGGCAAAATCCTCGTTCCTTCGAGGGAGTGTTATCTCCCTGATCCTGCGAGTTGTGGCGGAGTGAGACCTATCTCATAATAACCACATACCTTCAACCAAAAGTTTGCAAACTGAATACTTGAATGGAAGGAAAAATCCTCTATTACCTCAGAAACATATCCAACAGCTTCAGTTGCTTATCTGAATTTGTTTTGATCACATTTTTTACGTCATTTTTCTTTGCTGCTAGAGCATTTAAAGACATTTTAAGAGCATTTTTTAATCATTTTTTTTTCATGTTTTAGGTCATCAAAATCCGCCTATACTTATAATTATGGGCAGACTTTGTGCAAATCATTTATTTTCAAAAGATAAGATGTAAATATTTCAATACTTAATATGAAGTACTCACGGGGCCACAAATGAATATTATAGCTTTCATGTGAGACAATTCTCTATGCTATCCATTTATTTTAGATATTAGAGCCTTTTCCCTTGTTATTGAATTGAGTACAGTATGTTTGCATCACATTCTCCATCAAGCTAAGTAATATTTCAAATCAAACACATGTCCTGCATACATTTATAAATAAAACTTCTGACATTTACGTTTTGAATCATTCTAAGAGCAAATTATTTGTATACTAATTCAATAATCGTGAAACCTGTGTCTGTCCGTCCGTCATTCACAGTTAGAACCCTTCTGGTCCAGCAATTGAGAAAAACAAGGTATCACCTAACACGTCTTGGTCTCCTGATGGAGAACTCATAATTTTGTTTATCAGATTCATCCTGAAGATTCTTCAAAATATTGAAAGATTACTCTAAAATCTACTTTTTTACATTTTTTTAACAACTCAAATATGTTTGTGTGACTCACAGTACCTACAGAGACGGTCAATAGCTCATTCAATTCCTTTCGATAGCCATGGAGGAGGGGGGAGAAGAGTTCCAGACAACTTTGTTTTTACAATCGCTATAGTACCGGAAACATTTTGGGGCTCTCACAGACAACCAATATTTATAAATATGATCTCTAAAGCAAAAAGAATTTCAAACAAATTGCACTTTGACTTTAAAAATATGAAGGATTTGTTTTAAAAAAAGGCATCTAAATATTCATGTCAGATGTAACCCGTAGTACTCGGCCAGATTTTTGAATCTATATCGTTAAATAACTCCTAAACGAAACGTTTGAGGTCTTTAAAAACTAAAATTTTGAAGCCCAAGTTCACAAAGAAACGTTCCTCGCACAGTATTCTATAGGATGAGATGTTCTTGAACATTCTATTACATTATTGCTGGTTCGGCGTTTCTCGATTCTACCTCACCTGTTAAGAACTTGTAGAATCTGCAACTGTATGTGAAATTAAACTAATTACTCAATATTCTACGACACTGAATCATATGGGTGTACCCCTCTGCTCGGTAATAACGTTAAATAAGAATAGTTGTATCGACAAGGGTGTATGTTATCAATTATTATCAATTACAAGGAGCCATACAGAACAACTGACATGCGTCATGAAGAAAAAGATACTTTACAGGCTTAATATGGAAATGGAAAAATAGGGAAGTGGGAGATGTTTCACATGCGAGAGTTCTCGCACGAGTACACTAGTGTATTTTAATTTTATTTTGAACTTGCGGTGCACAAATAAAAACTGGGAACAGACGCCGGAGGAGCCAAGCTAAGCTAGTTTGTAAAAATTAGTGTCAGCTAACGAGTAGTCAGCCTCTGAGTGTCCTCTCATAAGAGAGGATGTTTTGGCATTTCATTACATGTGTAAGTGCCCTCATTGACATAATTACGTGAATTTTCTCCCTTTCTAATAATAATTACAAATGTATCTTTCTGCATTCATAATTATCAGCTCTGAACAGGGAAATGTGGTTGGTGGACATTTTCGATTGTAATGTTTTTGAAAGTCAAAAGACAAGACTGAAAATTAATTTAAATAGAATGTTGAAACGATGTGAAATAAAACAAAAAATATGTATTCGACAATAAAATTAATGTGAAAAGTGTTTATTAGTTAATCAAATTCTGCTGTCTTAAAATAATGTTGGGTTTCAAAGTTTGTAGACAAAAGTCAAGAGACTATAAAAAATGATAGCTATCTTTAACGTATGGATTCTAGAAATATTTAAAATTGTTTAAGTTAATTTTATGGTAAACAAAGAAAACACAAATACTGACAGCTATAACTTAGATTTCCGGGAAAATTAATGAACTTTTAATCAGCTTTATTTGTTTTCTGAGCTCTAAAAATTGGAATTCCTGAACATCAGAATATCGTTTCATTCTCCTATATCCTCGCTTTAAAAATGATGTCATCTAGCAGAAATCACAAAATTTTCAGTATGAGGAGCATTATAAAACTGTATTAAATCAAAACAAAATATAATGCTTTTTGATGTGGACATAACATAGCATTTAACATTTTACCATGTGATAATTACTCATTCTTCTGTATTAAAATTACTTTAATAATCTTTGATTCGGCATATATTTTGTATATGTTTGGAAAATTTTGATTAGATTAAGAATACGCATCAATCTAAATTGAAATTGTTAATATTTATTGGAGAGATTAATACCTTGGTATAATTAATGGAACAATGGTGTTGTCATAGTATCGAATGCTGTAATATCTAAAGTACTTCTCAAACAGTGAAAAAAAGGTAGGGCCTACTTCGTTTACGCACTTTTGATTATTAACGAATCCAGTGTCAATGTATTAGGCTTTTACTTCTGTATTTCTTTAATTAATTTTAAATTGTTCATCTTTTATTTCCACTTAACTTAGAAGATTGTTCTGGTACAGTCTTAAGAGTTTTATAAAATATTAATTACAAAATATAAGTGTATTTAATGTGTGCAAAATTTATGTAATCTCATATAAAATACATATTGTAATAACTATTTTGTATAGGGCGCCTATTGTAACTTACATCACGTTAGTCACTAATGCTCACGTCGTCGTTGCGATTGTACATTACTAAATTGTATGAGACGATTATCTCATCTCAGAGCCATCTCGTGGCGGAGAGCAAAGTTGCTCGCCTTTCACCAAGGAGATACGGGTTTGATTCCCGTCGAATCTCATGTGAAATTTCTTCCAACGAAACGAGTTTGGCTGCTTCACAAGGGCTAGTCCAATCCCTGTGAAGTGTACTAAACCCTACCCCTATACATATTCCTTCCCAATTCTGGTCGTTGGGTAGTGACGCAGGAGCGCGTGGTGGGAGGCGCGTACGCGGAGATGCTACCTGGCGGTCCTCTTGACAACTGACTGTGACGAGACGTGACGGACATAATATTAACGGAAGATCTCCGATACTCCAAAAGCGCTGAAATTAATGGAAGATTACTCCGAAAAGCGCAAAGCGCTCAACGCCCCCCAAGAAGTTTGGAGACGCGTTGCGTCAAAATAGACGCAACAAATAAAAAATAATAAAAAAGTTATCCCACTTTGCCGGCTAGCTAACGGATCCCCCATGCCTACGTCTAGTTTTATTCCAATGATTGCAGCGTAAGAGATACATTTGACGAAAATGACATATTCCATTCACCGTAACTAGCAAACTCTTCTTGCCTGAGGTTTTCATCGTCACACTGCGACAAAACTAAGACGATTTTAAAGGAAAGCTACAACTATTTTTGCCTCGACCGGGAATCGAAGCCAGAATCATACCACAGGAAGCTAGTATGCTGCCCATGAGCCATCCTAGAAAATTGATTATTAAATTATATAATAATAAAACATTTGCCATCCTGGATGGCCGAGGTAGCTAAGAGTGTGTACCGACTCAGCGCTTCCGTCCGAAGGGTCACGGGTTCGAGTCCCGCCTTGGGCGTGCTTCTTTGTCTCTTGTCTCTCATGTTATTGTCGCGGAGGGACTCGCATTCTGCTGAACCCGCAAGTGTGCTGGTGTTTAGTTTCAGATACATGTCCCATCGGGGCGTAATGGGTAACCGGCTGCTAAATGGGTATCACCGGGTTTTTGAGGTCATTGAATTTGAATATCATAAATAAATTTCAAAATGGTGGTTTCAAAATGGTGGATCTACTCATTTAAAAACTAACAAAAATGCATAAAAAATATACGTATGGGGTTCTGGAGACCACTGATTCCCTATATCATAATGAAATTTCAAAATTCAAAGTGGTGGTTTGTAAATGGAGTCAAAAAAATGATGATATGTGTAGAAATATGGATACAATAGTTCTCGCGGTCGCGGGTTAATATTGTTATCATTCCAAAACTTTATATCAGTAATTTTGTTATTTAAAGGAATTATAAGAAGGAGAAATAGAAAAAAATATATTGAGAAAATAATTCATTGTGGCGTAGAAGGCAATTCCGGGATATCTACAGTTAAATCTTACTCTGTAGCATTGCAGTAAAGAGGTTATAAAACCAATAGGTGCAGATATGTGCAGCTAAATGTGTATGATTCTGATTAAGGAAATTGAACTTGATAAATAAAAAAATTCAGGCAGAAATGCGAAGGGCAAAAAATATAATCCATAATATACGTGACTAACATTGTTAAGCTCTATACATTATAATTCAACCATATTATACATAAAATTATTATACAGTTTTTCTTAAAAACATACCTAACTTGTAGTCAAAAGTGTCTTCTATTAGGAAATACAAAAACAATCCACAAAAAAATTAAAATACTTTTTTTAATTTCACTAATATCGTTGACAAGTATCAATGAATTAGACTGGTTCGAGGAACGGTAACTTCACGAGACCGTGAGGAAGACAAAAACGATTGAAGTAACTTTTCGGAGCTGAAGTAGTGTGCTCCAATGTCTTCCGAACGAGATTTGCTAAGTCAAAATTCCGAACGCGTACTTTGAATTTTGCCATTATGGCCAGGTTTCTAGCCCGATTGCACCACATATCGGCTGGATAAAGCCCTAAAAATAGTTATTTAGACACAAAGGGTGTTCTAAGAGTTCTAATGATCGAGCGGCGACAAAAAGTCTGAGGGCTTTTTGTCTACCCAGATCACTACAACTAGTTTACTATCGTGGTACATACGTACATGATTTTATTTTTTATCTAATTATTTTTCATTTTTACTTATTTACTAATTGTTAACATGACTCGGTTTGTCATTTCATATATCCCTTTCATAATTCCCTCTGTAAGAAAACATATAGCAATATTCAATTGTTTTCGTATTTCCCTCATCACCACGGTCCTCTTGATCCACGTAAGTTATGTAGTGAATATTGAGCTCGGAATCGAAGGTAATAACTAGGAGGCGGATTTTAATAAAATGCCATTTTTCTTTTCACTTTAGAATAATGCGGTTTAGTATAGAAATTCATTTTATGTAATGACAAATGGAAATGGCCACTTTTTAAAGGTGATTATTTTGCATTTTTTGGGTCAATTTCGACTAATAGGTCATTTTCTACCTTTCCCCGCTATTTTGATGCATTTTTGCTGATTTCATCGATTTTAATGTCGTTTTAAATGGTACTTGCTTAAAATAATTTTTCGA
This sequence comes from Teleogryllus occipitalis, assembly GCA_011170035.1. Classification (NCBI taxonomy): domain Eukaryota; kingdom Metazoa; phylum Arthropoda; class Insecta; order Orthoptera; family Gryllidae; genus Teleogryllus; species Teleogryllus occipitalis. Next base: position 25,450 of record BLKR01001975.1, read on the forward strand.
GATGCAACAAATGTTCTTCACAGAATTACTCAGTAGCCTGTTCGATTTGTTCGCTTCTAAATTGCTTAGAAATCTGTATGTGATTCTCGTGGGCATATCAGCGCCATTGCCGGTTCGGTCGATTTCGGGATAACTAAGGACAGAGATTTCCTGATAAAGAACAGTGCAAACCAAAGTTTGCAAGCTGAGCTCACTCGAACGAATGGAAGAAGCCTCGATTATATCAGTAACCTCCATCCAACAGCTTGAGTTGTTTATCCCAACTGGTTTTGATCATTTTTTACGTCATTTTTCTTTGGTTTTAGGGCATTTGTAGAGCATTTTAAGAGCATTTTATTGATCATGTTTGGCGATGTTTTAGGCCATCAAAATCCACCCCCCCGTATCCCTATCGATTGATTGATTGATTCATGTTTCCTGGCGCGTCAACTACTCAGGTCATTAGTCCCGTTAGTGTAGTGCATGTTTTTCTCGGGAGATGGCTGTGATCTTCCCCCGCTGGATGGCGAGATCTGGCGCCAACCTACCGTCAGCTAGTGGGGTTTCCCCCTAACCAGGACTCTCCCACCAGCGGGGTACAGCCCCAGCCGGGACAAGCTCTCAGCTCCCGACCGGTCCCCCGGGATATGTGGTAGTGTAGTGCATGTTAGCGTAAGTGTGTGTGTGTAATGGGAGAGGAAAGGACAAGGAATGGGAAGGATAGATCGCGCGCGGTCCGTGGCCCGTTTGATAGGGTACTGCTCGGGCATTCGCCTGGTGTTGATCGGAGAAACCACGGGAAACTAGCGATCAGAGCAGCCAGCCGCTAGAATTCTCCTCCATACAGCGACTGAATTCGACCTAGCTGAAAAGCTAGTGTCGAAAATTCTGCCGCCGTCAGGACTCGAACCTAGGACCTCCCGGTCAGAGGCGCTGCAGTGACATCAGTTGATGCACTGAGCTACCGCTCCCGGTATATCCCTATCGAAAATCCACCCCCACGTATCAGTAAAAAATAAAAATCATTTAGATCGATCTGGCCTCGGTATACAGATGCTTAACCACTGTACGGCGGCGCCAGCAGCGCCGCGGCGACCGTCGCCCACTCGAGTTCCCAAGGTCGCCAGCTGACCGGACCGTCTCTCGCCGACACGCGATACCTCAACCTTTCTGCTGCCACTTCCCCCTCCCCGATTACGCCCACCCCCCACTTTCCGCCCTTCCGCCGGCAACGTGGTTGGGGATCCTGCCGAAGTTTCCCGAAGATGCCGACGCAGGTTCTGAAGGAGCGGGAAGTGTCGCCAGCTGTGGCTAAGTGGGTGCATCACGAGCTGTTCGAGATCTGATATCAGTTTACTACTACTACTCGCGCACGTTCTCTTGAGCCTCGGAATACCTACCCCCACTCCTTTACTAAAATTAGTTGAATTAAGAATAAATGATAGCAACCAGCGTTATAGGCCAAAATATTCGCTTCCCTGAAATGGAAATTATTTTGCATCGAAAACTAGCTACAAGTTTGATATATTTCTTTTGAGAAAATAACCAAACTCCCCCTCTCTTCTCACGACTAGCGATACGAGGGCTCAAGAAAACGTGCGCGGGTAATACCTACCCTCAACAAGGGAGGGTGAATCAGTTGTCACTGGTGTAATACTATCGGTGAAATGAGTGATATATTTTTGCCTGGTGTCAGTTTCATTGACGTGGAAGTTTTATTTGAAAATTGTTCGCAGCCAGAAAAAGCGACATGTAGACTCTGGATTAATGGCTGGATTGGCCAAACTCTTCTTTTTACAGAATTTTGCAGAATAGGTCTGACAGATTAAAACAATGTTCCATCACATTCAGGCTTTATCAGTTTGTTATCGGTGTTCTGCGTCTATTTTCTTAAAACGAAGTTTAACTTATTTACATTCTATTCACACTTCCAGGAGGTGTCTTTTGAAAGATCTGATTTCTTCGTAATAATAAGATACATATAAGAATAACAATGATTTATTTGGTAATTGCACTTTAATTGCCTACTTTCTGAGAATGAAAAAATATGATTTTATTACTTGTGTTAACCAAGCAAAGAGGAAAACATTTAGCGTCGATGTTGCAATGAAAATGAGATAATTTTCTATGTTTTTTCCTTTTATTCAAACACTAAAATATCGGTAATTTTGTCATATTTTTTCAGTGTACATTCATAGTTGGTTCAATGCAATAGATGTACAATATTTTCATATCTTTTCTCATGCATCAAATTATTCTTTAGTTAATTGGTTTGTTATACCTGTATCGGTAGTCTTTTGTATTTATCCATTCTTTAATTTATTATTGTTGATTGATTCTCTTGGGTGTTAAATTTCCTTGTATTTTTTACACGTTTACAATTCATTAGCATTGAAATAGTGTCGTGCAATGCGTTTATTCAACAACTACGTTCCGATCCAGTTCTTTGCATAAAATATGAAATAGAATCGTCGTAGTTATCTTTACTATCAGGCCCCACCATTATCTCAAACATATCGTTCATGTAGTTATTTAGCACATTATCTTACGTAGAACCTTAAATACTGTATTTATAATGTTCTTAAGAAATCATAAATCAACATTTCTCATATGATACTTATTTTGTTATATTATTGAATAAAACCTATGATATTTCTACCACTGTATAGGTGTCTTTTTATTTTTCGTACACATACGTATATACGGGAGTAATATTCGTAGTATAGAGAAGGTTATGAAATGCTGCGGAAAATCGGTTTCGAGATTCCAACGGATATACACATTTTGGGGTCCCTTGATACCGAAAAAGTGGTTTTTAAACGTCCATCCGTCCGTCCGTGAAGAAACCTAGAGCATAAACCACACGTACGATTTTTTCCAAATTGAAGAAACCATTGTCCATCTGGCTCTAGTTCAAGCTTTGAAATTATTAAAAACATTTAAAATCTTCTGGATTTCAGCAAAGCGTTCGACTCAGTAGATCACGACATCTTACTCGCAAAACTAAAAATCATGGGATTTGCACAGCCTACGCGTACATGGTTTCTTAACTATTTAACTTCCAGAACCCAAAGGGTGGTGTCCGGTAGTCGCAGCTCAAGGGCCTTAAAACTTAACCGCGGAGTTGCCCAAGGCACTGTATTAGGACCACTAGTATTCTTAATGTATGTAAACGATGTGGGAAATGCACTTAAATATTGCAGTCATCAAATGTATGCGGATGATCTTCAGATATATCTAAGTGGCCACCCGTCTGAACTCTTCTCACTCGCACATAAAATTAACGAAGATTTGATAACCTTAAACAAATGGGCAGCGTTATTAGGCCTACAATTAAACCCAAATAAATCACAGTGCATGATTATCAGTTCAAAAAGCACTTGTGAATAAAATATCCTCTTCTACTCTGCCTAAAATTTATATAAATGACATCGTTCTACCTTGGTGTTCCGAAGTCAAGAACCTAGGAGTGTTTATTGACAACACCCTCAGCTGGAACTCGCAAGTAGATTCAACCTGCCGTAAAGTTTTTGCCGCAATGCATTCGCTGAAACGCCTGCGAACGCTTTTACCAATTAGTACACGTGAGACACTCATTAAATCACTTATTATGCCACATTTTGACTATTGCGACTTTCTTCTGACAAACATGTCATCTAAATTACAACGTAAACTTCAAGTAGCACAGAACGCATGCGTACGGTTTATTTTTGATCTAAGAAAATACGACCATGTATCGCACTTTTTTTACTCACTTCATATGCTTACTCTAGACAAAAGACGGTTACTTCACTCTCTACTTCTTCTCTATAAAATTTTACACGGTTCTCATGTAACACGTCTAATAAGTAATTTCAATCCTCTGAAATTAAACCGAGCTCGTAGTTCAGCTCTGCTCTGTGTACCACGTCACAGCACGACTTCTTTCAGTAAATCTTTCACCATTACAGCTATCCGAGCCTGGAATAAACTACCAGGGAGTCTAAAACATTCGAATACTTTCCGTAAATTCAAAAACGAATTAAATACTTGGGTAAGGTATAACGACATATAGAATGGCATTAATGTCCTCTTCATCCTCCAGACTTTTCCCACTACCAAGCACCCGGTCACCGCCCCCCTAAACGCCGCACTTTCCTCACTCTTTAAATTCAAAATTCCACCCCATACCTCACTACTCTATTCTCATTTTTCACTCCCTCTCACTCCATCTAAATTATTAACAACCACATATTTTCTGTGTATCCTAATAAAATTGTTCAAATAAAATATTTAAAAGAGATTAGCCACGCTCCAAATAAATGCTAAAATACTTACAGCTATTTTTGTACTGTCATCATTGTCATATCTACAATATATTGGCCTTAATAATAATTACAATTGATGTTTATATCCTATTGTACTTTTACATTGTTTCTTAATACTGTCAATATTATATTTTAAATTACTGGTACTATTAACTTAGAGCCTATTGTGCTTCTCTGCTGTTACAAATGTTTGTATATTTATGTAAAGTGCTAATGTATACCAAACGTAACATTTCTGTACCGCTTCTGGAAAAATTTACTTTTCCACCTACTTCTTCCTCCTTTTCCTCGCTTTTTCTTCCTTCCCTTTCCTTCACAGTCTTCCCCATTTATGTCTTTACGACCCTTTCCCCTAAACGCCTCATCTCTTCACCTTCACTACTATCCATACCATATTCTTCTATATTAATATTCGGCCATAAGCCGCCATCCTGATTGAGGTTTTTCTGGGTTTACTCAATTGCTTAAGGCGTACGCCGGGATGGCCCCTTGCTTTGCACTCCCAGTCATAAATGTACAGTTTTTCCCCCCTTTAGTCTCTCTCCTTTCTTCTTTCTCGTTCGTATTTTCTACTTCATTTTCATTTATGATTCCCTTCTCTCATTTTTCTCTTCTCTTCCATTTCTATACCATAATTCTGTTCGGCCCTAAGCCGCCATCCTGATTGAGGTTTTCTGGGTTTACTCAATCGCTTAAGGCGTATGCCGGGATGGTCCCTAGTTTTGCACTCCCAGACGTAAATGTACAGATTTCCCTCCCCTCTTATATGTTACTACTCTGTATCAATGTAGACTCAGTGGTTAGGCGGAAGAGCAGGCCCTATGGCCTGAGTCTCACCATTAATAAAGACATTATTATTATTAATTATTATTATTATTAATTATTATTATTATTAATTATTATTATTATTATTAATTATTATTATTATTAATTATTATTATTATTATTATTATTATTACACTCGCAAAACCATCCTACACAAATGTCATCTCCAGAAAATGTATTACTTTCACTTACATCCACTACACTACCCTACCACACACGACGGGGAGCTTAGAGCTTCTCCCGGCTGGGAGGTACCCGATGGGGGAGATTCCTGAAGGGTGAAATCTCGCGAGGCAACGTGTAGGTCGGCGCCGAATCACGTTTCAGAGGGAGAAACACGGCCATTCCCCGGATAATAATATGTTATATATTTGCGGCACGAATGGTCGTACCTCGAGCTCGAATTTGTATGCAAATGCATTTTTTGATAATTGTTACTTTGAAAACTATCATATCTTTAGGAATCTGTCCATAAACCACTCCTGACATTTATTTTGCATATTTTACTATTACTGCACATTCGGCATAATTTTTGAAAAAATAAGGGAAAATGGTAATAATTTATTAAAATCAAACTTCTTGAAATTGGTGGTTTATGATTTATAGTTATCGTGGTTCATGAAACAGCGATCACGCCATTCACTAAAAACACTCATTTTCTCAACAGATGGAAAAGCAGTTCAAACATTTATTTCCTTGCGAATTTTATTCTTCATATTTATTGCACATTTTAAGGATTGATCGTGCATATTACACGACATATTTTGGTACATTTTTAATGTAAAGAAACCCGGGCTATAACTATATAGCAGTTGACGCGCACAGAGACATGAATGAGTTAATAAATCCAAAAAGGCACAGATTTCCAGCTAACAAGCATTACTTCCCTGGCTCTCGTTTTGCCATGCGAGTCTTTCGGTCCGTTCGGAAGCGGTGCGCTTAGCGCGCGAGCGGGCCTCGGCATCAACACAGCAGCGACGCGGCGCGGCCGTCCGGTGACCCACATCGGGGCGCGCTCGCCCGCAACGACCCTCGCCAGCCACCGCCACGGCGCCGCCGCCGCCACGCGCTCCTGGCACGCACATGTGGCGAGAGCGCGTCCGAGAGCCCCTCCCCCCTCCCTCATCGTGTCCGTTCACACACGCCCTTTCGCCAGTGGGTACTGTAAGTCGCACGTCACAGACCCATCGGCATACTTTGGATGGAAGTCTTGTTTGCGCTTTGACTCTATGGGTTGCGGCATGTGTGCCAGCAGACCGGTTGCAGGGAGGAACGTGAAGTTTTTTCTTAGTGCGAACTTAAATCAAACCACCTTGATGATTAAACTAAGATATACTTCGTTTACTGTACATCGTAACATACAAATTTTAAAGCATTAAATGCGTGACACGCACAAACAGTTCAAAATTCTCATGAGCCGGTGATTTATCTGACGCGTTAATAAACTGTTTTTCCGAGATTCCGTGGCATAGCAACAACCAGCAAGGGCACGTATCTGGGAATATACTTTGAAGCGGAACCGGATATTTGGAGCGGTACTAAATCTAAATATTTGGAATATTCATTAGAAAGTTCAAGGTTGCGAGTAAGGTCATTGCGAATGAGTCACGTATCCATAAAAACATCCTCGCGAAATACACATCTGCCGGCACGTTGCCGAGTATGACAGAAGTGGCTGGCGTGGCGTGGCGTGGCACGGCACGGCACGGCACAGGTCGCTCGGGAAAGACGTGGGGGCGGGGTTGTCGTCGTCGTCGTCGTCTACGCTTCGAGCGTGGGCGGCAGTCACCTACGGAGCTGGCCCAGGCCCGCAGCCTCCCGTTGCCCCACCGACAGCTCTCCTATTCTCGTGGGGCGCTCTACTTTGCGTGTTACCGTGTGCAACAAATCGCCTTACGGTCACGCGCCACAACTCGGTTACACTAATAGAAAGGAATCTGTAATATGTACGTTCGGACGAAAATAAAACACAGTGCAGAGCCATTTACTTGCATTATAGTCAGCGTCTTTCGAGACCTACCTACAGCTTGGGACTATGAATGGGGCGAGAAACACGATGGAAAAAGAACGATCGTGCGCGGTCCATTGCCCATTGTTTAAGGCATTGCTCGGGCACCTTTCTAAAACCGATCGAAAGGAATCACGAAAACGACCGAAGAGCAGTCGGCCTCTAGAACTGTCATCCAGCCATATCATCATCCTCACCGTCCGTATCAGGTACCTAAGCTGACGACGAAAATCCGCCATCGACGAAACTCGAACCAAGAACTTCCCGGTTCATGAATTTTCAGCTGTGGTCTCGCAACTACACATGCTAACATGGTCCGTACAAGACTTTCAAACCATAAACTTTTCTCTCACTTTCCACTAATACACGGCGTAGGAGCATTTTGGCTCCTAGAACTGTCGCCCCCTTTTCCTCGCTCAACCCTAGCGAGCGCTGCCCGCGTGCCGCCCTCGTGCGGGCAACGCCTGCCAGCAAACGCGGCGACGGAGGCGGTGCCTGGACACGTCCCAGAGCGCTGGCGGAGGCGTGGCGCGGCGCATGAAAGCGAGGGCGGGTGGCAGAGTGGAGCAGCGAGGAGTCGCGCGCAGGTGCGAAAGTGGAATGCTGCGCCGCCAGCCGAGATGCGCAGATACAGGCCGGCCGCCAGACCGCCCGTCCGCCCGCACGCATGGGGGGGGGGGGAGGGGGAGCGGTCGGACCGGGCTGGATCGAGCCGCGTCGCGTCGCGTCGCGTCACGTCACACTGCCGGCGAAACACGGCCGCGCCGCGTCGCCCGCGCGACGTCGTGAAAGCGCCAAGCGGCTCATCGTCTCACGGCCATGCTTTTTATGGGGAGAGTAAGGATGGGGAAGCAACAATTCGTAATTAATATATTTTATTTGGGTAACGTGATAAGCAGAGCCCGGATTTCTAGGCAGTTAAAATTCCTAAATGTCATAATATGCACGATACATTTTTAAAATATGCAATAAATATGCTTGCACTACAATATGCTGTCACGGCAATCTGCAATATAAAATTCACAAGGAAATAAATGTGTATTACTACAATGCAATGCAAAAATACGTGTAGAAAAATCAGAGTTACGACGGTATTGCCTCTTGAAACAGGAACGAAAGTGACATCAGTAGAAAAATATGTTTTGAAAATAATTTTATTTTTTAATTCCACTTAATTAACCATGCATTGGAACGCTGCCATTCGTTCATGTCCTAATACCTGAGAATGGCAAGGACTTTTCAGAAATAAGTTCATAAATTCATTGAAGAAAGAACTTTGTTTCTACGTCAGAATTATTAATTATCAATTATTATGAGAAGATAGATTTCTTAAAGTTTCTGAAAACCTAGTTCATCACTCACTTCATATGATTTTATATAACTAACGTAATATATACATTGAACGAAAACATGAAGTTTATATTTCAAGAATTGTTAAAAATTTATGACAAGTTACATTATTAGATTTGTCTCTGAAAAACTGGTTCGTCTGTAAAGTTATTTTTATACATTGGGCATGTCCGTGAGCATGCGGTGTTGGTAGGACCTACTGACAAGTGCGCACACGGTACTGTGATGCTCAAGCATAAGCTCTAGCTTACTGGAAAACGATATTTGACAGATAATGAAACCCCGATCTATCATGGGTATATTTCATAGTCTGAGACACTGAGCGCGACGACCCGTGCCCTCTCGCTCTACATACAATCTTACCTTTGGTCGCGCATGTGGTACAAGCGAAATACTTGGTATATCTACATCCGTTGGCAACAGTTTTGTAGCAAAAGGATATTCACTTTTTTACGGTTACTGGTGAGCCATGCCAAACACGATAATTATAAATTATAATTCACAAATTTCAAGAAGTTTGATTTTAATAAATTATTATTAATTATTACCATTCCCTCCTTACGTCTCCAAAAATTACGTTAAATGTACGTAGAAATATGCAGTAACATAAAATGTGCAAAATAAAGTCGTCAGGAATGTACTAAATGAGCACATTCCTAAAGATATGATATCATTTTTTCAAGTAACGATTAGAGGGGGAAAAAAGAAAGAAAAGCATTTGCATATGAGGACCGTAAGCTAATCCGGTATGCCAGTCCATTTGTGAATGTACATCGTAGACTAGTAAAGCTTAGATCTTTATGCGCACACTTTCCTGAATAAGTCATAGATGATCACTAGGGTTCAGATAGTTATGCATTAAAAATGTAAAATATATAATTATGAGATTTAAAACAGGTACATACGCATTAACAACGCAGAAAGTATGTACTACAAAAAATACTCCTATACTCAAAACTGAATTGTAATGCAGATGCTACGGTTAGTTCGAAATAGTATACTCTTTTTTCTGTCCGCCCCTACTGCTCACCAATCATGGCGCGCGCGAGGAACACTTACCCACGCCATCAAGGTCTCGTTGCTCAGTCTGTTTGGAGAGCCTTTTCATCCTTGGAAAATTTCCAGGTCGAAATTCCAATATCTTACTAAAAACTATAATCAGTTCCTAATGAAAAGTAACTATTGTTATTAAAATTATTATCACTTATTATCACGGGTAAAAAGTAGTAACTACATAAATAAAGTAATAATAATTGCATTTTTTAGACATTTTACTGAGAAAATAGCAAGATATGTATAATTCTAACGATATTCTCTAAATATTATCCAAATATAGACTCCCAAAATATATAAAAACATGCACTATAAAATTGCATTTATCACCGCAGAAACACTGTTCGGTTGACATATTACAATATGCATATGTTTAAATGTCATAGAAAAAGTTATTACATAACTATACTAGCCCTTCTGATCACAGTGAGGTTTGCCTATGCATTCAACTTTAATAAGATTGGTAGGATGATCATTAGATGTGAATGATTGTGAGTGAAATAATGTTCTTATAGGATGCCTGGTGGTATGAGAAGCCAAACGTGCCACAATTTTAAGGTAAAAACAGCCACGTCTTATGCGGGACTAGTAGATCTCGATTTCCCGCGTACTTGGACGCTGCTGAAAACCGCGTTGCCGTCGCCGGTACCAATAATATACGATGGCGTGCTGCTTGAAATCTGCTCTGCGTGATCAACGTTTCATTTTCGCGATATTACGGGCCTTGGAGAACGTACATATCAAAAGGTACAGAAAAGATTTCAGGCGCAAGAAAGTTTCTCATCAAAGACTCATCTTGTGAATGTAATTCCATCCAAAATTGAAATATGAAGCTTTTCTGAAGCTCACTGTCCCGAGAACCCGAGAAGAAAACAACACATATAAACCAGAGCTTGGGTGGAGTACACACGACAGAGTATCAAGAGGAAGAGTAATGTCGCGAACTCTTTATTAATAAGCTTAGTGTTAGTTTATTAGAATATAAAAACGTTATCGCATAAAAAAATATGGGCAAGTGATATCTTTTACTTTTTCTTTCACGACTCATTCCTTGTCCACTACGCACGACTCTGCTTCCAATACTTTTTGATTATTCTGTAGTTGTTTTCAGAGAATGTGGGTGTGGAAACTAGGAAGCGAAGGGCGGGGAAATATTCTAAATTCACAGAGTTGATGGTGAGTTTTCTCTCAGGCTCTCTCCTAATACGTGCCCAGCAACAACGTCGAAGTGTGCTACGTGAGCGAAATGGCGTCCAAGTGTGTCACGCCTGCCGATATGAAAACACGATAACCCCGGTCAAGAACACAGAGCGCTTCACACCATCAGACCGCAACTACCTGAGGGACGCAGTGCGTCGCGAAGTCTCGTCAGGGGCTTCCACGGTGGGCCATTAGCTCGCATGCGAGATGGCAAGAGAAAATGAGGAAAAGAGGTCGTCGACGACGATGGGCACAATACAATTACATGAATTGTCTCCGCGGTTTGTGGATGTACTCACACGATGCTACATATTGAGAGTTTTTTGGACAGAAAACATTGAAAGTAAGACAGATTTCATTGCGTTCTGGAAAGAGAAATACCTGAGTCCTAGAAAAAACAATATGAGCTTTAAGCCAAGAAGAAAAAAACCCTAAAAGAACCAATTCAGCGCACAAGGAGGAGAGCGACGCGAAAAGAGGCATTACTGATCTATTAGAAAGAGACCGGGATGGGCATTGTGCAAACATAGGTTAACTATATGTTTGCGCGTGGGGCCTGGGTGAATGAAGAAGAGCCACGCGAGCGCCAGATAAAGTTGAGTCACGAAGGCCGCGATGCGTTTACGGTCCACGAGAGCGGCTACATCTCCGCACAGGCACGCCCACACATCACGCCTCGCGCCTCGATTAAAGGGCTCCGGCCCAAGAGCATGGACAAGGGAAAGTAGCAGAAAATGCTCATGGGATACACAGAAATGATTACTTTCAATTTAATTTTCGGGTGATGTAGAAGTATCTAGATCATGCAGTCCGCCAAAGATACGGTGAAATACGGGGAAAGAGAAGATTGATTGATTCCAGGCGCGTCAACTATCGGGGTAATTAGTCCCGTACGTGTAGTCCATACTTTTTTCATCGGGAGATGGCGGTGATCTTTCCCCGCTGGATGGAGAGATTCGGTGGAGAGATTCCGACCTACCGTCGACTAGCGGGGTTTCCACCCAAACGGGTAACTCCCTCCAGCGGGACAAGTTCTAAGTCCCCGAATGGTCTATCGACATAAGCGTGTAAGAGTGTAAAGGGTGAGGATAGGATAAGGAAGAGGAAGGAAAGATCGCGCGCGGCCCGTGGCTCATTTGTTAGGGTACTGCTCCTGCATTTACCTGGTGTTGATCGGAGAAACCACGGGAAACTACCTATCAGAGCAGCCGGCTGCTAGAAGTCTCCTCCCGATAGCGACTGAATTCGACCTAGCAGAAGAGCGAGAGTCGAAAATCCTGCCGCCGACGGCACTCGAACCTAGGACCAGAGGCACTGCAGTGACATCAAGTGATGTCACTTGATGCACTGAGCCACCGCTCCCGGTCAGAAAAGGGAAGAGACTTGAATGAAGATGCGAGAATGAAAGTGGAGAATTGTGAAGCGACTTTTACCCTTTACCTATATATTATTGGGGTTACGGGATATAACAATTTGTAGAACTGCTCGCTTCGTACAGCTTACGCACCAACGCCTCCAAAAAACCTCGCGCTCATCCCATTCTCGCACGACTTCACACACATCTGCCGCAAAAGGACCTTGTCACATGAGCGTTGCGTTGACGCGCGTCGTAGATGAACACTGTATCTTATGCGCAACGGCTCTTACGTCAGAAGCGCTCTTACGCCGATTCGCATAAAATACAGTGTTATTCACTCTTTATTTATCGCGCGTCAACGCAACGCTCGTGTGTAGGGGTCCGAAGATGTCCATTACTGCCACGGACTAAGGATTTATGCCAATGTCATAATATTAAGGCTGTTTTTATCGTGAGATTAGAAGTCAATGATATGACGGCCAATTTTTGAAGTAATCGATGAGCAAGACGAAAATATGATTAATGAGCGTAATGGAAATGGAAATATTGCTTCTTGTTAAACAAATACTGCTCACAGTAAATCTTACACATTCAGTTTTTTTAGACTGATGAGAATCTACGTTAACCGTTTCCTAATTATAAGTACAATAAAATTAAATAGATAGAGCAATGTATTGTAACGAATATTGCGTCATCTGCCTGCGGCCACCACGAATTACCTGTACGTGTGGATTGCGTCATCGGCCGGCGGCCCTCGAACTAGCTAGTCCCAGAGTGTTCTGGCGCTAATCCCGAAGTCCAGAAAAGTCTCGACGGCGGCGCCCACCCAGTACAAATACGCGGCGGCCGGCGACTGCGAGTCAGACTTAAGTCTGAAGTGGAAGCTGAGCTGTGAAGTGTGTGCATCGCGGTGAATAGCAGTGCAGTGATTGTGCTCAGTGACGTGAACCGTGGTCAGTGCATCGAACTGTGGTTAGTGCAGTGGACTGTGACCAGTGCATCAAACTGTGGACAGTGCAGTGGACTGTAGCCAGTGCATCGAACTGTGATCACTGCTTAGGACTGTGTGACAATGTAAATAAATAATCAAGAGAAGTATAGTGTAAATAAATAATCAAGAGAAGTGTGACGTATAAAGATTAATCAAGTGTTAAGAAACAGAATAAACGTTTTTGTTAAAATAGTACCAGAGTTTTAATTCACCACCTAGAATCGTAACAGTATGAATATTGGTCTGGATGACAGAACAGATATGACGATGGAATTTGAACTAAACTTAAAAATAATTCACCGCGATAAGATTAGTATTCTGTAATAAATTATGGCAATCTGATACCAATGGAGAATGAACTATAACAGAGAGAGGTGTTAGGAGAATGGTTGTTTCAAAGCCTCCAGTTTTTCAAATATGATTATTTAAGTCAAAGAAATTCATTACTGCAAAGGAAACGAATTCAGATCCCCCTTATATTAATAACGTTTCAAGAATTTCTATTTTGTATGAGACGGTGCGCGACAGCAACTTACTTGCACGTAAAAGGCAGCAACTAACGAACATGAGTTTGGTCCCCGATTTTCTCGTAACCATGCAACCTGGCAAAGAGCTTCTTTGAAGAACTAGTATTTTTCTTTTCTCAATAACGATGCAATAACCCTAACCTCATTTTATGGATATATATTTCATTGTCATGTTTGGGGTAATTTATATTTCGAGATGCATCTGCTCTGAAATACTTGTTAGGCCCAAGTATTATCCAATGTTTGCATTTCTGCATCGGTCCCCATATGATCATCGGGAATAAATCAGGAAGCCAACAGGAAATCGGATGACACAATCTACATCGACAGCTGAAGCATGACAAATATTACACACCGCCAATATTGCGACAGCACTATAGCACATTTAATATGAATACTATTCAGAAGAGTATTTGTAGACTCCACGACAGATGCCTTCTCTTTAAATTCTACGGATCGAACAATACGAAACGTTATCATCACATATCAAGGCAAGGAATTTTCAACATTTCAGATAATGTATCTTCAAAGCCTTTATTAGCACATGGGTTACAGATAGATTACATGAAGACAATATAATTCCTTTTCATTCACAGAAGCATTAGAAATCAAATCAATAAATCCAAAACAAGAAATTAAACAACATCAGCACGTTGGATACAAATTTGACCCACCTCGATTATCTACATTTATCAATCATTAAGCGCCATAATGATCACAAATGATAGCCGGAGACGAGAGAACGCCAGGTAACAAAGAGTAAAATGCTCGCATCTCGCGTGTTGCATCGGTACATTCTTATTCCAAATGTGGCGTGAAAGGTAACGATAAATCGTCACCAATTTTACAAACCACCCTAATCATGGCCCATTCATACGTACTGTTCAGAAAAGCCAAAGACCAATCCTCGAAGTAGTTAGCACTGTACTCAAAGGGATATGGCGCTATTAGAGACAGCATCATCACTGTTCGTAATTCAATGATTTGAAAAGCGGCAAATAAATCTTTGAGACGACCATTATACTTCCGTTATAGTAAATGACGTTACTTTTGAACATTTACACAAAAGACTAAGGATCAAACATTCATCTTATTTTTATACTGCGATTTCGGAGGCGAATATTCAGACTCCGAATACATGCCTCCGACATGTCATCAGGTGTTACGGTGCCATCCAATCGGGAGCTTACACATCACTAGTGACGTCACTACGGCGGCGTCCAACCTTCCGATTGGATGACACCGAAACAGCTGATTTACGACAGAGGCAGCTCTGAATAAATCCAAGTTATACAGAAGGTATTCAAAAACGCATGATGGAGACATACATACAGCTTGTTCTGTAGAACATAGATTTTATTTAATCAGCAAACGTCAATTACTATATCATATACTGCGATTTTTACATTGCTGCGTTTGACATTTCGTCAGTTGTTACAGTGCCGTCCAATCGGGACATTACACGTCACTACAGTGACGTCACTATGGTGGCGTTTAACCTTCCGATTGGATGACAAGGAAACAGCTGATTTATTTCAAACGCAGCTTAAGAAAAATTGCAGTATAAAAAATCGCCCAAAGCGTCAAACAGTATGTACCACAGCGTTGCTCATCGGACGATTGAATGGCGCTGATCACCGCGTCACGCGACAGTCTTAATCCTGCTCGGAAGAGATACGGCGCGGGCCGGTCCTTTTACGGCCGCCCGCCGCATTCCTTCTTTGGGCGGAGGTGAGCGTCGGCATGCGCCGTGCGTGGGCGCTCGGGCGCGCCAAGGCGCACGTCGCCCACGCCGCTTATCGCCCCCGCGGGCGGCTGATAACGCGCTAATTCGGCCGTGATAACGCTGGCACCCGCAGTGCGCACTGGGTCGAAACGAGTCACGGATGCGCAAAAAACACACTTTAAAGAAGACGGTATTGAAAATAAAAACAAAAAAGGATTTACAAGTCAGTGTAGAAGATTCCGTAAAATACGTTTTTCAATTTCTGATGTGTTTGTACAATTTACATTTCTCCAAATTGGAAAACTCTCCGTAACAAACAAAAATAGAGGCAACGAACTTCAGAGCATGCATTTAAAACGTCCCGCGTTGGACTTATATTTTTTTCTGAAAAAAAAACGTGGGCTGGCTTCCAGAGAGAAAGGCAAGATGTCTTTCGTATGAAACTCTTTGGAAGGACAAACTGCTTTCATGGACGCTCGCGAGATCGCGCTAGATAGTGAAAACCCGCATTGTTGGCACCTTTGGAAATCAAATGTATTTCTTGATATGACGGCACCAGAAAAAATGGAGAATTTTTCAGCTGAGTAGTTTCAGAAAAGATCGCCTCGTCGATAAAAAGGTGTAGTAGTAATTCACATCCTGGCTGCATTGAAAAAATTAGATCTTTGACTGACGGTAGAGGGGGCTACATTACAGCCGTTGTAGATTCCGTGCCCAGGTGTTTTGGTAAACTAGCGTGAAATTGTATTACGTCCGAATTACGACAGAAAACAATCTTCTGTTCGCCTAAAACAAGAATTTCCCATTGTGTCAAGCAAGGAAACTGTGGTCAAGCTTGTGAACAACCCGATTCGGTCGTCTGTGGCTCTCCCCAAAACTCCGATGAAGCTATTTTGCAGCCTCAACACAGTGTTAATATCTTTGACACCGGTGAATAAGCTTATAAGTCAAAAGAACTTAATTGTGCAGGTGAGCAAAAAACACTAAACGAATGCTGTAAATCAGGATTTAGAGATATTCAAAGAAAACCTACACACAGTTTCTTTTGAATATTATCTTTAAGTACATTATCCCTGATTTACTTCAATTGAAAGTTGTTTTTTGCTCTCCTGTAAAATGAAGTTTTTTGGACTTATCAGCTTATTTACCGGGATCGAAGATACAATGTTTGGTTCGTTTGCTGTCACTTGCAATCTGTGGTGTAATAAACTGAAGTAATTTGATTGACAACACAAAAACAGACACAAAACGGGGGTGACTATGTGTTCTTTCATACAATTTTATATACTTCATTGTCTGTAAACGTGAAAATTACACTTTTTCGACATCTTCCAGAAAAAAAAAAAACGATGAAAGTACGCAGTTATTAATGTCTTGTTAAACAGGATATTAATTTTATGTTGTTGCATTCACTAAGCGTCTTTTTCCCTTCCTTTCTTTTCGAAATCCTTGCAATGAACTCTCAGGAAATTGACTGCGCTATGCGCTTTGTACATCGGTTCGGCCCACTGTGCGATCGGCGTCCACGGCGGGCCGGTCGCCAAGGAAGGCCGTTTCTTCGCCGCCGCGGCGCGCGCGCTCGCTCGCTCGCGCGCATGCGTCACGTGAGTCCCGTGCGTCGACGCCCCCGCGCGCGCGTGTGCAGCGCACCGCCGTGGGCCGCGCGCGGTCGCCTACGGCGCGACGGATTCCCCCCCCCCCGGCCTTATCGCGGGATCTGACGACCAATCGACGACATTCTAAAAGGAAAACCGATGTACTTCTGGTGAATACATTTGCCGCTTTGAAGGTGAAATATACATTAAGAAACTTTAAGTGTCCGAATGCGATTTTTATTTAGGTAATTATCTGTTATTAAAGCTTCTTATATTTTTTTTATTTTTTATTTTTTACAACGGCCAAACATATCAATGCAATTTTCAATGAAGAAAGTCAATTTACGCCACTTTTTTTCACATAATTGTATTAAATTAATATTTGCGTTCTTTTTCTTTAGTTTCATTCCTGATAAACCTACAATTCTATCCATTAATAAAATGTTGCATCCATTATTTTCAAAACAAAAGGTAACTGAAGTGTCGGTGTGAGATTTCGAAAAAAATACTCAAATTCCCTTATCTCACTCCGTAAAAAGTGGGAGAAGATTAATTTCCTGTGCGTCAACTATTTAGTGCGCCAATCCTGTAAATCTATTTAACTTCTCGGGTGCGATATGTCTGCGACGCGGTATGGAATGGACCAGGAAGTTGCCGCGAGGATGAGAATAATATCCATAAAACTGGACAACACCGGTTAACTTCCTCTATTCGAAACGATAAAAAATACTAATGAAGTGCTCGAACAACACTTCCAAAACAGAACATACGTACTAAATTATTTTTAAAACTTTTTACATCGATAAGAAATTAATCTTGCAGCACTGGGGACTTCTACAAATAAGGCTAATTTCGTTTACAGATATCTGCATCAACAGGTTTTAAACTATGCCTATGCCTAATTATATCCGCAGCGAGCTCTATATTAGGGATTTTCGAAAAGCGAAAAGGGGTCAACGACTTTCCTTTGAAGTGTTTTACCTCGTGCATTTACTGTAAGTCGCTATCAATAGTGAAGCTGATAAGTGTGGTGAGGATATTGATAGTTTCTCAATTTTATAATATCAGATGGTGTTATTTCATTATTACATTCGAAATATTTTAGATGGTGTATTGAAACTTTGTAAGTAGGAAGTTCTAGATTTAGAGATACCAAATATGCAGTAAACTCCAGAGATGAATCGAAAGAAAACTTGTATTAAAGAGGAATTCCAAAGGTCAGCCGCCTACGCACATCATGAAGCGGTGCTAGGAACTGAGAGCTCTCTTTCCTTCTGGATCTTCCTTCCCCATCTTTTCAGTCACACGGTGAGCTTAAGACTGATCCTTTCCCCATTTGATCCTAGTCTTAGAAAAATTAGCAGCAATGGTACAAGTACACAAACTACTACTAAAGATTCTCAGCTGTATTCACAGGAAGGTCGATACATTAAGTTCTTTCAGTAGCCATATGACTGAGGAACTAACTATTTTCGTCAAGAAATGGAATAACGGAATTCAAGTGTATTAACATCCAATATTAAAAAAAAAAAAAAGAAATAGCATAATATTGCAAAAGTCAACATGGGAATCCACATCGTCACCTTAACAGCTTTGCAATAGAAACCAGCTGTATGGAAGTTTCACCACGCAAACTCTACAAATGACAAACCTTGACATCTATAGAACCCGACTATCCTTTCTTTGACCTCTTCTCGTGTTACTCCTTTCCTTGACCGTCCTATTTTGCTCTTAACATTTAAAGAATAAAGATACTTGTAATACAGAGTTTATATATTGCTCCTTTCACCCATCAATCTTCTGTGTATGTAAGAATGAAAGTGGTACGATGCAGTCACAAGATGAAAATGAGATATTAAACGATTGGAAAACTTACCAGAACGTAATGTAACCATAACATTTTATTGATGATGAGTGTTTCCCACCGCATGATCTATTGAGTATGAAACTTACAAGTAGCAGTTTATTGGTCGTAATCATACTTTGCGCACGTACACATCTGTGCCGCGTAATCCAGAGCTGGATTCCAGTATTCGACATGCGATGAAATCGGCACAAGGACACGGGACAGCCGAGCGCTTTCCACGCCTCCTGCATTAAGATCAGCATGGCGCCAAAACGCTTTGCCATTTGCGTACATCGATTCTCAACATTTTCCTGGCAATGACTCCTCACGGTCGGCAAGCGATATTTGTGGCGAATCCGTTCTGGAATCTTCTTCATTTTCCTGCTGCATTGCAACGTCGCAACATTTCACTGATCCGAAGAACCAGGTGTGCCTTCACTGCCGACCGGGTGGCCAGCTCACCAGCCCGTCTGCCTTTCGCCGCCGCCTCTAGAGTGCGGAAGGGGGCGGGTCAGTCCTTCAAGAACTATGAGTCAAACAGGACACATCTGCTGAATTTCGCCGACATCATGGATTGCCGAACGGTCGTCAACTTTTCGAGCAGTGTAGAAAAGGTTGTTGGAAAAATCTGGATTACTGTACTGTACAAGCAATAGATATGGATGTCGTTTGGACACCATTATCAAAATACTAAGCAATCCTAGTTATAACATACCCCACCTTCCATTGTAACAACTCTCCAACACTGACCAAATTCTTCACTGAGATTATCTCCCGTGTTGCAATTAGTCTCCTCTAAAATTTGTGGGTTCAGTATACTTAAAAATAGGCGTTGCATAAAAATATTAATGTCTTTTTTAAAACTTAATCAGTAATCACAAAATATAATTCTGATTGTTTACATACATTTATATTTTTACGCCAATTATGTAATAATAAAGCAATAATTACAAAAATAAGGTGAGATCTTTAAATTATTTCAGGGACCCTCATACATATTTGCGGGACCACTAAAAGGGACGTATTTTTGAATGGTATCTTTGGCGATATGCGAACGGCACCATCATAGAAACATTTACCCTAGTTGTGGGGTTGCGTAGGAGCGAGGTGTTGAAAAAGGTGAACAAGATAATCTCTCGAGAAGCGAAAAGGGGAGATTCCCGTCTGCTTCTAGATATTGTTATTCTTATTGTTCTTACCATTAAATAAAGTTCATGCTAACTAATAGTGTCGACATTTTTTCTTTGTATGCGGTTCGGTTGAACACCAACCCGCCTAGTCCCTTTGTAATTATGCGAATTTTTCAGCCGTAAATATTAGGTCGGGGGTGTTCTACGCCCCAAACAATTACTAAAAGTTGTTTTCCTATGGCGTTACAATTTCCCCATAACTTTATTTAACGTGCGGCTGGCGTAAGCAATGGGATGTTCCGGAGAACCTTGCGACAACACTGCACCAATGGCGCTGAAACTGGCATCAATAGCTGTGGAAAAAGTTTCTACCAGTCGGAAAATTGAAGTACCGTGTTCGAAATCAAGGTTTGTGTTAAAGTCGAAAATGCAAGTTCGTGTTCCGTTACCCAATTAAAGGGGCTTCCTTTTTTAAAGGAGCGATTTAAGGAATAGTAGTAAGTATTAATGGGGTTTTGCATTCTGACTGAAATATTATTTATGAAGCACCGACAATATGAGACTAAGCCTAAAAATCCCTCATTTAACTTCATGCGTTCCTGTTTTTCATCAAATATGAAGTGCACTATCCAGAGTTCCATTTACAACCTTACATAAATCTCCACTTAATCCTTCCTTTTAAAGCGATGCAAACGCCCGTATCTACAGACCATGTCGATACGGAGCGCGCATATTGAGAACCAGGCGCCTCAAAAAGGCACTCAACGAAATGGCCAACGATTGCACAACCCTTCGACCCACACACGCCGCGGCGACCTCGCTCAGCAGCAATTAAACGCCATCCGGGCGCACATGCTCCCCTAATCGGAGGATCGCATCTGACGTATCCCCGTTTCGCGGCGGGCGCGCGCCGAAGCCGCAGCGATTTTCGGCCTGTTTATAGAGCGCGTGTCGCCACACCCGGCCGATTAGCGCCGTCCACGTTTATGGGCATCCTCTGCGGCGGGCGACCCTGCGCAGCCCCGCCGCCGTGAGTCACCAGGAGGCGTACACCCGCACTACGCAACGCGCACCCGCCCGCGACCCTACGCAACGACACAGCCCGCGACCCTAGTGACACAGTCTTCTACTCTTTCTCTATTATAAAATGGTACGCAAAGAGGACGGTTTTGTACTTTTTATAAGAAACCAACGATACAAAACCGGGAAAGGGGTTCTACTTGCCCGATAGTGAATTATTCCCCGGCGCTGTATCAAACAGACTTGGGACGAAAACAAAACAGAAGTTCGCATGATATATGATATGATATATCATATCATGCGAATCATATCTATCATCTCCAATGATATATATCATATAAGGGTAACGGGCACATGCAACCCGCAACACATATTGCAACTGCACCGCGTATATTGCAACTGCACTGCAAGATACGCTTTGCCGTGCACAACTTTGAAATGCGTCGGAAGCCCTAATAACCACGTGCCCATCCATGCCCCTTAAAGAACACAAATTATGCTTCTCATTCCGTAATCTACACAATGAAATTTTTGGACATTCTATTACATGTGCGGAGGGTTCTCCCACTTTGTAGCATGGATTGTCAGAAGCGTTAGAAGCTGGGGGTCCAGTATGAAGCTATTTTCTCAGTTTTTTACAATTTAATATTATTTTCTTAATTTATTTATTTTAGGTCGCTTTCCATACTACTAAGGTCATTAGCGATCACAGTTAAATATAATTCTATTGAACACAATACGCATAACCAAAGAACAATGAATTACAATAATTTAAAATAATTTGTCGAAACCAATAATTTTTCAATATTTAACACTAATGTTAAGCCTTGAACAGAATAAAAATTTGTACATTGATCGTTTTAATGCTAGGAGTTTCTTATATTTTGAACATTTGGACATTGCAAGTTAATGTGATTTGTAGATAGGATTCCTCCACATTCTGGGCTGGTATATGGGTCTGTTTTCTTCATTAGATGGTAGTGTGTAAAAGTTCAATTCTTAGTCTTGTGATAATTACTTGTTCCCTTCTTCCTTATTCTTTTCTTATTTAATTTTCTTTGATGTGGCTTATCATTAAAAGTATAATCAGAAAGTCTTGAAGTATTCCGAAACAGCTTCAAATTAAATTTAAATGAATTATATATTTAATATATTTTAATCTGTTGCACCACGAATGAAGTTAGTCACAAAAAATACGGTAAAAAACAGTACCGAAGAAATACGACCACCTCGAAGGTAGATTGCGCACATCCAATAAGTTATTGAAAGTAGAGATCTTACGAAACACTGCAAACTGTAGAAGTTCAGAATTTTGCAAGTAAGAAAACGCTTTTTAAGTTGCTACACACCCGAATTATGTATAATGAAATACACGCATCAAACAAAATTGAAGGGCTATGCTTATAATAACTAGATTGAGACCACCTTCATTACTTTATATCGCGATAAAATGTCTCCCTCTTTTCAGGTTCCACATCAGTTGTTCAATATCTCCAATGCTCATTTGAAATATATTGTATATTTATATACATTTATTAGGAAATTAACTAAACTGGTCAATACAAACAATTTGACGAGCACCGTTATTTAATAAACTAACAATGTTCCAATTTATTTGGTGTCGATCCACCGATTTTTTGTACATTCCACTGTCTTCTGGGACACATCATTGCCTCTCGTTTCCTTAAACATGAAAATTTTGCGAAGATTTTTTAAGTTTTCCTGTAAAAAAATGTCGATGGCAGTTGTCTGCGTAAAAAAGCGCAAAGCGGGCCTACGTTTGCAGCCTAGCTTTTTTCACGAGAGTACAATGAGATAACCTCATATTGTAGTTTTTACTGATTGCATAAACTGTTAGAACAATGCACACATTTTACGACACTGTAAATCGAAACAACTATGAAGGGTTAACAGGTCAACACAGACGATAAATGACATTTTGATGTGATCGTGACGCGTGAAAACCCACGTTTAAATACACATTTGTCGAATGTGAAATACCAAACTAAAAAAGGTATATCCTTTTTATTGCCTATAAAACTTGAGTAAGGCAAATATCTGAGATTAGTTAAGCCAGTTTGCACCTGCCATAGATTCCGAGTTAAGTTTATTGTTCCCACAATCAGCTTGAACAGTGACACAAACCACCTGCTTCGCAATCTGCGTTGAACCGCTGCTGGCGAAAGAAGCAAGACACAAACGAAAGCAAACTATTTTTGAAATCCAGGCCACAACCTACCGCACAACGAAACTTATTGAGATCGGAGTCAGCTTCGAAGAATCTGGGACGTTTGGTCACTAACTGCCTGTCACCACAATCCATCACCGAAGTCGGGAAAGAGCAGAAAGTGTAGAACCAAGCGCCTGCTTCAGCGAAGCCAAGGACGTTCACGAGAAACGGGCACTACGATAAATTTACGCCTTATAAAATATGGGTATATTCGCGATCTGTTTCTGGAGAAGCCGCGTGAGTAGCCGTTCGTGAGGAAGGCATGTGTTTTACAATCATACCACAACGGAAAATGCCAGACCCGAAAAGCATGCCACAGGTTCCTTTATTGACAGTGGAAGCAAGCGGGGCTTTATGAATAACGAAAATTGGAACTTTTATGGAACTCCATTACAATTCGCGAGATAGTAGGCACGAAATATGCCTGCTGGAAGGTTATTTCTATGATGCAATTTTATCGTAAAAATAAAATAGGTTTCTCGCGTTTATGAATATTAAATAAATATTAAATACTTATCACGAATTTATTTTTTCACGTTGAACTCATTTCCTTAGTAATACATGTACTCCCCCGACCGTCAACTTCACGTTCATAAATACTATATAAATACTAAATACGTTAAATATTTATCAACAATTTATTTTCTCACGTTGAACTCCACATTTCATCTGTAATAGATGTATTCTCTCGACAATCGACTTTCCGGGCCGCGGGTCCTCCCCGGCGGCAGAGGGCCAACCGCGCCCTTGTGCACGGGGCCGTGTCGTCCCCGCGTCCCGCGCAGCGCGCGTCGGAGAGCCGTCGGGGCCGGCCGCATGGCGCGGGGCTGCGCTACGCTATGTATGGGCGCAAATTGCAGGCCGTGAGGCAATCGCCTGCGTCTTGGGGCAGAGCGCGGCCATGTATGGCGCCGGGCGGCCCCAGGCGGGAGGGCGGCGAGGCGAGGCGAGGCGAGGCGAGGCGCCGTGCCGCGCCGCGCCGGCTAGTCCGCGGGGCGGCTGGACAGCGGCGGGCGTCCGATTGCTGCGCCGCCGGTAGTTACGGTACGGGGGTCGGAATGGATATGTGAATGCGACAGCCCCAGGAACAGGCGCCTCCATTGAACAACTAACTGCGTGCGCTTATCGTCGTATCTAGACTTCTATGAACTTGAGGGATGACATTTGAGGAAGCAACAAAACGGAGAGCGAGAAAGACAAAACGGAGAGCGAGAAAGACAAAACGGAGAGCGAGAAAGACAAAACGGAGAGCGAGAAAGACAAAACGGAGAGCGAGAAAGACAAAACGGAGAGCGAGAAAGACAAAACGGAGAGCGAGAAAGACAAAACGGAGAGCGAGAAAGACAAAACGGAGAGCGGAAAGACAAAACGGAGAGCGAGAAAGACAAAACGGAGAGCGAGAAAGACAAAGCGAAGAGCGAGAAAGACAAAACGGAGAGCGGGAAAGAAAACCGAGAACGTGACGGAGCACGAGACGAAAGTGCGGAGAGCGTGACGGATGGGGTCAGCATACGCGGAGGAGAACGGAGGAGCAAAAAGAGGGCGGCGGGTGGCGGGCAGGCGCCAGCGGCCGGTGGCGCAACGTGTGCGCCGGCGGATGGCGCGGCCGCTGCGTGCGCGCGCACAGATTTCTGGAGCAAGGCCTCTTTCCGAAGCCCGCGCACTCCCACCCGCCCCTCTGCCTGAGCGGCGCCCGACGTCCTCTGCGGTGGCCGACCCGCCGCCGCACATGGCGCATGACACAGTTACTGCCGCCGTTTCCCATGCCGACGAGACACTCGCACGTGTGCTTCATGAATGTAGTTTACGTCATCGGTAATGAACTCTCTTTTTCGGCAAAGAAAGTTCCTTTTACGACGCCGAAACTATCACTGAACTTGCATAGTCATTGTCATCACAGCTCTCATTTCTTAAAAATGTGTCCACTTTCCCTCCACATTCGGGGCCCAATCACTTGCGTTGTTCTTCAATGTAATGTGATTCTCCTTTCATTTTCTAAGCAAAGATTTCTCCATTAATTGTATCGACTGCTTCGACTGTTTACAACTGCTCTACTTTCACTATTTCTATACACTCATCCTAAAGTGTTGTTTCTTTTCGCTTCTTCTATTGTAACCGCCAGAGAGGAAGTCGAGGAAATAAGCTGGTTAGCTTACTTAATTCGTAAACTAGTGGTGCTACAACAGTACATACATTTTCGCATTATTTGTACTGAACTCTCAAATTTACGCGAAAACTACTCATTTTCAAAAATGCGTGCGTGACTTCATTTAAAGATCTAATTTTGAAGACATGATTTCATTAAGAAAAAAATCTATCTTCAAAATATTGGTGTAGGTAGGCGATAAAACTGAGAAACTTTGGCAATTTTCGAAAATTGAAAGTTAAACGAAAATAAAACCTACGTCATTATGTACGTGTACTTTGCTCTATCCGTTAAAAAAATTAGAGCCATTTTTTAGAATTTTTGAAATGTGGTTTCATGTAAAGTTCCTCCAAAAATCAAAAATATCCGCTTCAAATGCGCGAGGCCCTGAGTTCGGCAGATCGATTGGGAAATGTCAATTTTGGAGAAAATAGTTTGAACGGTTTAGATGCTAGTGATGACATAAGGACGGGCGTTTGCCGTTTCGCTGTCAAGGACCTACGTGGATTTTGACTACACAACGTATTAGAGGAAGTAATTTAATACATATAGGAGCAAGAATCCATTTTTTCGATATCAAGGACCCACAACACTAGTTTTTCTCTCTAAAAATCGTCAATTTCCGCAAAATTACAATGATTTCTCTTTACTACGTAAATATGTAATGAGAAAATAAAAAGGATGAAGTGTTTCTCAAGCTTTAGGCTAGATAAGCCATCAATGCTGAAACATCGGCTTTGTAATTATCTCTATTCGTTCTAAAAGTTAAAATAAAATAATCTGAGCATCATTCTCTGTCACTTTTTAAAGGAACTTACGGACAACATTTAATTTTCGAAATTTATACTTCGGTTTTAACATTTAAGAGGAGTTAACCGTCAGTGCAATTAAACTTCCATGAAAAATATATGTAGGACTCCGATAAATCAACGCCGATTTTTAAGCACCATTATCACTCCTATGATCGACACGATAATACTTAATAGATTTTTTCGGCAAGAATCAATAAGAACCTTGAGAAAGCCACGATACATTTCTGTGCCGGAAAAATTTCAGAATCTTGTGGATAAAAAGCACTGATGGTGCCACTAACGGTTCTAGTGACAAGCAACTGTCGATTCACGATCTTGCGCTTCGCTGCGAAGTGCCATCCAACTCACTACTCGGAAGAAAAAGGCAACCGTTGCATTCTCATATGCCCGGTCCCACATTTTCTAGCCATATCAAAATTATTGGCAGCTTGTCATGTGCAAAGTAGAACATGCGAACTCACGAGCGAATATACGCAGAAAAAAAAAAAAAAAACAACAATCGACTGGCACAGCTTAGTGAGGAGCTGTTGGTTTTGGCGTGGCTCGCGGGTCTGTGTGGCGCCCGGGGCAAGAGCG
This sequence comes from Teleogryllus occipitalis, assembly GCA_011170035.1. Lineage (NCBI taxonomy): Eukaryota > Metazoa > Arthropoda > Insecta > Orthoptera > Gryllidae > Teleogryllus > Teleogryllus occipitalis. The sequence continues at coordinate 52,128 of BLKR01001975.1, forward strand.
ACGCAAAGAAGCGCTTAGCCGGGGGCCTGCCTTCTGCAATACACTGCGCCCACGAGCTCGCGACGTCGCATTATATCTTCAACTTTTAAATTCAATTATAACATTGCGTGGCAAAGCTAAAGCCATGAAGCCTGCTCTTCCGCTTGACCAGGCGAATTTCGTTACGTTCCTTTCGTCCTCTAGCGACGAAAGTACGTATCTCTTGTGCGACGAAATAGGCGATTGGAACTACAGTTCAGAGGCTTCTTTTTTACACCCAAGGGTCTTTTACATGCAGTAAATTTACAGCATGAGACAGCCGGATTCACTTCCCCTCTCAAGGAAGGCGCACGGAGGATTTTTTTGCTCTGAAGAATCTAAGGCTTTGATCGGATTTGAACCACCGCCCTCCCCGCAAATAAAAAAATATCCGTTTGAAAACCCCAAAGCCATGAGTTCATTCAGATCGATTGGGGAATATCAATTTTGAAGAAAATCCGCCGAACGGTTTAGGCGCTAGTGTTGACCACGGACGGATGGACGGACGGACGGACGGACGGACGGACGGACGGACATTTTGCCTTCAATCGATTTTTCCATATCAAGAATCAAGAAAACATGGATTCTGAATACAACACGTGTTAGATGATTTTTTTTTAAATTTAGCAACAGAATTTATCCCCTTTTCGTTACCAGAGCCGGGCAATGAGTTTTTCTGGCGAAAATTCACCATGTTCCGGTGCACGATTACATATCTTTTTCTTACGAAGAACTTCGTAAGGCGAGAAAGTAAAAATACTATTGCTCTACTACTCTCAAAAAAACCTTCCAATGCGCATGCCCAAACGGCCTCTCCCTCCAAAGCTAATATTTCTCCGCCTGCCTGCGCTCTTTGTCACAACATAGCTCTCCCTCTGTCTTTCTCTCCTGGGTCGCGCGGTAATTCAACACTGCGAGTTTGGTGATAACAAACTGATGAGTGAGAAGGTTCAGACGGAAGGCCGCTTACGTGTTTCTACAGTAGGGGTTGTCCAAACGCTCAACAGAAAATAAGCCGTGTCTTGGAGAGTTTCGGTCTCGAGTCCCTTTTGACCGTGGCTAGTGAGCAGTGACAGTGTGCTTTACACAGTAGCTGCTGTTATTCACAAAAACCCAATTACTACAAATAATTCAAAGTATATCCACTGAAAAACGATAGGTCGTTGATCAAATAATCATTGAACATGGCCACATTCCTCTCCGTCTTCCACCGTACCATCCAGATCTAAATCCAATAGAATTTGTTTGGGGATTTATAAAAGGGCGCGAGGCAGCAGAAACTATTGGTGCATCCTTAAAAGAAAAGGAAATGTTTTGCAGAGAAGCATTTGCACAATACAGTGCTCAACAATGGAAGAAATCCTGCGAGCATGTGTAGGGCAGTGATGAGTGGCGGTCAGCGCGATCGCTGTGTCTCGCAGTCGCCTCTCCTTGTCGCCTACGCGCTTCCTTATCGCCGAGAGGGGAAATCTCAGATGCTGCAGGGTGGGGGCAGCCTCCGAGACTTTACCAAAGGTACGTCCGCCATGATGGTTTTTATGCGAGCGGTTCATCTATAGTCGGTCATTTGTCAGACCTTTTCAGAGACTTTTGCTCTCTTTTCACCAGGGACGTGCATACTCAACTGTGTGTGTGTGTGTGTGTGTGTGTGTGTGTGTGTGTGTGTGTGTGTGTGTGTGTGTGTGTGTGTGCTTAATTCTGTCTCACAGGGTACGATTGAATTAATCCAAAAAGCTATAGGCACTTGCTAGATGAAGTGGAAAATCACAATCGCATGTTGTAATGGACATAAATTCTGCCATGGATTGTGGCGATTGGTTTTGAATGAATACGAATTATTATAATGGACCGTAAGTCGTTTACGATTTTACAGGAATTGAGAATTGTACAATATAATTTTATATTAATTTCAGATATGGCACGTTTTCAGCAAGATCAATCTTTTAACCCTAGAATGCATACAGGGGTTATGCGTAACCCCATCTCACTTTTCAAGAACATACAACTTTTAAAATACGAAGTTGGCAAACTTGAAACGCTGTGTATTCTCTAACAATGGGAAGTACGTTAAACTACCATTTCCTTCGTTTCAGTTTTACATTGAGACTCGTGGATATATTGTGCTCGGGGTGGCTAGTAACCCCTGTATGCTGATTACGTTGTGTTTTTTCCGATGTCAAGGATAAAGTTGAATGAGAATGATTCGAAATTTGAAGAGCAGATTGATCGCTGGATTAGTGAAAGTGAAAGCGATGATTTTGAAAGTGATTTTACTGACTGTGAAGATAATGCTTCAATTCAAAGTGAATACAGTAGTGTCATTTCGGAGAGCGAACTTTCAGATGTCGACGATGCACCTGCTTTAACGTCGACTGTGTTAAAGGGAAAAAATGGATTTACTTGGAGTTCGAGTGAACCCCGACAGACACGAACACCCCAAAGAAATATTGTTCTAAGATTACCTGGTGGAAAGGGAGCTGCAAAAAAAGTGTTTCATCAGAACTTGAGAGCTGGAAAATTTTATTCACCGACAATATGATCTCAGAAATTTCCAAATATACTAATCAAGAAATAGAACGGCAAAGTGAGAAGTACACAGATGCCAGATACATCCATGACACGAATTCTCCTGAGATTTTGGCTCTATTTGGTCTATTATACATTTGTGGTTCCCGAAAGGATGGTCATTTGTCTGTTGAAGAGATGTTCGATAAAACAGGTCCACATATTTACCGGTGTATCATGAGCGAACCTCGATTTAAGTTTTTGTTAAATTGCTCGCGTTTTGACGACAAAACACGTAGAAATCGAGATGACAAGTTCGCTCCCATTCGTGAACTCTGGACATGTTTTATTTCAAATTTTACTACTAGCTATACACCACACGAATTTTGTACCGTAGATGAACAGCTACTGGGATTTCGTGGACACTGCCCATTTAGAGTGTATATTAAATCAAAACCTGACCGATATGGTATCAAAATAGTAACCATGTGCGACGCAAGAACCTACTATATGGTCAGTGCAATTCCCTACATAGGAAAAGAACAGAGAAACAACAGAACCATTGCCAAATAAGTATGTGAAAAAACTGACAGAATGCATCCATGGAACTAACAGAAACATCACCATGGATAATTGGTTCATGTCGATTCCATTGGCTGAAACTATGCTAAAAGATTATCATATTACAGTAGTATGAACACTGAGACATAAGAGAGAAATCCCTCCACAATTTCTCCCTAACAAATCTAAAGAGGTGTTGTCACAATTCGCTTTTCAGAAAAATATGATTTTGGTATCTTTCACCCCGAAGAAAGCCAAATCAGTATTGCTGTTATCTACGATGCACTTTACTAAAACAGTCAATGATACATACACACTACAAAGAAACCTGAGATAATAGAGTTTTATAACTCTACAAAAGGGGGAGTTGACACTTTCGACAAAACGGTTCATTCCTATAGTGTTGCAAGAAAAAACAGAAGATGGCCTCTTAGGTACTTCTTTGGAATACTTGATCAAGCTGGCATTAATTCTCTGGTACTGTTTAAGATGTCTCAAAGAAAGGAAAAAATTAAAAGACGCAAATTTCTTATGACGTTGGGGCTTCAAATGTCGAGGTAACACCTTGAAAGTCGTTTGTCCAAGAATATAAACAAAAAACAGAGAGACCATTTCATGTCTTCAAGGAAAAAGGGAAGATGAAATTACTGCCGACAGAGATATACCGACTCCAATGAAGCTTGGAAAGCAATGAAGATGTGCCCTCTGTGACAGAAAAAAAGATAGGAAAATGAAGTTTTTTTATAAGTGTCACAAACCTGTGTGTGCTGTTAGACGTGTGTATTACATGCACAATGTAATATAAAGTTATTAATAAATGTATGTTGAAACACCCTTTGTAGCAATTATTTAATACTTTTTTATAAGTAATACTTTTTTGAAAAAATTAGTTGGGGTTACCAGTAACCCCATGTATGCTGTAATGTGTACGACTTCTATGTATCCGTTCTAGGGTTAAAATAAAAACAGGAAAGTGTTCAGAAAAATTGACGTAATGACTTTCGCTAGGCTTCCGTTAAACGTTTCCCGTGAGCAATTGCAAATGTGATCAATTCTTTCTCCTCATGAAATAATGTTAAACTTCCTTAACTTATCTAAAAAAAACTACTGATTTGCATCCATCGAATCTCTATTTCTCGATTTTAGCGTCAAAATAAGAGCGTTTGATAGAAGAATAAATAAGGCAGTATTGCCAGTTTATTGGCGAGGATTGTTTTAACTAGATATTAAAATTGCAATTGTGAAAAGGCAAATATTTTTTTCCAGTCCAACCAATCAGAATCTATGAGCACGTACTGGTACGCCGAGTGAGATTCAATTATCCGCACAAAATGGACGGAATCTTTGACAGGATGGCGAACGCAGTAAACCGAAACGGAACTGCCAAATATGCAATTATCTTCCTCCGTAAGCATTTGAGAAATTAGCTGCGTATCGCTCGCCATCAGCAAATTTCTTGCATGCTGTACGAACTCTTAGAATTTCTATCAGTGCGGAGAGAGGAAATGGGTGCGGAAAAGGAAAAGGGGAAATTTAAATTTCCGGCATCCAACAGCGCGGGAAGTGTTCGGAAACTATACTTTAACACCGGAATTGCTGGTATTGCCAAGGAAAAGTAATACCTTTTACTCCTTTAATACCAGTGGTACTTTCAAATACACGAAAGAAACATGCCTACATTTCAGTGATCCGTAAATGCTCTCACACTTGTATTGGTATTTCAAACAAAAATTACAAATTTAAACCCACATGAATAATATGAGAATGACAATTTGAAAAAAGTTAAAGAAAGCACACACGCACATAGAAATTTCTTGAAGAAACAGTGGTGTATTTACATGGTAGGTATGAACTAATAAGATGATTGGAAAAGACAACTGAGAATACACTGGCGTTAAAGTCGATAAGAAATACCGAATCATCTTCTTCCAGCATTCTTCAGCATTTTCTGTGCAACGAAATCGCTGGAATACACTGAAACAACTTCACCTTTCTATGTGTTGACACACGCAATTCACAGTTATCTACGACGCACAAGTTAGATTCTCAGTAATCTGCTACATCAATTTGTGGACTCATACCGATATTGTAAACGTTTACCAAGTGAGGAAACTTAGTCAGCGGAGGATACGCCAATGGACGGATCTGCCAAATATCCGAGAAAGCGCAATACTCCAAATACTCATGATTCATCCAAATGTTGTTCATAAAAAGAATCTTTCCGGTATCAGTAGAGGCGAGACACTAACTGCGTATTTCAAAACGTTATTTGTTCTACAAGTCTTTCAATTCTTATCAAGTTCTTAGAAGTGGAATAATCAATTGCGTGCTCTGCCCAGAAAGAAAGTATGCAGAAAACAGAAACGCAGTTTATTCTAAGAATTAATTTGAAAGGGAGCTCTGGGACACTTGCTAATGTCACCTGTCTAAAAATTCAAAATTTACGGATACAAAGGCAATATTTTCGACAGTTTCATTTACATAACTTCAAAAATTTCTTTCAAATTTCACTTTCTCGTATATGTACGTATATATGGAGTAATACACTTAGTACAGAGAAAGTTTTGTAAAGATGCAAAAAATTGGAATGGAAGAACATTTTTGGGGGTTCCTTGACACCGCAAATGTTTTTTCAAAACGTTCAACTGTAAACAACACTAGTACTTAAACTGTTCATAGGAATTTAGCTAAAATGAATAATTCCTTTCTAACTAGACAGGCTCGAAACCCTGCGATTTTGAAAAACTATTCTTTAAATTATGGGGCTATTCAATTGAAGCCCCTGGATCATCCACAAAAGTTTCTCAAATATTGCTCCAATTTTTTAGACTTACTTTCCTAGTAAAAATAGACTAAAATGCACTTTATAAAGACGGCAAAGCTTCAATTTGCAAAGTTAACTCTAAATTTTCGAAAATTGCAAAGGTTCGAAAGTTTTGGGCCCTCCTCGTAGTTCGTAAAACTACAATTTTCTCTTCAAGTGATTATCCCCAATGGTATCTTTAATGAATGCCATGTACATGGTTTTGAAAATATTAGTCGTTTTAGAGTAATTTTGAGTTAAATATGGTCAAGAAGGAAAAGAAAATTGAAAAGAATTCCTCAAAAACGGCTTCAATTTTTTTTTCATTTTTGGATGAGTAATATTAAATGCATTGAATAATGGGACAGAAATGAAAATTTGTTGTTAAAAAGATTTTTTATACATCTCTCCCGTCGTTAATAATTGCACATTTACGTTTTTTAATACATTACTGCATTTGTGGGTACATGCATTAAATACTCGTATTGCTTTTGAAGTGCCTTGAAAACTCGAACATTTTTGTGAACACGAGCTCAAAATTGCGCATTTTCAGAGACGTTCAATATTGTCTCGAAAACGGTTCCAAATTTTTCAGTGAACATTTGCGTAAAAGACCAAGTTTTACTCTTCTACAATATTCAAGTAATTTCAATTCTATTATTAAGGAACCGAACAATTAAGAAAATGTGGAAAAAATATTTATCGCCTATAAATAGCATCTGAGAAGAGGACGGAGCAAAACAGACTGAAGAGATAAGGTAACTTACTAGTACGGGAAAGTCTGAATCATTGTGTAGCACCACTAGTTATTCTTTACGAAGCTGAAGCACTAGTAGGCCTTCCGGTTTGGAATTCCAGTATTAGTTACGCAAAGGGTACTCCTGATAAAGTCCAACAGGCCCATCCCTAAAAAGGCGTCATCTGCACCTGTAGCGTCACAAGGAACATTTTAGGCGGGGGTGACCAAGCAAATATTCAATCCACCTTCAATAGTATGTAACTGAAGAATTTCTACGTCTCGACATAACTACGGGAAGGACGAGATGAGACCAGTTCTAACAGTGGTTTTCACTTACAACTTTGCAATTAGTGTCGTCGACTGTCTTATCTCCTCGGTACACCTAGCGAACGAACCATTCCCAACTGCCGCAGAAGAAACAATGACAAGTGAAAGCAGGCAAGAAAAATATGATATCCAATGACAAGAATGATACATAAAACAATTGCAAAACATACACGTTCATTTTCATGCTCTTTGAGATCTGTTTATGGCAGTTTCTATGGAAATTGCCGATGTGTAAATTTCATTTCATTAGTGTAATTAGTCGTTAGTGCAGTTAGTTACAAGTAACATAATTTCTACGAGCAACCCTGACCAGCGGGAATAGGCAACCCGCACGTCCGCCTGATGCTGCTTCCTAACCTTGTCCTTCTCCCCCATTTGCCTTTCAGGGAGAGAGAAAAATACACTCGAAATTTTGGATATTAATGCAATTTCCAACATCGATATACCATTTTCAGTTGAACAAAAAGTCAATGCATAGAGAACAGACAACTTGTGTCTACTTTCTACCTTCCATCTCTCATTACTTATTTTAACATTTCCGGACGGGCCATTTACGAGTCATAAACTCGGGTGTTTTTCAAAGAGTGCTATGGGGGTGGAAAGCAAACGGCAACGCACTGTAGAAGAGAAGTCCAGCAGACTAAGTTTCCGCTGCGAAGGAGAAAAGATCCGTACACGGCTTCCGCTCAACTGTTGTTTGACCCGGACTCCCGGTATGCTACACACGCGACACACATTTTGCACGCGAAAATACTTTCCAAAACAACAATTCAGTCATAACTATGACTTGTAATAGTATAAAAGTATAGATTACCTACTTACAACTACTGCGAATTATCAGGCAAATCCACGTCAATATATTCTGACCCATTTCAAAATATTCACAAAACAAGTTTACATATTTCACTCGTCCTACAAAC
>BLKR01001975.1:65000-233296 GCA_011170035.1 Teleogryllus occipitalis
CGCTGTATACTGCTGCTGTTCGCTGCGTCCAAAATCTCTCATTTTTGCGATTCCTTTGCGATCTTGTTATTTTATGATTATTTCTCGCTTCTTTGTAACTAATATTGTCCAAATAGCATTGTATGTCAAAATATGATTTAATTATACAATTCTGTTCTAAAATATTAAAAACGCAGTATTTTTATAACTTTGCCTGCTAACCACTATCTATCGATGACCGAACGCTACTTACTGATCAGAGCAGTCGACCAACGGAACTCGATTTTGATTTCAGCAGGCGCCAAAAAAGAAAATTTACCCATTTAAACACATCCAGGAAAAGGGCATGCAATAACATCGCTTCACTCCACTGCCCAACTCCCCAAACCCACGCCCCTCCAACCCCAAACATTGATTAAATGGTGATTCTGGGCGCGTCAATAACTAAGGTCATTAGTCCAGTAAGTGTAGGGCAGGTTCCTTTTATCGCAGACGGTAGGTGTCCTGCTGGATGGCAAGACCCGGATTCGACCGACGTCGGCTTGCGGGGATTTTCCCCAACCAGGTATTTCCCACAATCGTGGCACCGCTCCAGCCGGAACAAGTTCTAAGCTCCCGACTGGTCTTCTGACAAGTGTGGTAGTGCAGTGCATATGAGTAAGTGCGTATAAGAAAGGGGTAAGGAAAGGACAAGAAAGAGGAAGGAAATATCGGGCAAGGTACGTGGCCCGTTTGCTAGGGTACTGATCTGACATTCTCCTGGTTTTGATACGAGAAACCACGGAAAACCGATCAGAGCAGCCTTCCGCTAGAATTATCTTTCAGACAGCGGCTGAATTCGATGTAGCTATCTAGTGTCGAAAATCCTGCCACGGTCGGGACTAACACTAGGATCTCCCGATCAGAGGCACTGCAGTGACATCAGTGCCACCCTTGCCGGTCCTGCAGTCCTTGGTAGTGATGCCAAATTTTGCCGATACATCGAAGTTTTGATACATCGCTGAATAGTTTTCGATGTCGATGAAAAGATCGACATCAAAAAACATCGATGTTTTAGTTATAGACTAATAAACATGCTATTTCCCTATCCACTTTTATTTACAGCAAGTAAAAGGGATATATTTTATTGTTTCGTTACCAGCAAGTTAATAGTATGTAAAAATTATAATAGATTTAAATAATAAAATTAACAATAAAGAACATCGTGTTTTGCTAACGATTTCGTGTCTCACTGCCAATTCAGGCAATGACACGCCTGGCGATAACTTACGTTTATAACACGAGCAGCACCCAAACTTCAGATTGCATAGGCGAAATGTGTAGCGTGATAAAAGAGGATGACGCAAAACAAGGATATTGCTGTGGATTGCTGCTACTCTACCATGTGATTAAACACACCTTCATTAAAACAATATTTTTAAAAAAATTAAAAAAACATCGTTTTGCAACAAAATATCGGTGTGAAGGAAACATCGAAAGCCACATATCGATGTTAACGTATCGATATTTTAAAAACATCGATTTTTCCCCATCCTTTGAGTCCTTCGAGTCCCCCGGAAGAGGAGCACCCGCGGCGGCCTCCTGCACACCGCGACGCGGAGCCCAACCGCGCACGGCGCATTTCGAGCGCGACGTGGAAAGACGGACGGTTTCCGTTTCCTCCCGCGGGGCGACACCGACATGTAAACGAAAGGGCGCAAATCATCCCGCCAAAGGAGCGGCAGGAAAGGCTTTATTGCTCCGGCGTTGTTCACCTCCGCCGCGGCCTAGAACACGTTTCATCGCCCGCCGCAGCAAGAAAGAAAGAAAGAAAGAAAAAGAGATTCACTTGCACCGCTGTTCTGAGGAAAGTGTTCCCAACACTGGTGGCACACAATACACGCGGCGGCCGCACAATGGAACAGAAGCCAACCTTGGAGAGACACGCTCGAATCGCTTTTTCAGAGCATAAACTAGCGTGAAACGCCCTTTACGCAGGGGTTCTGAGAAAATAAACAAGTACACACAGCAGATTACTTTCTCCGATAACATTAATCACTTTCCATTTTATTTTCTATCAACCGAATCACTAAAATGACATTTTAACATAGATCCTCTATCAGAATAACATTAACAATGCAACAAAAACAACTCTTTTCATCCCATCACTTTCAACTCCACAAAAGGACACCTGTTAATTGTTGAATGCAGCGTGTCCAAGCGTTCACCCTCGAGATTCCGCAAACGTAACTCACGAAACAGCCATAGTCGCTGAGTAGGCGATTAGATCTGGGAGACATTTAGAACCATCTAACGTGACAGAAGGAGCGATTATGAAAATAATCGATTATGAAAATAAAAGCTTGTGGTTCTGAAAAGCAATACAAACGTTCCTCTAATACAAATATTATGACCTTGAATATTTCAAATTTCTCCCGCGCGAAGAATTTACAAAGAAACGAATCTTTTTGAAGCACAGAACAAAACTGTAGTTTAAAATAATAAGTGTAATGATTCTAAAACATTTTTAAAAATCCCAGCTTCATCGTAAAAAATTCTATCAATTAGAACATTTAAACTGAATACTGACCAAACGTTCCGTTGCAATGGGAATATTTCTTGGACGGTCTTTATGAGAAATGTTTCAAAAAGTATAGTACTTTCATAGTGCCTTCATTCTCACAAAATTTGAGAACATTTACAGAACTACAAAACAAATGATATCCACATTCGCCGGTCTTCAGATTGGCAAGGAGAAACTATTTCCAAGAAAGAAAACCCGAGCGCAGTTTAGGGGCGCGGAAGTGTGAAAGGTCACAGAAACAACATTTAAATTCCAATCGCATCCTGCGAAAATTTAAAGGGAAATTATCTAAACCATCCACAAAATTATCGAATGGAGATAAAACCATCACGGGAAATCAGAATGCTTTATTTAGTTTATCATCTTCCCTTTCATTCACATATTTGGGGGGATTTCATTAGGAAAATTCATATTAATCTCGATTATTTTGAGTCTCAATGCACTGAGTATCTACGAGTCACAGCTTTCTACAAGCAAGTTCAATCGTGCATCACCCCACATATTAGAGCTGAATTTTGCCACTTTTAAGAGCACTGAATGTTTTATTTTAGTTAGAAAATCAAAAAATAAAGTAAAAACAGGAAAGCGATAGAGAAGATTTTGTACACGGAAATGCGTCACACATACATCAACGTCCTTTATCAAATTTATCAGCGAAGTACAGGAAATGATAAGTTAAATATTTATTTTCGTAAACGAGTTCTTCGAAAGGTAAAATGTGGCTTGCACAATATTTGCAAACGCAAGAGTTCTCAGGATGTCTTTAGTAAATAGTTGTATCTTTCAGATCACATCTGGCTGTCCCCTCCAAAATCATGAAGCAGATCAAAAAAATTCGGTCGTTTCAAAATTACTCTTAAATATCCTAATACAGCAATAATCAACATCATTCCCTACAACTTTACATTCAAATCGGAATTCGGTTTACTATTTGTTTGTTACTTTTTCTTCCAATGATAAGCTTCTAAGCCTGAAATTAATTTTCTTCTTACAGAATTTCCAAAAATAACCGAACGCTTTCGAAAGCATTCGAACTTTCTCGATCTATAAGACAATATATAAATAATTAACTATTCAAAGGTTATTAAAGAGAGTTAACAGAAAGACAGACTATCTTCAGACGGATAACATCTCCCTACCTTCTTTGCTTTAACACGCAAACGCATCCATCAAACAGCTGCGTACCAAGCGTCTCAACGGCAATACGCTCTTACTCTTAGCGGGGTGTGGAAATCCTCCATAGAGCAGGCCAATTCTTATCGTCGCCCACCACCCACAGGGAACGCGCGTGGTAGCGCCCGCTGCCGTGGGGATTGCGGCGACGTAACATTCCCTGGTGAAGGAGCGGTGAAAGCATTTTGGGGTGGGAGGGGCTGGGGCGGGGGCGGGGGCGGGGGCGCCATCTTCAGTGAGAGTGCCGCGCCGCACAGCGCCTGCGAGTTATGGCTTTTTCCCAGCGACGAGCGCGACGCAGGCCGTGACTACTTTCGTTTCAACCTACTTTCGTACGCAATTTTTAAACGCTCTGCGGGTGTAATCGCCACGCCGCGTTCGTGATCGCGTCAAACCATTTCACCCACGAGATAAGCCGAATAACTTTTCGAGTTTACGTTGATGATCTCAGGGCGCTGAGAGCATCGCTTTCCGTGAGAGATGAAGGCAGAGGTATTTTAATGGCTGGCGGTTCTGGAATTATTCATTGACGTAGCTAAAGGAGACGGGCTCAGGGGCGGTCGCTCCAAGGTGGCACATTTTTAGGGATCGATATTAATCTAGGCGCACTTACGTCAGGAAATCATCCCTTCCCAATGAAAATTTTACATAATTTAGAAACTATCTCTCGATTCGTATGGTACACGGGGATTAGGAAGGACTCTCAACGAACTCTTCGGGACATATTGTATCCAACACCTCTTCCACAATGTCAGGGCCCCATACGCTGCACCCTCTCCTCACCTTCAGTTCATCCCTGAGCATAACATAAGCATTTCACCACCGAGTGATCAATGCAAGATTTCTTGTTTTCATCTCATGCAGGGCGGCAATTTCCTCCGACATCCCAAAGCACTACAAGATCTAGTTACATAATTTCATCCTTGCGATGATCAAAATAACTTGAGTTCGCACTAGGATCTCGGCGCCCAGAATGCGAGACGCGATGACAATTCATTTAATGGATGAGAAACCTGGAATTTCCAATGGCATATAATGTTGAAGACTGTGTTCCTGCTGAGGTTGTACTCTTGTGTAAGTATTGCTCCTCATTACTTCGTGAGCGAGTTGTATCGAAATTAAACATTAAGTCAAAAAAGTAAGAGGATATTCCTATTTACCAGTTTATGAAGATTCTGCATTATGGACACTTTTTTGTTTATATTATTATAAATATCACGCTTTTCTTCACATTCTCGATATTTCGCTTGATAATTACGTGCTAAAGTAAAGATCATCAATACACATCAAAACAAATACGAAAGTGGAAATTCAAGAATAATTTAAAAATATAATGAGTCGAGATATAAATCTCAACGACCATTTACAATGGCGATGGATGAGTATAAATTTTAACCATACAGTTATACCATACCAAGTACTATCAAGATACCAAACCAGTAAAGAAAAAAATAATTCAAATCAAAATAATAAAATAAAATAAATGATTCCATGCACGTGAATAACCATAATTTATTCTAATTCTGACGACAGAAAAAGTTCAGAAGCTTTCCACTTTCATTCTAGATATTTTGAAAATTAAATCTCTAAAACCAAATACATTTTCATTTATTCTAGAGTTGTAAGAATAAAATGTCATGTTCTAAATTTACATTCTATTGTGCTTCTTTTAAGACTCTCAGTCACGTTCAAGACTCAAAATATTACCAATTGAACATTCGAAAATGAAGGAATAATGTCTCATAAACGCAAAAGGACTTATTAGTAAATTTTGATCATTTTATAAAAAAGGGTAAAAATCATGAATTAATGTCGTAAGAAAATGGAAGAGTACCGTTTAATACTGAAAATGCTTTAATTTTTTTGAAAACTATCATTCCCACAATCCGATTGTTAAACGATGTAAATATATATCTGCAAAGAAAAAAAATTCAGACATTGAGTTCTTACAAATTTAGACAGATCGTGGACATACAGTAATGGAAAATGCACTTCAAAATATGTATGTTTAAATGCACACTTATTGAATTAAGGAAATTATTGGTTTCTGTAAAATTTGTTTTCATGGTTCCCACATCAGTTTTCAGTCACCACGTATCAAATTAAAGCGAAATAAACTACATTCATAGTGTATTTAATATAATCCACCTTGACATCTTTCTCGAGATTTCTTCGAAGCTCGGACATAATTACACTTCTTGTTCATTTTTATGCATTAGAAAACGTCAATTTAAACCTCAGCTCATTTGCCTTCCCAGCCTCGCGCAAATACCCTATTCTTTCACTGCCCTGCCGCAAACTTCCCTCGGCAAGTCCAGCACAAAAGGGGAGGGGGAGCGAAGAGAAACGCCGACAGGCGCAGACAGCAGACGCGAGTGCAAGAACGGACGGAGGGAAGCAGGTGCGTCCGACGAAAACGCTCCACTTCTCTCCTCCGACGCGCGCGTCACGTGGCTGTGGGCTGCATGACAAAAGGTGGCAGCGGCGCCGCCCCAGCAGAGAAACTGCGCGGGAAGTCGCCGGGGCGCGGTGACGTGGGAACCCGCGCCTTTCGCGAACTCTGGCGTCGCGCTGTTGTATGAGCGGTGATTAACATAAACATACACACACACACAACGCTGGATTTAATGGATTCTTGAGATGTTATTTTCACTAGACACCCACAATGCCAAGTGACAAGAAATTTGGGTGCGCTTTCCACTAACGCAACGTTTCCCCCAACCTTATCGCATGTGAAAAATCATAACAGGGTCTTTTCGAGAGGACAAAGAAAATTTAAAAAAGAGAGGAGAGGAAACTATGTAGGAATGTGAAGGTTACTGAAGGACAAGTTCTGAGACTTGATATCCTAAACCGTCACAGCTGGGAATGTGAGAAAGATATATACCAATAAAATTACAAATTAGAAAAAATAAAAGAGAGATCTGCAATATTGAATACACGTTAGCCCCGTTAAATTAATTTTGATACTAACCCTACGTATTTCAATACTTTACAAGGATAAACTAATCATCATTAAATTACAGAACTAGAGATCGATTCTTGCAGGATTACATAAATGTCTATAATACGTATAAGAAAAAGTGCATACACTAGCAGACTGTCGTATGTGTGGTTTTCATCATGTCCTAACTGAAGTAAAACAACGTTATGGCTAATTACTAGAAAATTAGATGATCGGATATTCCAATTTAGCGATTGGCAAAGGCAGAATATCTTACATAGGAAGGCACTGCATAGGAATTTCCTTTTCGAAAATAATTATTCCTCCTCAGCAGACATGACACTCGATAAAACGCGCTCCAATTTCTCTCATACTAAGTGCTTCCTAGGAAAATTGCCTTTCATTCATGAGTAAAGACAGTAAATAACACTTCAGTTAGTGACTACGAAGGAAAAAAAAACACCACAAAAGATATTTTTAACAACTTATTCTGAATGCACGTCTGGCCACTAATACTTTTTCAACGGTAAACGTAAAATAAATTGTTGAATCAATTGCATGTTCAAAATGACAGCTACCCGAAAACGTTGGGCTGCGTTCAAACTCTGAATTTTTTCGAACAAGTGTCTGCAAAACCATTATTCTTAATTGTGTTCTCGAGAATGGAGAAAAGCTCTTCAATTCATAACATGAACAAAAAAAGAGAGAAAAGGCAAGCCAAGTGAAAAATGAGAGTGAAGGGAAGAAAAGAACGGAGGGAGGGAAAAAAGGTGTTTCGAGCCGCAGGGATCGTCAGGGGAGCAGCACTTGAACGCATAGTCGTCACGGAGCGCAGTGCGCGGGGATGGCAGCGGCCGCCGACATGCGCCTCCCACGCCACGCGGCGCGACGCGGCACGCCATCCTCCGGCGGCGCGGCGCACGAGTCGTCGCGGCGGCGTCACGCGACGGAGACACTAGGTGCGTTAGGTAACGCGCCCGCCCTCGCCCTCACGCCACGCTTCGATCCCCGACCGCCCGGCTCTTTATCCTCGCAAATCGGGCTACTCGAATTGCAACCTCGTGCCATTGTTTCAAAATTGGACGCAATATGCCTCGCGGTCACATAATATTCGAGCTTCGTTGAGCAAGGAGAAAGGGAAGAGCCGAGTCAGAGACCTCCAAGTTCAAGTGAATGACCTTCGGACGATCGATTGCACAGACCTCCTAGCGATACCTAATCCAGGCAAGTTGCCCGCTTCTTCCACAATTGTACGAAGTCGATCATACTCTCGTATGATTACAATAAAATAATACAAGTAATACAATAAAGATTATCAGAAATATTATTAAAAGCAAACCGTCGTCACTGGCGTTCGTCGGTCATCCCAGTTGAGACGTTTTTTTTGGTGTCCAGACGAGAACTCCACTGTTAGACCAATTCCGAAGAAATTTCCAGAACTCTTACGCTTTTCTCGTCAATTCATTTTCATGGACAGATACACAGCAAAATTTGAAAGCAAAATGTCTAAAGAGAAAGGGAAATTAAAGCGGCGTTATTGATGTTTCTTTGGTTATGTGTACTTCTAATTGGAGAAAAAGATCTGAAATACAGTGGGGATGGCACATAGCCATTAAGATGTGTTGCGGTGAGGCAACAAGGATTCTTTACTGAAAGCGTTAAGTTGCTAGTATCTCCCACACTAGTTTCATAAATCTCAGTTTCAATATTCTATTTTAACACATACTAAATTCTAAATTGGGTACGAAGTATGTTGAAGACAATTATACTTTTATACAATATATGGTTTGTAGGATACATTAGTTCTAGAAATTCCATTGAATCCAAAAACATGACAAAGCAAACAATCAATTTTCTGTGGATACAATTAATTTTAAGAAGTTATAGGCAGTATCAAACTCTTGCCTTCAACAGCGCGTTTTGAGTACCGTAAGAGAAATCCTCCGCACTACTTTCTGCAATGTAACTTACGAGGAGAATCGGTTCGCGTCAGTCGCTACAAGAATGACAGAAGATAAGATGAAACCGCAACGAACGCACAGAACTACACCTGAGAGAAGGGAAGAGAGAGAAGATAATTAAGAACCTTACAACCACGTCATGCAAGTCAAGCTCGGGAGTCTTCACATTCTGCAGTTTGAAATAAAGAGTGGGCTTTTTATTAAGGAATATGCAATTAACATGCCAGTAAAACTTGCAATAGGGTAATTTCACATTTAATATTCATTTGTTTGTTTTATCACTACGCCATGGATTGTTTGTTAATTCTAAGATTAATAAAATAAAGATCAACTTTTGAACATATACCATTGAAACTGAATGTTAACTCGGAAAGCGCTCTGATTACATGCTGCGCCAACAAATGAATTGGATTATTATTTCATTTCTCTGGAAATTTCATTTGTGAAGTAGTTTATGCAATTGCAGGTTAGCCATTTAAACACATACGTGTGCTCACGTAAGCACCCACGTGAAGAAACGACGGGGAGCTGAGATTTGCCACATAATTAGCAACGCTTCTTGTTTTTTTCTTTTGACGTACCGTAGTTAATATGTTGTTTGTCCCCCTCGCAACAACGATGAGAAGATCACCTACAATACACACAACCATGCATCACACACAATACAATTCCTGTCAAAATTACGAATAAAATAAAACCAGGATCAAACCAGTTTAACGAACGCCTACTGTTGGAGCACTAACGTTAATAAATACGTATCAATGACGAGTCACTGTGAGAAGAATTAGCAGTTTTCACCGGTCCAATGAATAACCGTGCATTGAAAATTTATCACGAAGCAGCATGATCGATGTTGTTGGACTGAATTAAATACACAAACTTGACACTTCAAACGCGTCTCTCGAGAGGTCAATGTTAGAGCAGGTGGGCTACATGTAGGGGAGCCAAAAAGTGCAAATGAATAGACAATAGACTACATACAGGAATTTTCAACTCTTGTAAGACTTCTGAAATATGCTTCTTAACTTTTGTTTTACACCAACGTGACTTCTTCGCAGAAAACTACACCACACCGGAGGCAAATGTCCTACCAACGAATTTCTTATAATGATGGGATTGTAAAATTTCACGGATTAAAACATCTGGCTAAATAGATTTAAATAAACAGCCTGGCGTGGAGAAACACAAATACAGTCACTACTCCACACTCCCTTTGAACGCAACTATTCCGAGTGCGCAAATTCGCCTCGAAAACAGAAACAGCACGAAGGCGCGCGCGAGAGGGCGAGCGAAATAAAAAAAAAAAAAAGCAGGCACGCGGACCGAGGGGAGCGTCCTTTGCGCCGCCAGAGAAATTCCTGGCAGCGGGCGCGGACGCAGGCGCCGCGGGCACAATGACCTGCCCCGACCTCCGCCCCCGCCCCTGCCGCGGCCCATTCATCCGCTCCCGCGGCGAGGCGCGGCGTGGAGCGGCGTGGAGCGGCGGGTGGCGGGGACGAGGCGGCGAGACCCCCACGCGCAGAGCCGCTCTCACCTCACCCTCACCGCGGAGGAACGCTGCAGATGACGGGATGGCGAGTGACGGGGACCTCTCTTCCGCTGGCACTACCAAAATCGGTTACCACAAAACCACATATACCACCATTTAGAACTATTTAATTGCTAATTAATTACGCAAAAATTACTTTTTTTGCTCTTCAAACTTTTGCGTAATGAATGGTGAGCTAGCGGAAGATTCCGCTGGATCAACCACAATTAGTTACCACAAAACCAAATACGCCAACTTGTAGAGCGATTTAATTGCTAATTAATTACGCAAAAATTATTTTAATTGCTCTTCAAACTTCCGAGTAAATAATTATAAACTAGCACTTCCGGTTTCCGCTGGCACTACCACAAACGGTTACCACAAAACCACATACGCCATCTTGTAGAGCGATTTAATTGCTAATTAATTACGCAAAAATTAATTTTTTTGCTCTTCAAATTTTTGCGTAATGAATGGTGAGCTAGCGGAAGATTCCGCTGGATCTACCACAATTAGTTACCACAAAACCAAATATGCCATATTGTAGAGCGATTTAATTGCTAATTAATTACGCAAAGAAAATTTAATTGCTCTTCAAACTTTCGAGTAATTAATTGTGAACGGCAGCAACCAGTCGGCCGACCGGCTGGCCGTGTGACGTCACGGGTGAGGGGTATCCAGCGAGCGCGCCAGGCCGCCGCCGCCCGCCCGGCTGACTGACAAATTTAAATGAAATACACGAACAGGCGGAGAGCTGACTTCAGTATTGAAAATTATACCAATATTTTGTTATGTTCATGAAGGTCCTCCAAGTACATTGCAGATGATCGCTGAATGACCATAAGCGTGTACGGTATATTGGAAAAGAATTGATTCAATCGTAGTACGTTAAACAACTGTGAAATCGAGTTACAAGTTTTTGTTGAAACTGTATTGTTTTAATTATGTAGGGCTGTATCGCAAAATATTGCCTATGTGATATTATTTTTAAATCAAGGTTTGAATTTTTGAAATTTTTTGTAGCATCTGCTAGTTTTAAATCGCTAATGCGATCGACGCTTCTTTGGACATGTGTCGATATTTAATTATTATGGAGAGTAAACATTCTCTTTGGAACATTTGTTCCATTACTATTTGACTCCTGTCCTCAAATGTTGACTGATTTTTGTAGGTCCTCATCACTAGAGACCGTATTTTAATGAAATTACATATTTTTTTTTATTTCTACTTACCGCTCTCTAAAAAGAGGCCAACATATTTAATACTTAATTTAATATTTGGTTTCATTTTTATGTATATTTTTGGTTATATTTTTACTTTACTCATCTTGATATTTTACTAGATTCACAGCAGTGAAGATTTTAATTCTTCTAGTTCTTTGAAAAAAATTGGTTTATTTGTTAAGACTTTACAACATTGTCAACGATTCACCAATGCCTAATTGACCTTATCAGGGCTCAAACCAGATCTCTATTTTGTGGATTGCGTACATCAACTCCAATTAGTTAAAACTACAGTGATTAAAAAAAACAAATATTTCGACAACACTGTCATTACATATATTTAAGAAATAAGGAAGACTATTTGGAAAAGGGGATGAAAGTTTGTTTGAAATTTAATATTTTAAAGGAATATGAATATCTATTTCTTGTCAACAATGTCATGAGGTCAACAAGCATATGTGATGACCTACAAAAATCAGTCAACATTTGAGGACAGGAGTCAAATAGTAATGGAACAAATGTTTTCAATATCGAAGTGAGCACCCGCCCTGTTCGTGTATTTCATTTAAATGTGTCAGCCGAGCGGGCGGCCGCGCCGGTGGTCTGGCGCGCTCACTGGCTACCCTTACCCGTGACGTCACGCGGCCAGCAGGTCGACCAGCCGGCCGGTCGGCCGGCCGGCCGGCTGCTGCAGGCACGCCCGGCAGTTCACAATTAATTACTCGAAAGTTTGAAGAGCAATTAATTTAATTTTTGCGTACTTAATTAGCAATTAAATCGCTCTATAAGATGGCATATTTGGTTTTGTGGTAACTAATTGTGGTAGATCCAGCGGAATCTTCCGCTAGCTCACCATTCATTACGCAAAAATTTGAAGAGCAAAAAAATTAATTTTTGCGTAATTAATTAGCAATTAAATCGCTCTACAAGTTGGCATATGTGGTTTTGTGGTAACCGTTTGTGGTAGTGCCAGCGGAAACAGGAAGTGCTAGTTTATAATTATTTACTCGGAAGTTTGAAGAGCAATTAAATTAATTTTTGCGTAATTAATTAGCAATTAAATCGCTCTACAAGTTGGCGTATTTGGTTTTGTGGTAACTAATTGTGGTTGATCCAGCGGAATCTTCCGCTAGCTCACCATTCATTACGCAAAAGTTTGAAGAGCAAAAAAATTAATTTTTGCGTAATTAATTAGCAATTAAATAGTTCTAAATGGTGGTATATGTGGTTTTGTGGTAACCGATTTTGGTAGTGCTAGCGGAAGATAGTTATCCAGTATGCAAAAGCAACGTTTTTAGTTAACAATGAGTTCTTGTTCAAATTCCGAAAACCGATTTGTATAAATACGGAACTCTATAGAATTGAGACAGAACTACTCTACAAAAAATGTGGTTAAACCGTGGCAAACGCCAATTATTAGAAGAGACGCCCAGGTTTTGAAGTGAAAGTTGTTTCCTCGCACTTAAATAAATCATCAGATTGAGTCAAAGGACGCAAGGAAAAGCGCAGCACTTATTTTTCTCGCAGAAACTTCGCGTGCCAGAGACGAAAAATATTCAAAACCTTTTGAATTAGTCTCAGCGAGATCTCTATCTTCAATAGTGAAAAGCCACCTCGTATCGAGCGGAGAAATTAAAAAGTTACCTTGAGCATGTTAGTCCCGACGTGAGCCGCCAGTCCGTAGAGCGTCACCGTTCAAACAAGCCACCTCAACTACCACCTAAAAGTAAGCCTCAGTGTGCGAGAGAGTTTAGAGTGAGAGAGAACAGGTTGAAAAACGCAGGAGACGCAGGGTCTTTTCATAAATGAACACAAACTTAATGGTTAATCAATGTAAGTAGCTACAGTAAAATACACATTTGAAAATGAAATTTAGAAAACTCATGGACAGACAATTTCAACAAAAATTTCAAATCCCCTAAAAACTCTGCATGGAACCTTTCAATTAATAAGAGATTCGTCAAATTAAATCCATCAAATAAGTATGATTTTATGATTTTTCTACCATAAATTTTTAACAATACCCTAAACATTGACCGAGGTCCCTAAGGAAATAACAATATACGAACTTGTGGCGCAGAAAATACACCAAAATCAAATTATTATGTCAAATTAAATCACAGGAATGTAGTGAAAGGAATTGTTCAGATGGCCCTGCATTAAAGTGGCCCCTGCATGAAAGGGAAATGAAAGCGAGAGAGAAGGCTTTCATATACCAAAACCCATAATTTATTTGTAGAATGCGATGAAAACATAGACACTAGTCAATAAATACATACTTTCAAGGTATAATTAATTATGTTTGAAATATTCCTTAATTTTTTATGAATTTCCTATTTCTGTATGTGTAAAGTTTCATCGCCCACAGTTACCACGCATCTTCTTATTTTTAAGTTAAAAATATTAAAAGAACACGTTTTGTCAGTCAAGTACAACTTGAAAAAGTCTTTATGGTAAAACCCATTTAATAATGGCGTAATAGAATGTCAGTAAGTCGTCGTTATTTCTTATATTCTTATAAAATCAACCAAGTGCCCACACGTGAACATCTTACTCACAAAGTCACGAAGGAAACCTGGAGATCGGCATCAACTCGCTCATGTACGAAACATGAACTGCAACCGCTCACCTGTTGTAGGGATAATTTGTTAGGGCACGAAGCAACTCCATCTACTCAATCAATTGAGTTTCCACGTTTCATTTCACTTGTTTCTGAATCTAATTTTCTGTGAATTCTCCATGAATGTAATTTTAAACAAACGAATTTTTTAGAACACTCGTCAATCAATGTAGTATATTGACTTATCAATTCCCCTTGTACTTTGAAAAACAATTGACAACTTCAATTCGAATTGTGCGAGAGAAAAACTGCAATAAATTTCTATTGGAGCTTTGGCCAGAACACAACGCCAAGTGGCCTTCCCGCAGCTCTGCCTTCGCTTGTCGCCACCAAACAGCCGAAGCGGCGCGTCGTTCGCTCGCTTGAACGCGCACCGCCGTCGGCCGATTCGATTCCCTTCGACCCCATTCGATTCGCCAGGAGAGAATCGGATCGTAATTGGGAGGGCGCAGAACGACACGTGACTCGCCTTTGCAACCGGAAGCGGGACAACCGCCCTTGGCGGCGGCGGCGGCAACAGCGACGAGACAAGAGTACTGAGGCAAGGTGGATTAGAGAATGGAGCGACGAGGGCGACAAAAACTTTGAGTAGGGGATTAAGGACGCAAACATTCATTCACTTATTTGGTAGTTATTAAATTTCATATGCCGACAAATGCTTTATTCGTGCCCTTTTAGCCTAATAGCGCTGAAATTCAAAGAAAAACCTACAAATATAAATATACAAGTATCCATGAATTTTTTAAGTATTCCTGATTTTATTTTGTTATTAAAATACTACTAAGTGGATTAATAGGTGTTTGGAAGACAAAATTGATGACAATTCAAATACTTTTTTACTACATCAAAGTTACGGCAGCGTATTCTCTTGATCTAAATATTCATTGAAATAATGAAGAAGAAGAAGAAGAAGAAGAAGAAGAAGAAGAAGAAGAAGAAGAAGAAGTTCATTGTTAACGTCTGCTTCTCCAATATAGTATCTCTTAGAATCGCTCGATCGCCCTCCTGACTATCATCCCCCTCACTAATACGTACCATTTCTCTTCTCCATATTTTCTGCACTCAATCTTAAAATCTGTGAATTTAAAATTTACTTAAACAAAATTTCCATTTCGGAATTACGAGAGCGAATGTTTATATCACACTTCGCTAATATCACACGTAATGATTCAACTACCATTTATACGAGTATCCTCGTATACTTCGAAAATTCCTCGAAAATTCCATCATGTTTTATCCATTAGTTAGATCTAGCGAGGTTTTATATCTCAACTTGAGCTACTACAAAATGTCTTCTGTTCGCTAAAATGAAACAAACAACACATGTTCTTGTTCATCTCCTACTGGCTAATCAATTGCTTGTTCTTTTCTTTTTTTAACTTATTTTTTATTTTCTTAGTCAAACAAGGAAGTTCATTTTTCTTACTTATATTTTGTTGTACCCTTAACACACATCCACGCACATCATGCTGATATTCTACGACCACTTGAGTACATCGACGAATGGAGCCGCTGACTTTGTCAGCTTACTTCGAATTTGACGTCCCCACTCTAACAATGAAGTTGTGTTTCGGTCTGAAAGTATTTTTTACTATGTAGTAGTTTTGGTATATAATACAACGCAATTATTTTGGACTGAGACTGAGTGCTTCGTATATAATCTCTCAACAATGTTGATGATCACCAGATATCTCAACATATATTTTGGAAAGGATTCACAGTAGATCAGCTAAATTTACTTTCAGGGACAAGAAAATGACAGGGTGGGATTCTCTCGAAAGCAGGCGAACATTGGCAAGATTTTGCGCTTTGTATAAAGCTTATAGTGGTCATCCAGCTTGGAAAGAAATTAAACGGCGGCTAAGTATTCCTACGTACATCAGTAGAGGGGATCACAAACACAAAATAAATTTAAGACCGCGAAAAACTAATGTCGAGAAATTCTCTTTCACAAATCAAACGATAAGGGATTGGACTAGATTGCCTGCAAAAACCTTTGAATCCCTTCCTCGAAGCATTCAACAGTTTACCAAATTAATTTTGGGTATTTCTAAGTTTATGAGGGCGTTAGGATGAGAGCTATCTTAGAGTACAGTATTCTACCAACAAATGGCAGAAGTGTGAATGGAAGAATGATGAAGAAATGTGAATTCAATAGAACGAGAAAACTTCAAATTCATTTATCCCAACACCTGATTTGTTTTAATTGTGCCACTATTGCAGCTCACGAACGATATATCCGTGTGTTCACCAACAGTTCTTCAATCCTTAGACATTAGCCACTTTCTCTCAGCATTTCGTCTTCACCTAATACTGCACATATCATATAAATAAATCATATTTGTCACTTTTCCTTGTATCCAACATTATAATATGAAGCATACCTAATACCAATGCGAATAAATCCATGAAAATTATTTCAAAAAAGAAGTTTTAATTGTAGAAAGTTCATTGAAAATTCATTCTTAATCGCTTTCGAACATCAAAAGAGAATCGTTTTAGACTCTGATTAAATAAAATGTCTCTCGTTAAAACAAATGTACCTTGTGATTATTTTTTCGTGTTTTTGTACACGTGTTTCCCTATTGTCGCAGAAAATCACATACGTTTCGAGAATAGCTGCAGTCTTTTAATAGTTTACAGCTTCTATTCGTTCAAGTTCCAATAGAACATTAAGCTAAATGCATGAATCTCTTGCATTCCCTTAGAGCTAATTACCAAACCAAAGATTTTAGTGAAAACCTGAACTGTTATCATCGCAGTAAATTATCGCACACCATTTAGGGACATTAAAATGCTTGGAGCGGATACGGAGTAGCGTACAGATAAACGTCTCAAGGGCAATTTCGAGACCCGAATGTTTAAATGCGCTATTCCATTACATCGCGAAAACTCCACAAAAACATTTACGACCTCAGACTGCAGGAAATCTCAAATCTCCTCTGAGAGATCGCTCAGCGGACGTGACGAAGCAAATCGAAAAAGTAGATCCCCGACGAGAATGGCACAACGCAGCAGTTGATACAACGAAGCGGAATAAGAGAAAAGAATATTGTGTAGCGGTTTATTGGCTTTTGCAAGGATGCACGCTACGTGGAAGTCAATTATTAAATTAAAAATTAAAAAAACTGAATAAGAGAAAAAGTTTTACTTATATTTTCCGAGTTGTCTATCAAAAATCTTCAGATTTTTCACACCTTGCCTACAAGACTAGGTAGAATTAAATCAAAGGAACAGTACCTTTTAGAACCATACCTCGCGCGCATTTACAAAAAAAAAACATATCTTAGACAACTTATCTCACGCGCGTTATATTAATTATATTATGATATTAATTGAAACAGTGATACAATTATGTTTAAAATAGTGGGTAACAGTACTTTTTGAGTAGTCGTTGGTGCATTATTGCACTATATTAAAAAGAATCTTTCATAAGATTACGAGTACACAATACTGATACAACAAATTCAGACGTAATACCGTATCTGATACCACTGGTTCAGAATCAAGTAATTTATTCCAGGTACAACATTGGCGGTATACTTTTGAAGGTTCACTACTGAAAAATTGAGAAACTAATTACATCCTGAGCACGAGCGCAAATATCCATTACCGAGCAGAGGTTGTATACTAGTTTACCAATAGCAAGTGCAATCGCAGGGGGAGTTCCCGTAACGGTACGAATTGTCTCCCAATGGAACTTCCTACTGGTAGGCAAATCTAATATTTTTTAAGGTGGAATAAAACACGCCGTTAATATATAAATACACCTGCCGTCTATTAATATACCAGCCTAAATAGGTAAAATCATGATTTATTTTCCTTGGTGTTCATTTTATAGACAAAATTAAATATTTTTTCTCCAATCTCACTGGTCTATCTCCCTCTGAAAACCAATCTATATAAAATACGTGACAAACTTAAAGAAAAATTATAACATATACGCCGACCTGGATGGCCGAGGTGGCTAAGAGCGAGTACCGCTTCAGCGCTTCGGTACGAATGGTCGCGGATTCGAGTCCCGTCTTGGACATGGTTGTTTGTCCCTTGACTTTGTGTGTGTTGTCGCGGAGGGCCTCGCGTTCTGTTGACCCCCAGATCAGAGGAGCCTGCAAGTCTGTTGGACTAGTGTATGGTCGAGTATGCGTCCCTTCGGGACGTAAAGGGTAACCGGCTGTTGGCTGGATAAAGCCCTATGAAAAAAATAACATATACTACATTTTTTCAAAATGAGAAATTACAGAAGCGAATATCAACCTGCGACAACATTAATGATTTGGATGTTATGATTCTCGCAACCTTCGAACTACTCCCGCAAACCAGCACTCCTCATTGTCAGTTATTTATCTTCTGATGTCAGATGACTTCGGCAGTCAGGAGTTTCTTTTGACACTCCCATATACTACCTCCTAATCCATCAATTAATTTTATCAACGAATGATCCATCTCAACTATCTCTTTCTCATTTCTTTACCACCACAGCGGCTACGGCTGTCTGTAACAACGCTGAACCTGCATTAAACTATCCCTAGACCATTCCCCAAACTGTACAACTCCATGAATCGACACCAAATGAAATAAAACCATCTTTAACCCTTTAAGCGCTACGTTGTTGTGGCATCAGCGCCTCCCCGGGCCCTGAGTCACCCGGCCCGCTGGGGGCGCCTGTGGCCTGCATTCTTTTCGGGCGCGCGCCCTTTGTAGGGGGCGCGGCGCGGGGAAAAAACTGCTTATATTTCCCATCCTTCTTTTTGATCTGGGCTTTGGACCGGCACTGGCGAAGTTAGAAATATTTTTTAAAAATTTATTTATATTTTTTTAATTTTTTAAAATCTTTTTTCCAAAAAAAAAATTAAGGCAGTAAATGATTTAAAATGTATACACACGACGTTTTGCCATGATCCAATATCCGCAAATCAAAACGCCGAAATACAAAGCCGAAAATCGAGATAAAATATTATATAATAAGCCGTAATGCAGAATCCAGTGTCAAAAATCGTGTCCAGAAGAGAAGCCAGAGTTCAAATATATAGGTGAAATAAGAAAATAACAGAAATCCAGAGAATGCAACCAAAATCAAAGCCCAAGTCCAATGTAATAATACTTCAGAAAAACGCGAACGCACAGCAAAAAATCTCAACACAAAGTGAGGCACAAAAACCAGGATGGGTAGATTTTGCACAGAGATTTTTATTGCCCCAGCACCCTCCTTGGTGGAGGGTGCTGGAGCCATATAATTTCGCATGTTTTGACCTGCGCGCGGTCCAAGTACCGAGCGACTCCCTTTGTCAGTCAACGCCGGCCGGCCGGCCGCCGGCCTCCGCCGCGCACGACGGGCAGATGAATTCGGCTTAAACACTCCTTATGCTCCCTCTATTGGTCAGAAAAAAATACTACAGCTACTTAGTACTTTTAGGAAGCTGTAGATGTCGTGCCAAGCCAATAGCTTGTACTGCTCCCTAGGAATAAAATCAGAAAGCAGACGAAACATCGTGCGCCGGATATATCCGGCATTAGCACTCATGGCACGACCGACCCGCGCCGGATATATCCGGCATTAGCACTCGTGGCACAAAAGTCTTGCGCCGGATATATCCGGCATTAGCACTGAAAGGGTTAATAAATCTTGAACCTTCCTTTTTTTACCATACAATCGGCATGATTATTCCCACTTGAATGGCCTCCATCTGATGCCTGTGACCTCTATTTTGTACGAAGTAGGGTCAAAAAGTACCCGGAATTGGTTATTAAAAATTTATTAAAAATATTTATAACATTCTTACATTATTTCCCTTCAAAATACTCTCCTCCTGCATCTACACATTTATTCCACCGTTCATATAATTGTTGGAAACACTCTTGAAAGCCGTTTTTTGAAAGTTCCTTCAGCCGCTCCGTCGCATTTTCAATCACCTCTGACGAATCAGCAAAACGATGTCCCTTCAATGCCATTTTTAACCTTGGAAACAGGTAGAAATCTGGTGGTGCGAGATCAGGAGAATATGGAGGATGTTCCAGAGTGGTAACATTATTCTTGGCAAGGTATTGTTTCACCATTAGGGATCGATGTGCTGGGGCATTGTCGTGCAACAAACACCAGTCATTCTCTGCCCATTTTTCAGGTCGTTTTCGTCGAATTGCATCTCGTAGCCGTTTTAAGATCTCTGTGTACAATTCTTTATTTACTGTTCTCCCTTCAGGAATAAATTCATAATGAATCACTCCACGGTAATCAAAAAACACCTCCAACATCACCTTACCCCGGCTTCTGTCCAAGCGAAATTTTTGTTTTCTTGGTGAAGTTTTTGACTTCCATTCAGCGGACTGCCGTTTTGTCTGAGGGTCGTAAAGAAAGCACCATGTCTCATCACCTGTAACAATTTTGCGCAGGAAGCTGTCATCTGCATCAGCCATTTCAATCAAGTCCCTGGACATGGTCACTCTCATTTCCTTTTGCTCAGGGGATAACATTTTTGGAACAATGTGCAAGCAAACACGATGCATGTTCAAGTCATTATGAAGAATGCTGTGAACACTCCCATGTGAAATACCAACTTCAGAGGCAATAGTATTGATGGTTGTTCGCCTGTCCGCACGCACAATTTGTCGAACGCGCTCAACATTGTCGTCTGTAGTGGAAGTGGAAGGCCGCCCAGTCCGAACGTCATCTTCAATTGTTGTGCGACCGTCGCGAAAACGCTTATGCCACTCGTAAACTGCTGTTTTCTTCATCGCAGAATTTCCGTATGCTTTTTTTAGCATCTCAAGAGTCTCCGAGGGTGATTTCTCCAGCAACACACAGAATTTAATATTGCCACGCTGCTCTAATGACGACATTGCACAATCCGACGAAAGAAAGAAACTACGATCTACAATATTAAACACCGAACGCACGGAACCAACTACAACTGCCTGCTAACCTCAAAAGCACATTCACTACCAGTTATGCCAACCTCACAAACAAATATTTCCCTTTCAGCTAACAAATACTTGACTGTAAGCGACCATTCCGGGAACTTTTTGACCCTACCTCGTATTTTGACGTTAGAAATACAATCAAAATTGGTATTTATTGGGGGGTCTCACATCACCACACATTAACTAATATCATAAATGAAACGGTTCGTAAATAAATTAATAGATCTTTTAATTTATGTGTAGTAGCTCTTGAAAACTCAAACCTTGACACTTTTAGATTGAGTAATGATTTTTGCAGTCATGTACTTTACTTTCATTTGTTTAGAATTAACATTCTCATGAACAAATGATTGACCATTGTAGAAATACCAATTAAAAATATACTTTCCAATTTTCAATAGTTTTTCTATGAATTTCATCTTGAATGACACGCGACTCTCTCTCCAAAATAAACTATAAAGCTCGTTATTGGCTATCGAGTTGTGAGGAATTTAGATATTTGAAAAAATGAACATTCATGAGTACGATATTTCACCGATGCAGGATTAATATCACTCTTGTATTTTCATTTTGTAATTTTTCGTGATGTAAATAAGTCCAACATTTAAAGAGTTATTCGATATTAATGAATGATTGCTGCCGAGAAACCGTGTAACATTAATGGGGTTTTATTTAACAATTGAGAATGTTATTTAATAAAGGTGGAAATCCGATTTAATTGACTGAGAATGATTTATTTCATTGCATTACGATTAATGTTATATCCATGTGAAAATAGATGTCTTGCAAAGTGTTTTATCTTCTTCTTCCATTTAAACGGTGCAATAGAAAATCGTCTCTCTGAATAGATTCTGAGAAAAAGACGAAAAGTTCAACAAGGACTTAATTTCAGTTCGAGTAATTTGAACAAATGATATAGCTGTACTTTTACTATGCATCACTATTCTTCTCCAATGTCAACAAATTTTTCAACCTCATACGGGTCCTACAACAGCACGTACTTTCACGCATTATTTGCCGCGCTTATGCAATAGTATTATACTTCATGAATCTTAGAAAGTATTTCCAACCACCAAATAGTTTTTCTCCGCGCCTAGTTTCAAACTCAGACCCTTAAGAGTGAACACGTCTATTGTTGTACACATCGAGAAGGACGTACAGACGAACGGACGGATCAACAGAAACCCCTCACGTCGGACTGTCGTAAAGGCGGATGTCACGACCGTCGAACAAATCATCGGAGAAACAGACATTTAGAAAAAACACTTTTAGGCCTCAAGGATTCCCTTAAACGGCACATCCTTCCAAATCGGTACATCGAATTTTGTAGTATTACATAACATGCACCATACCTTTATATTGGTGTAGGAGAAAATGCAAACCATCCCACAACAAACTTCGCAAATTTAAAATTCTTCGCATTAAAATACTGAAGATTATTGCGCCCAGAAGTTCAAAGAAACAATACCTTCAAACTATAACATGCTTCCATAATGAAGGCAAATCAAATTTGGAAAAAGAATAGGTATGCCATCAAATTTGCTCCCGCTACCAGAACTAATCAACTTCCGAGCTTTTAGGTCAGACACTATACGTTAACATTGGTTCACCGCTTCGCGACTCACGCGGATGCAAACCATACTTTTATCATTACCCCCATCTCCATCGGGGTTTTGTCCAGTTTCCCCGATCAACTGAGTAAATGCTGAGGTGGCCCCTTGATTTGCTTCTGGACGTAAATGTAGCTTCACTATGCGCACGTTTCGTTGAGCTTTCCTTTTGCTTATAGTTGTAGTAGAGCTTAGGGTGAGTTTCTATTTTATTAGCAATATAGAAAAATAAAATCTGCAGTTCGTTTACCGTTACAAATAAGTTCTCTATAACTCGGAAACAAAAATATCTAGTTAATGTGTTAATCTTTTGCTTTTTTCAATATTATTATTATTATTATTATTATTATTATTATTATTATTATTTTAATCTTTCAACTATTAATAGTTAAATTATTGGGAAGGGATTCTGAAATTCAAGAAAGCGTGCGCAGATGATTTTCTCCCCCATATATCACATACAGTTTTTTACTGTTTTTGACTAAATAAATAAATAAAAATATCTCGTCTTACACTTAAAAGTTACACATCTCATCTCAGAATACATTAACAATTAAATGCATAATACATCATTGGTTGTAAGCGTGCAACACGGCTAAATCAACGAGCGCGTGCTGAGAACGCAACAAGGAAATCAAAATCAGTGGAGTAACCCATCAAACAACGGGAGTGAAACTCGCGTTGCAGGGAACGTGTGGCGGATACACAACGCACGCCCTGCCGCAAGCAGCAATTAGAGGCCGCGAGCGCCGCCAGCGCCGCCGCAGAGGGGGCGGGGCGCGGAGCAACGAGCGGGGGCCTTTGAGGGCGGGTCGACCGCAGTGCACGCGGCGGCAACGACGCGCACGAGGCACAGGGCTCTTCCCAAATTAATTTCAAAACCACTTCCAGCACTATTTTCAAATACAGATAATATAATCTTCTGGATAATAGTGCCGCGTTGTTAGTAACTACATCTGTTTTTACAGGAGAAAAAAATTACTCATCGTTATTAAATAATTTTGCGGGTAGTATTACACTTTTCTTCCTTTTCTGAACACACTGAAGCTGCAATTTACTCATATCCAGCCCTTTATTTCACTAAAGAAAATATGCGCTACATTACACAAATACAGCTAATATGCGTTGCATTAATATACACAGCCGGTTTAAACATTGTTATTCGTTTTTTATTAGTAGCGTGTAGCAGCAGAAATGCTGCAGAAACAAACCCCACAAAACAAACCATCCGAAAAATCAGCATGCAGCCTGCTCAACAACAAACAAAATACTCTCGTATAACATTGTAATAAATTAAATATATTAACCAAAACAGTCTTCACGGTTGATACTTTCCGGGCACGTCAACTTCTATGGTAAGTTCCCGTTAGTGTAGTGAATGTATTATTCCGGAGGACCCTCCCTCCCGCGGATGGTGAGAACCGGCCAAGACCTACACATCGGCTAGCGGAGGTGCCGTCTCCAGTTATCTCCCCCGTATCCCCAGCAGGGACAAATTCTAAGCTCCCAACATGTGCGATATTGTAGAGCATGCCAGAGTAAGGACTGAGGATAGGACAAGGAAGAGGAAGGAGATATCGTGCGCGGTCAGTGACCCGTTTGTTGGGATATTTACCGCCATTCGCCTGGTGTTGATCGGAGAAACCACGGAAACCTGCCAATGAGAGCAGTCGGCCGCTAGAACTCTCCTCCAGACAGCGGTTGCATTCCACCCAGCTTTATACCTCGTCTTGAAAATACGCCACTGTCGAGACTGGAATCCTAGGATCTTCTGGTCAAAATCGCTGTACAGACAACTGGAATGCTGACTATGAGCTAAACTCAGTCGGTGGTCGTCGACAGAAGGGGGTTGTAAGCCTGTCGTATTTTTAAAAAATTCTAAAAGTGGTTAAAACGACTTTCTATTTTTGCTCGAATAGAAGTGTATAATCATGTTAAATAGGTATGGTACAGATTCGATTTTTGATTAAAATC
Source organism: Teleogryllus occipitalis (assembly GCA_011170035.1). NCBI lineage: Eukaryota > Metazoa > Arthropoda > Insecta > Orthoptera > Gryllidae > Teleogryllus > Teleogryllus occipitalis. The sequence continues at coordinate 89,494 of BLKR01001975.1, forward strand.
TCTGACACTTATAAAATTGCAAAAATGTTCATATTTAAAACGCCAAGGGTTTTTGTTTAGAAAGAAGTTTGAGCTTTTCTTCAATCAAATTTCGTGATTTATGCTAGAACGAAAGGTAGTGGATTCAGATGTTCTATCGCTTGCTATAATTAACTGGATTAAAATACTCCGATTTGAACATAGCTGCACTTCAAGGTCACGAGCTCGAAGAAGAGAGAGGGTCATTATTATCCAATCGGGAGATCCAATACCAAAAATTAAGTCGTAACGACGCTGCCGATTGGACGAAAATGTTTCCCTCTCCTTCCAGCTCATGACCTTGAAGAGCAGCTATGTTTAAGTCGGAGTATAGTTTAAACACTACATATTAATGAAATCATAACATCAATAAAATGAACCCTTACCTTCCGACATTTATCCATTATATTATTATGCGAGTTGTAAACGATCTATTGGAAGCTTTCGACATTTCCTTTTCAAGAAAACATGTGAGTTCGAGGTTATTGTTAGCGAAATATATACGAGTTTTTTTTAAGTTCAAAGTGTTTTTAAATTTAAAGATTATGTGAATGTTTATAACCAGTCTGCCGAGCAATCGTATGACATACGAGTGTTTCAGAAAAAAAAACTCAATGATTACAATTTTTATGGCGAATTACGTTTTTAAGTTAACGTGAACTACAGAATTTCTTTGTCGTGTATCCCTAAAACATACACGTAGGGGATGTACAACATATAGATCTTGGTAAATATAAAACATTCCCATAACACTTTTAGAAACTTCTTATTAATGGTAATTAATGGTATTAAAGGTACGTCTCAGCAGTAACTTCGCCAACAATTATGGTCTGTTAGTGCTGTTCCAAAGACAATTTAGATTGATTCAGATGACGAGGACATACCCACAATTTTCTACCCGAAAATCGTGGTCTGCGGATAGGTGGTAGGATAGATGAAAGGAAGAATTTAAGAACGTGTCATGGATAACTTGGCCAGATTGGAAGCTTTTTAGCTAAAACTTGAGAAATGTTTCAGAAATAGCATCTACTTGTGCTGTTCCGGAGAAATTCAAATTTTTGGGAGTGTTCTTTAACTGAAACCCTTATGATATTTTGAAAATTTTCTAAAAAAGGATGTAATTTTTTTTTAAAAAAATTACTGGAATTGAAAACAATGCATTTACAAAAATGTCTTAATTCAGATTTTCATTAAAATCTATAATATTCTGTAAATCGGAAAGTTAAACATTTATTTTCAAACACTTCTAATATTAAAGCCAGAGATCTCTGTCTTTCTTAATTAAATACACCCCTCAATTTAATATCTCTAACTGATGACATACACTTTTAAAAAAATATGAGTATTTGAGAAATAACTAGTCTCAATTAGCAGCGGGAAAATTACGAAACGCTGCGCTTTCCCACTAGTTTTTGATAATAATTGTCTGACTCATTTTACATAACGAGAAGCAGAAAACTGAAACGTACCCAACTAGCGACACCAACGAATGTTACAGAGAAAAAGGATCACTAAAAGAAAATATTCTGAAAGGTAGCTCGAAATAAAGTTGCATCCCCATCCCTACACACACACACCGACTCTTCACCCGTCGCAACGCGCGTGCCGCCCCTTTGCAAGCGGGCGACGCCGGCGGCGCGAGGGGCGTGGGCGCGGGGCGCGCGGGCGATTAATCAGATTTGGGCGACTTTCCCCGCGCACGCGCTCTGCCGGCGCCCGCAACCGCAGCCTCCGCTGGCGCCACCTCGGGCCCTCCCCTCTCCCCCGGCGGCACCTAGACGCGCTCTGCGGCAGCAGGCTTTTGTGCCTCACGTGGGGAAAATTTAAGTGGTGTTTTTAATTTCACGCATTTCACGCACTTTGTAAGATGATGTTATGTAATCGTGCGCAGGGAAAGGATGAATGCAGAAGAAAACTTATTGCCGGGCCCTGGTAACAAGAAAGTCAATAATACCTGTTGCTGTATTTCGTAAATTACTTCCTCTAACACGCGGTGTAGCTAGAATCGAAGACTTGTTAGTCTATACCGAAAAATCGATTGACGGCAAAACGTTTATCTGTCAAAGTAGTCAACGATAGCGCTTAATCCGTTCAGGTGATTTTCTCCAAAATTTATATTCCACTAACTGAACGAGCTCCAGGCTTTGCGAGTTTTAACCGGATATTTTGATTTTTCTGTGCAATTTCCATTAAGCCTCTAAAAACATTTTCAACATTTTCTCAAAAATCTCTCCAAATGTTTGATTAAACTTTGTCCTCGGAGAGCGTAAAGAACGCTGAAGAGAATGTTGGGGAACTCATGTTTGTTCAAAACACAGATTTTTTTTAAATTGCAAAAGTGTAATTTTTTGGGGTGTCTTCCTGTAAATTATATATTGAAGAGATTTTTTCCTTAATGAAATCTATATAAAAGCAGATCTTTAAATAAATTCATGTTCAATTTTTCGATTAGATGAGTAGTTTTCACGTAATTTTGCGCAATATACAGATAATTTTAATTTATTTCTAAAAAAACAGCTCCAATTTTTTCTTGAAATTTTCTCAAGTATTTAGGAATGGCAAAAAAAATATGGTGCTAGTTCCATTTTCGACGAACTCTCCGTTTTTTCAAAATTGCAAAAAGTTAACATTTCAAAAGTACAAAATTGATGATGGATATTTTTGCCTTAAACAAAGTCTGTTGAAAAACAGCTCTTTAAAAAATGTAAGGTACAATGTTTTGAAAAACACTAGTAAATTTCGCGTAATATGCGTCTGAAATTTATTGAATTTCTAAAAGGAGGTTTTTTTTCTCAAATATCGCTACAAATTTTTTCTTCGACCTTTTTCCACGGAAAGAAGAAGGGCGCGTACCCACTGTATCATCATACCTGTATTCAACATCGCTGTTTACAATGCATCTGACGTTATGCGACAGCAAGGCTTCAAGGAAGATGTCTCCCGACATTAAATATTTTTGTTTACGTGTGGCATAAGGAAGAACGTTTTTGACATTCTTGCTATGTAAAACACCACTACACTGTACTATTCTATGATATTGCAGTATTCGTGAAACTGTTTTGCTCAAATATTCAATTTATTGGAGTGTAGTACGAGAGCATTTTATTTGCTGTTCTTGAGTAGTACATGTGCTACATTTTAGGTAACTATTTTATGTAGTTTTGTTTAATTTCACTTTTGACTCTGCAGGCCACTAGTAAAAACTACACTTGCAAATTTAATTATCTGATGAGACAAGTGGCGTAAACCGAATTAAAAACGTTTTACTTTCTCATGCAAATAGTGAATAGAATGTAATGTATTGCTGCAAAAACGCAATGTCGAGATTTCGTTGGAAATACATGTTAATACTTCAGCGATCCGTTCAAAATGTAAGTTTGAATATTATAATCGAACGTACCCATTACTAATAAACGAAGTATGTGCTGTTGCAGCAACAATTATTTAAACAATTATTTCTTGCCATTTTAAGCGTGTTTGTTTTGTTTAAAAGGATACGTGTTTTTCTAAAGCAATACTCTTGAATAATACAATCTGGTTTGTCTTATATCGCTTTGTATGTGATACCTTTGTCGCTTGATGAAATTTGCTTTTGGTATTATTTTAATTATTAAAAACATTCCATATTCGGTAACATCTCATAATTACGTATTCATTATTCATTCCAGGGAAATGATATTTAAATGGTCATTACAGATATTATATGAGAATGGTTGATATTTTGTATTGCTTGTTGCTAAATTCGGATTTGAGCATCTCTATGATGGCCTAATTAATAACGTCACAAACTAAACGTTTGTTATTTCATTACAACAAATAATAAATATATCCTCTAATTAGATAAATTTCACTAGGAAATGTACTTTGCTGAAGTTTACATATCGCTATACACTCACGTTATTACGAACACCTCCAAAACATAAATAGAAACACTTACTGTCAAATTCAGTGCTCAAAATTATCTTGAACTTCTCAGAGAACGAAAAAAATCGTTCCCCAAGTTGATTCCAGATGTAAGTTGTGGTAAACACGGCTTTAAAATAAATCATTTTTTCGTAGGAAATGGATGTGTGTTTGCATTATAAGAGAGGCCTTCAAATGTTGGTATACAATAAAATACGGAGACAAGGCAGTACTAGTAGGAATATAAATTTTTCAAAAAATCCCATTTATCAGAAATTATTTGATTTTGATATTTACAGTATCTCTCGCATTTCCTCCCTGAGCGGCGCTTTTTCATTGTGGAAGACTGGCAAATAGACTTATTACAACTTTTCCACCGAGAAAATTATCGTGAAAACGGGAAAATTTTACAGAAAATGAGATATTATATTATGTGTGGTTTTATTAACTGAGAATCAGGCCAGAATGCATCTCCCACACCACTTTTTTTTTCATTTTGACAAGGTTTTCAACTCCGAGTTTAATTTCTGCACTCTTACAGAAAGCATCTTTTTATTATACTTTCACAATTACGTCTTTTTACTTTAACATGGTCGCAAATTTTCTCAGCAGCTACTATTTACCACCACAAAAACAAAAACAAAATATCATTACAATTCTCAATTTTTTTAAATCAGAGAAACACTTTTTGGTGATTTAGATAGACACATAAATTCATCACGAAAAGTAATATTCATGATCGACAGCATCTACGAAGTGATTTAATAATTGTTTTATTGTAATTGGAAAACTCAGAGAGAAATCGCGACTTCACGCATTATTCAAATCATTAAGAGGTGATCGCCGGGAGGAAGTACAAGATTATCAAAGCCGACACTACTCGTACGTCGCCCGGAAGGATCATGGCTCAAGAATTCGGCAAAGAAAACAACAAAAGTACGTAATTTCTTATTTGTGAACAGAGTGTCAAAAACTTTTAAAGTGGATTAAATAAATTGTAATTTTTAGAATAGTTAGCATGAAAATTATTTTATACTCGTATTATTATTATTACTATTATTATTATTATTATTATTTTATATTAGTAGGTCATGTTTAATTGGGTGGGTTGGGTTTAGGACATTAATTTTGAAAAAAAATTATTAAGTGTAAAACTTATGTTTGTTTGTTTTTGTGAATTTTAAGTAATTGCATTTGGAAAACGCTACCACCGGAAATTTCTATACCTAAATAGCATAAAAATATTCTATTCTAATTTTTTAAACGGTAGTAAATGGGAAAATCTCCCTGAAACAAATGGATCTATTTGAATAATGATGTGCTGATTAACTCAATAAGGAATATATTTTTATGAATTTCCTATTGCATAATCAATCTTTGGGATCTCTACAATAGTTAAGAGATTTATTGAGATGAATTTAATACCAATGTTTTAATACAAATTAAAATGGCATATATTGAATATTTGTTGCACTGTCGACTGCCTTGACCTTTTACTCTTCTTCCGTTGTATCCGCCGGCAACCGGAAAAGTCCCGGCTGCTCTATTTTACCCCACCCTGTGCTCCACTGCTATATGCATTCACAATCCCCAGCCGAGACTTCTAAAAGATATTGTTCGCCTCTCAATTGCGCTCCACAGCTTTCGCAGATAATTTTTCTTCGCCTGGATCTAACGGCAACGTCTATCAGTAAGTAAATTGATGTTCGTCGCAGAAAGAACTTGTGGCTGATTTTGCGATGATGTGGCTTATTTGGCAGTGCTTTGCTTTCAGCCTTTCGCCTTGTCAGTTGCTAACGCTTTTCCTGTTTGCAGGAATTGCGAATCGGACCACGGGACCATGTCATTGGTCCGTTTCAGCCCCATACCCAGATTGGGTAAGTACGGGCGCCGATGCCCTCTCTTCCGCTCTCTGCTCTCGCTAGCGCTCTCTTTTCTACTCTCTACTCTACTCTCTCAATCTTCCTCTCTTCAACTTTCTTGCGAGCCTTTATGCTTTTTACTTGGATTACTTTCAAACTCATGTAATCTGTGGAAAACGAATTACTTTAAGGAAACAACAGGAACGTTTAAGCAGAGGAGCAGTTTCTAAATCACAACTTCTTCCTAATTGATAAATACCTAACTTTATTGTTCTCGACTTGTGGCTTTCAGCTTAGCAACTCAAGCAGACTAAATAATTTACGATAGTATAAAGAACAACACTTCTCTTTCAAATTATAATTTCTTCACAATTAAGGTTTTTAAGTGTTGAATGTTCAATGACAAGTCAGCAGAAAACATTTTCAAATGAAGACCAATTTTAACGTGAGTATCCTCGTCTAATTAATCTAATCCATTAAATCTGAACTGTCATGCACAATTTTAAAATCACAAAGGGCACTTTCGTACGTAAAAGTTAACTCAAAGCAAAAAAGCATTCTAATTAGAGTCTTTCTCTGAAACAAAAATAATGCGCGCGGAGGTAAAATAAGAAGCAAAACCCCACTGCAAATATCCGCAAATGCTACCTCCACGAGTTATTTTTTTAAATCAAGCGCATGTTGCCTCCAATTAGCAGAGGATGGGTGCAGAGACGAATATACGCCACACAATATAGCACGAGTACAAGCGAAGAACGGATGCGTGGCGGGGAAAAGAACAAAGATAGTGTTGGAAAGAAGGATTAGAAAGAATAATTAAAAAAGGTCTGAAGAAAAAAGGAGTGACGAAGAAACGGACAAACGGACGGACGGTTGTTGGGTAGGCAGGCTATTGATGCATTTGGTCGGAAGATCGGTCGCTTGGACGGAGAATTTGAGACTGATAATTTCAGATTGGGAAATTTCTCACGGACAGTTGGACGAATGGTCGGGTGGTCGGACAAACGGTTGGTTAGACAGTTAACAAGATTTTACGAACGGATAGACAGTTAAAAGGTGAAAGGTCCCACGAGCAAGGGAGATAACGAACAAAAAGAAAGGAGAAAAATTTTGAAGAATGGACAATTAGAAATTCAACCGGGGAGGGTTACGAACAAATTGCCGGATTAAAGACGATAAAACTTGTAGGAAAGTAAGAAATGACCAATAGACAAATCTACAAGGAATAGACTGATAAAGTAATGAGTGGACAGCAGGCAGAAGTGATGGTAGGACAGGTAGGAAGCAGAATGGAAGAGAGGCTGCGAGGGTGAGAGATTATAGTCATATAAATAGGCGATTGGAAGGAGAAGAGAAAGGAGTTTTGAGATGGAAGAAAAGGAGGGAAAAAAAAGAGAAAGTATGAATATGGAAGAGAGCAGGTGGAGGTGAAAATAAGAGAAGGGGGTAAAATGCTAAATGAGGAGACGGGGGAGCACTGGAATGAGAAAGAATAGGTCTAGAATAGACCTATCCTTTCCTATAAAAGAGAACTGAAGGAATAGACGCCCAACGCGAGGGAAATGCCAAAGCGAAGCATCGTCGTAAAACTAGTGGTGCTAAAACAGCACCACTACAGAGGTGGCCAAATTACTATGGAAAATGTTTTTCCCTTGACTTAATTTTCCATTGACTTACAATGTGTCTCTAGAAGCACCTGAAAAAGTAATGATTGGACATGTAACGCCTGTTTAAGGTACTGGAAATGTATTCCCCTGTTAATAGTATTACGAGGCACGACCAATACCTATAGGTCGTAAAGAACCAATGATCCCCTCAAACAAATGAATGATTTTGAAAAATTCCATGCATATTTATGCATCACTCTACTCCATACTGCAATAGAAAATAATGTTGGAAAATAAAAGAATTTGATCAGTCTGTGCTTGAATTGGCTGCAAGTAACTCTGTCATAAATCCCGTAGAAAATGTTCGATCTTACATTGTTAAAAAACTGAGAAATAGAAAACAGTACAAACTAGCTCACAAAATAACTCATTCGTATCTGGCCAAAACACAAAAATTGAAACAAAGGATTAAACATTAATTTTCAACATGACTCACACAATTTTCATTATGAATATGAATTATGTTTATAAAACATTAGAAACCAGTAAAAACAGTTTATTGACAAGATCTACGGTTACAAATATATTTTTGTCTCTTTCAATAACTCTACCATAATAATTTGGCCACCTTCTCACCCGTACTTTCACGCAAAATTACGCAAAAAATATTCAAATTTTCGAAAAATTGTACATAACCTTATTTTCAAATATATCTTCAAGAAGCAGGTTTCATTAAGAGAAAAATCTCTAACGTAATAAACGAAGTTGTAGGAGGACGCCGTAAAAAATTTGAACTTTAAAATTTTTCGAAAAATCGGTTCTTTTTAACAAACATGAGACTGACACAATTCTCTTAAACGTCCTTCACAGTAAACGTTTTAACAAACTAATAAAAAACGATGGAGCGATTTTTTATTTGGAAAATGTCCCAGGATCTTCTTTGGCCTTTGGAAAAGTTTTCCTCGGAATGAAAATATGGGTTTCAAATTCATTGGGCCGCAATTTCAGCCAGATCGATCGGGGAATATCATTTTGGAGAAAATTAGCTGAGCGGTTTAGCCCCTCAGCCTAGCGTTGCTCACACACGGAGGGCGCACAGAGTCCTTTTGCCGACAACACATGGATTCTGGCTACACTACTTTTTAGAAGTTTTTTCTAAATTTAGGAAGTGGACTTATCCACTTTTTCAGTACCAGCGTCCTGTAATTAGAGTATTCTGCCGAAAATTCGCCGTTTTTCGCGCAGCGTTGCACAACTTTCTCTGTACTCCGTAAGCGGTAGCGAGAAGTAAAAAAAATGCTCAAGCAGATTCAATCAGACTTCCTAAATAAGAAATTGTTCTCTCGTGATAAAAGTGGATTGAATGTTTCAATTTTAATTAATCCTTAAGATATTAGAAAGGTTGTAAAATTGAATATCACGAATTAGTGCCAAATCTAGGAATTTATGAAAAGATAAACTGTTTCGAAACAGTTCGTTCCCATGGCTATGAAAGGCTAACATAGTCGTCATGGTATTTTATCTACTCTGCAAGAAAACATCATTTTTCTATTAACTTATGTTTGCGGAGCAATATTGTAGTGTCGGAAGAAACAAGAGAACCTTTTTCACTTTTCCACCATATTTGATCGTTTGTTTGTATTAGCTTCTTGCTATCTTTCACTTCCATTGTCTATCTTCTTCTATCAGCTTATTGTTTCCTTGACAATTACAACTGTCCGACCTCTGTAGGCATGTACTAGGCGTGAAAGCAAACTATGACGAACAAAGAACATCAGATTTGCATTATACTCCAATATAATAGTGCGTTTGTGAGCCGCAACAATGTCTCTGAGTATCATAAATGGAAATAACGAACTATTGACCACCCAAAATGAATTATTTGTGCTCTAGCTGCTCCTTATCCTCCTAAAATCCTTATCACCTTTGATTTCGTTTGCTGCGCTGACAAGAACAACGACTCCTGGCAATCCAGACGTCTTGCACAACAAATTTTCTCTCCGCGCAATTTCGCGTCACAATGTCTCGTAAATCTTTCCAAGCTACTCACGCAATCTTTTCATGTTCCAAGCTTTCTATACGGCGGACGGGACAAGCATTTTTCACAAGCGTTATTCACAGAGCATCATTCACAATTCACATTGCTGATGAGGCAGCCTCGGGCAGCGTTCAGCAAACAACTAAAGAATGAATCATTGTTAAATAAAATAGATCTGAATTAATTTCGGTACTAGTGAAAAAACTATATCTTGAACAGGTCGTTTGAGTGAATTTCGCAGAGAAGGAATAGAAAATTCACTGCACCGCTACTCACCAGAAATGTTGCATATAAAAGTTTGTTCTAGTAACTAGTAGTAGTTGTTTAGTTTGTTCTAGAAACTAGTTGTAAATAAAAGTTTGTTCTAGTTATTTCTAATACAATAATAATAATAATAATAATAATAATAATAATAATAATAATAATAATAATAATAATAATAATAATAATAATGAATTTGAGACGCGTTCCGGGAACAAAAATTTTATAATAGAAAGGAACAAGTAGCAATATCTAGAATCCGAACTGGACACTGCAAATTGAGTCATATCCACTTATTTAACAAAAGCCCTCCTCCCACCTGCAACCACTGTGACAACACCACTCTTCTTAATTTAAACCATATAATTAACCACTGTCCTCATTACAACACTCTTAAACAACAAATTCTGCAGGATGACTCATTTGCCTTAATTTTGGAATCCCCTAAATACCAAGAAAAAATTCTTAATTTTTGCAAAAAAAATTCAAATATTTTCAGATATATAATAGGTATTAACTATTGTCAATAATTTAGAAACCATGTCAATTTCTGTTAACATAGTTGTTATTATTGTAATTACAACCAAATGTATTATTTAATTGTCGCTAATGACCATCGCTGTTGATGCGACAATAAATAAACTAAAAAAAAAATTATAAATCAAGCAATGTATGTAAGATTGCTGAGCTTATTCTTCTGATAATTTAATTTTTTTACGGAACGCCGTCCGTGAGAGGGTAGGGGCGGAGATGCTCTAGTCCGCCTGCCAACACGGCCTGCTGCTGATGGCCGGCGATCGTGGAGCCACGCACTGCAGGGGGCGCTGGAGAGCGCGGGGCGGGGGCGGGGCGTCACCGGCGCTTTATCTGCGCGCGCCACCTGCACGGGGCGGGGCCGCTTTCCTTTGTGCCGATATCGAGAGCGCCGCGCCGCGCGCGGATTAAGCGGGCACCCCAGGCGCCGGCAGCGCTTTGGCTCCGCGCACCCCAGATAGGACGCGCGCGCGCGCGTATGGAAAACTCGCCGCGAAAAATATTCGCGGAATAATTTCAAAGCCTCCGCGAATTTCACGCATTCCGGTGTAATTTCTTTTGTTGGCAAACTTAATTAATTCCAGGAATAATTTAATTTCAATTGGCGTTTTTATTTCTCGTTTTTTCTCAGTGTTATATGTATCGGTTTCACAATCCTTGTTTCGCTTTCAAAACAATTAAAACTTTTATCAGTGACATTTCCGAGGCGTGTATGTAACGAAATAATTGGGAGACAGGTTGATATCATTTATGTACAACAGAGGAAATACGGTATGCGAGGGGAAATGAACGGGCTTTACTGGTTTTCTGTAAAACAGTTCTTTCCGCGGTGAATGATGCAGAAAACACTAGATGCACTTTTATGTGAGCAATAAACGGGAATACAATAAACTGGCCAATGCAAGCATTACGTCGCCCCTCCCATCTGCCATCCATGTTCATTGACGCGGTCATTAAAGCCGTTTATGCCGTTTTTTTGTTAGTCATAAAAAGTGTGACATGTAAATGCGTGCTATTTGCAAAGCGTTAATGCAGGACGGCTTCATACGATCAGAAAAAATGTATTTTGTCACTTTACGGCGAGCAAGACAATATGCATGCTGCGGTGGTCAGAGATGAATTTCCAATTTCGCAGCCTCGTGTCTTTTTCGGTACGGAATATTCCAGCCATCTGAGCTCTCTATGGCTTTCCTATTCGCTGTTTACTTTCCTGGTGAGCCGCGTTTCAAAAAGTCAAAACTTTCCAATTGTTCTGACACCAACTGGTGTTTGAAAACTTTCAGCTTGGCATAGAGATAATATTATCATCCTTATCCAGGATTGTTTTTTTAACAGTGCATGATCATCAATCAGGAAGTTCATGTATGGAAATAACTATGGTAATAACCATTAAAATTGTATTATTAAATGCATAAATTGTTTTGCAAAATTTATGTAAATGTTAGTTATCTTAATATGTTACGTAAATTTCACTTAGCCAATGTCATCTGCTTTGATGTATCTATTTGAGACCAAATTGATAATAAACAAATAATAAGGCAATGTTCAGGACCACATTTTGTCATGTTTCTCCTCATCATTGTAGTTAACTTCCACAATGTCTGAAACTTACTTATTGAATGCTCCCAAATTCCGTTACATTGCTCTTTGATCAAATTATCTTAGATTGGTGAATTAAGTGGCTTCATATGACTCCTAATTTTTACTTGCGGAAAATACTGAAACCATGGACTCCTTATCCATGAAAAACTGTATAGAATATCAGTTACTACTGTCAGCAGAAAATGTCAAGAAAAGAAAAGATATCCCTAATTATTCGAAATAGTGAACTAACTAATTCAGTTGAGTGTTTTTTCACCACAATCGCACAGCCACAATTTGCTGCTGACTGTGTGCATTAAAACAAAATTTCATTCAAATTATATCAGTGGGGACTCGTATTGTTGAGGCTTCGAATATAGTTTAAGCGGTGGGAGAGCTTTGAATATTGGGCTGAAGATTCGCAAATATATCTTTCTGAGTTTTTGTCAGAAGGGGAAATTCTGAAAACGACAAGTATTACGACAGTTGGAACAGCTTGGCGTTAGAATCTGCTTTTACCATTAAATACTGAAGATAATATCAGGTTCACCTGTGTCTGGGCAAAACGCAATCGGCTTCCTTTCTGGTTTTATCTTATTATTCATGCGTGTACGAAGCTTATTTGCACCACGCCGCTGTTCCGACGTGCCAAAAACGGTGGTTCACGGATAATTTAGGAACTTCAAAATCGCGACACCGACCTCACTAAATGTTTCAACTTTCAGTGCGGTCGACACGCGCGTATTACTCTTTTTATACGCGCGGCGAACCGCCACCCAATTGATTGCTCGGCTGTTGATTTTCAGTGTGAGCTCGCCGCATCTTAGTGAAAGCTCCAAGTTCTTCGAATGTCGACTTGAAAGAATTTGCCAGCGCGGTGCCGTCTGGGCAGGTGGCGCACTCTAATGGCCATCTTTGAATTGGTTCGAGCTTGTTTTTTCTTTGACAAATTTATTCTTTTTCTCCGCAATGCAGTCGGTAATTTTGAGGAAAAATTAAGTATATCTGGAACGTGCGATGTTTGAACTGTATGCCCTTTGCGGTTAATTCATCCCAAAGAATTGTTATAATTATTATTCGTTATTAGGCTTAATTTGAATTATTTTGGTCACCCATGTATAAACGCATATGGTTTCAATTCTCCAGGAAGCTGATTACACAAATTAACAAAGTAAAGTGCTTAGTGATATTCAATAGAAATGAAAGTCATTCAGTACCTGAACTGAACACGTTATAAATAACTATAAATCAGCAAATTAAAACAAAGTTTAAATTTAGCATTATTGATTTTTTTCATAAGAAAACAAGTTAACTGCACATTACACTATAGTCACTCCCCTAGAAAAATTCTGTTTGCCCCTCTAAAATTACGTAGTTTAAAGGGAGTAAATTTAGTATTCGATTCTAAGTTTCATTGGTCGCCTGTTCATTTAAATGCACGAATTTTACACTTACATTTCTTATAACTACGCTCTATTATTTTCTTGCAATTATACACGATCACTTACATTTCTTATAATTACGCAATCAATGAATGTATATTTTTGTAACCAAAAAAATTGCACACCTGTCACTTCACTCGATTCAGAGGTCGAGGGGCGAGCGCAGCGCTCACTTTCAATTTTTTTCATTATCGACATTCACTTTCCACTTTCATTATCGACGTTCAGGTGTTCTAATAGTAGTCTGAGGTGGCTTCTATCTATTACCCAAGTATTATTTGAAAAACTAATAACAAGAGGAACTGTATTATCGTTGACCTACGATGTGACGGGAATAGGCTAGTGTCAAGTACTTCTCACGATACTTTAAGCACACACTTCTCACAATTGTAGAATACCTTATTCAGTAAGACATGAGGTCGACCTTTATCGATAAATAATTCTCCAATAGTTTTCCCTTATGGAGAATAGAAACACTCACGTTATAAAACCTTCAAGTTGCTAACTTCACGAAGGTGGTCGAGACGGAGAATGGTGAGGTGCAGTCAACGTATCAGAGGTGCGACAAGGAAAAAGAGCAGGAATGGAGGATATAAGAATGGAAAAAAGAAGGAATAGGATAGAGTTAAGACACAAATAACATTAAGGTAACGAAAAATACAACGAAACTTACAATAGAAAAGAGTGATGCGTCAACATAAGCGATAACTGTAGGTTCTTAAAATATTACTACAAAGGACGTCAACAGGATGCCAGCTGCTTGACGGCGTAGTGAACAGATGGACATGTTTTAATAACCAAAGAGTAAACAAGTGCGAAGGTATGAATAAAAGGAACAATGAATCGACTCTAAAACAAAAACAGACACGGGGAAATATGCGGAGAGAAACGGAATATTGTATTTTTTTATTAATGATTAATAACTTTAGACGGATGGTCTAAAGTCTACATCATTTATGATTACATATTCAATTTACAATAATAAAATTTTACTGTTTCGACAGTCACTTCTTTGACTTCTGAAAGTGAGAGAAATTTTTTTCGGCCTTATAACTAAAAAATTGTGCGAGTTAATGAAGCAGTAAAATGAAACAGTAATTTTATGAAATAATAAAAATTAAAGTTGACAAAAGTATTATAAAATTCATACATTAATTTTCATTCCATGAAAATCTGTTTATGTGGTAGAGAGCGGTGAAAAACAGCGACTTTTTGGGCCACTGGCAAAAACCAGAGAATAGATCATGCCCCTCCTCCTTCCACCTACCTCACAGTAGCGCTCTAGTTTCACTGCATTATGCTTGAAAACAACTATTGTTACCGAATTATGGGCATTGTTAAGAGATTAACCCTCCAATACTCGCGAAATCAATAGGAACGTGTCTATTCGCGCGAAGTACCTGTTAAACCCAGGTAATGAAAACATGACGAAATCAAGAAAAGAGGAGAGAGAGAGAGGGGGGGGATAAATTGTGTGCAATACATATTTATCGAATATTTGTGCCAACAATACGTTTTGTCAATATCTCCCAAATAAGGACGTAAAAGTAAGAATAAAACTAAAGAGGAAATTTTAGGTGTGAAGCAAAAATACTGAACTCGAAAATCAAATTGCATCAGAATACTTCTTCCAATAGATGATTCATGTAATGAAATAATTGTATAGTTGAAAAATAAATTAAAATTTTGTATGCAAAACGTGAGCCTAGCCGACCTGGATGGCCGAGGTGGCTAAGAGCGAGTACCGACTCAGCGCTTCGGTCCGAGGGGTCGCGGGTTCGAGTCCCGCCTTGGGCATGGCTGTTTGTCCCTTGACTTTGTGTGTGTGTAGTCGCGGAGGGCCTCGCGTTCTGCTGACCCCAGATCAGAGGAGCCCGCAATGTTTATCTAGTGTATGGTCGAGTATGCGTCCCTTTGGGACGTAAAGGGCAACCGGCTGTCGGCTGGATAAAAGCCCTAGGAAAAAAAAACCTGAGCCTAAACCGTTGAAATATACTCTAAAAGGAAGTTATCATATGTAGTATTTGAGTAGCATCAAACGGCCTCTTCCTGAAAATTCTTCCATGGCTGTAGAGTATCCGGCGGAGGGACTCGCTTCTTTATGTGTGGCAATTTTCATGAAAATGCGCAATTTTGGTACTTTTAATTTAGGCTTTGCCTTGATTTCCCTTACAGCAAGGCGTTTTTTCCTCCCGCACAACCTTTCCTTTTGCTTCTTCGAAGCAAATTCTTTGTGGAACCGTTATATTTATTTTTTTTAACATATTGCACCATTAAATGCGTTTTATTTACCATTTGTCCTATAATTCTCAATGAATTATCTTTTAGGGTTAGATTAAAGCTTACTTCTTTCAAACAAGTATTGAGTTCTTGCTGCTTAATCATATTCTAGGACGGGCTGCAGTGTCAAGGACGTGGGCAAGGTAACAAGCATACTAGAGCTCGCGGGCACTGCGTCCAGAGAAATTGGCGGGAGATTTAGAAGTAAGGGGTGTACAAATAGCTTGGGAGTAGCGGTACGTCACTGGATAACTGGCCCATGACTGTCATTGTGAGAAATTGAGTTATTGTCGCAAGTTTAGCTACGTTAATTTCCATTTTCTGTTTAAAGCAAAGTAAATATCCATTAAAATGAAATAAAACATCAGTCAAATTTCAAATTGCCAATTGAGAATAAAATTAAACATTTTGAATTGAAGGTATCTTTATTTTATGATGCTCTTTACTTAAGAGTGATATAAAAGCATTAACTTTTTATGTCCAGGTTAGAACAATTAACAAAGTTTCTTGTCTGTTAAAAGCAATCTCCGTCCGTAAGCGAGAATTGTTACCTCCTAGAAGCTTGTTGATTTACTTCACGTTGTTACTACATACAACAAATAATTGAATGATTTAATAACACAACACAAAACGAAAGCAAGAACAAAATACGCCATTCAAACATATTCTTGGCCCTTGATAAAGATGTTAATAGAAGTCAGAATTTAAAAAGCAAACATGAAATGGTAATAAATAGTAAAGAATATACCCATAATTCAAGTCTCAGTTGTTTGATAGAACAAATCCGGCAAACACATTTTCGTATGAAGTCACTATTCCGCGCTTCGCACCCCTTCAACTTGCGCGTGTACACCACTTTCTGGATTTGGAGGGGAAGAGATAGCGAAGTCAGGGGAAGTTGCCCGCAGGAGCGCCGGGCCTCCCAGGCGGGCGAGCAGCTCGTGCGAGCGCGGTTTGAAGTGCCTGTTCTAGGAGATGAAACCAAAGTGAAGCAGTCAAGATCCATTGGTATCAGTTTTGCACAGACCGATACCAGCTCAAGTTCGTTTGAAAATTCTGCATTTATACTAAGGTTTGTATTGCGTAACTGAATCGTACGAATAGAAATAGTGTATCAATTCGGCGAACTTTTTACTTCTACTTTTTCTATGCCTGATACTGCGAAAAATATTAGCATTTTAGGGCACGCAATGTCTTTCTTATACATCTACGAAGCTTCCCTAAAATTGTTTTTAAAGTGCATCAATACCGAAGAAAGAAAATTAGAATTTAATGAAAAAGATACGAGGTGTACCAACAGAAATGGTACATACTGTATGCCCAGAGATCTTTCGAGAGCGTAGAGCTTCTTCCGACTAGAGCAGTGCTCCGTTGGGGGAGATACCTGAATGACTGGAATCCTCGCAGGGGGCGTTTAGGTCGGCTCCGGATCTCCCGTTCCGGAAGGGGGGGAAGACCACCGCCACCTCCCGGATATAACGAACGCAACAGTTACGGGCTGTGGATGACGCGCCCGGAGACCAAGTTCGTCGCTCACCGGCGGAGGCAGGAGGCGGAGCAGAGCCGTGCTGGGAGGCGTCGGGGAAAGGGCGCGGCCGGGTGAGGGCCCGGGGCCGGGGCGTGGCCGAGGCGGCGGCCCAGCAGACGCTTTTGTGCGCTCCGCGCTGAAAGTTTCAACCGCTTGAATTTTTCACTCATTTAGATGCGGGCGCCGGGGCTCCTTCCGCGACCTTCCTGTCTCGCCTCCCCCTGTCGGCCGCCGCGCCAGCGCACTCCGAACATGTTTAGTGTACTTCATTTGCTTACGCCTCAATGCTCCCCTCGCGTTTATGATTTGTTTTCTCGGGCACTCCAATTGGACGTAGCTCCCGGCGCCCGGCCGTGCAATTTTCATGACGCTCCGCTGCGCTCGCGGAGATACTCATCGCAACTTGTGCTGCTATTTCGTCGGAAGCGGAGTGCAGACAGCCGTTGCTTTATTTGCGCTCTCGAATCTAAAAACTGAACTCTGTAATATTTTGGTTTTTACTTACTTCTCTTTCACGTGTGAGCTGACAAAAGCTTTCGGTTCTTTCGCCAAAGCTGATTGTCAGGTGTCCGCAATTAGGGTTCTAATCGTAATTCACGAATAGAGTGACTGTTTTAAGAAATATGTGTTATTCTTAAATTCCAATAAAAAAACAATACTGGATAAAAGTCAAGTGATGTGACTTTAGAGACATTTACCTAGAATTGTTTTCAAAAAACTGAATTGTCATTTTCAGAGCAGAGCCTGGAACCAGAGCCTGATTTTTAAAATTTTACGTCCCGGAACACGTCTCAAATTAATAATTAATTAAAAAGCAGCAACTCACTACTGTCTTCCTGTTGTGACTATGGTTAAAGAAATATGTATTGCGAGAAATGAAGGTCAAGAAGTGTGTGAAGAAGTCGTTCTAGCTACGTCCGTACTCTTCAAAAAGGGCCTTTCGATGTCTCGAAATGATTTTATGTGCTACAAGTTGAGTCGCTCCCTACATGATTCAGAACGGGTTACTACAATATCAGCTAGGTCTACTAGGCGACTGGATGTGAGTTTCTATTGGTTGTTTCATTAACTGTTCTTTCCTGTGTCATTTTAACCCGTGAAAACATACTTTGCCATCCCGATCGTAAATCCTCTGTATAATGAATTATAATTGTCTGAAGAATAAAGTATTGCTTTATATTTGAGAGTACCTAATTCTTCTGACATAAATTTCTTCCTTCTTTATTTCTACTTTATTGGTTTTTTGTTTCATATTAATAGGTGTAATTTCGCAACAACAAAAATTTCCGTCCAAAGAAAAAAATTCAAGTGATTTTTGTTTCAAAGGTCACTTGCTTATAATATTTCTCATAACTCAGTTTTGCCACACTATTTGCTGCACGTCAACATTAAGGAAAACAAAGAGAGAAGAAATCTGTTAAAGAAAACTCCTTCGCCGATCAGTCCGAGCGAGAAAATGTCTCGGTGTAGAATGTTGCGAGCCCGGTGTGGCCCAATGGGCTACGAACTGTCCACGTGTAGTCCATCTTTAAATTACAGACCAGACCTCTTTTAAAATTCAATGCAGTAATAATATTGCTGCCGTAAAAACTGCAAAAAAAGAAAACAAATTCGCAGTCGTTTGTTTCACTTTTGTCTTCACCATTCAACATAAAAAACGGTATTTTTGTTTCTCAATAAGGAATGTCTCCGTATTCTCGTAAGTCTCCTTCATGAAGACAAAATTTGTGTGGTCTCCCGTGGAACCGCAGATATCAATGACTACCCGTCGTCAAGAAAAACGTTCTAAACCAGGCATGTCACGTTCGCGGGAAAGGCAACAAGCTTAGCAGAGTTGACGGACACCGCGTCAATAGCTTCTTTTAGTAATAGAAGGCATTGACTGCGTCCAGAGCAACTGGAGGAAGATTTAAAGTACGGGTTGCACACCGGAGTGGTGGTACATTACTGAATACCTGGGCCATGGTAGTCTTTTTGAGAAGTCAGTTGACAGTTATTGTCCAAAAATTAGCTGTACTAATTCCCATTTACTCTAGTAAACCGCAGAAATTATCCATTAAAATATAATACATCATTCGGATTTCAAATAGTCAATAAAAAGGCAAATTAAACATTCTGAATCGAAAATATCTTAATTTTGTAATAGTATTTACTTAAGAATTCAATAATTGCTTTAACTTCTTACATTCAGGTTAGAAGGTGTAATAGACGAAGATTCTTCCGTTAAAAGATCTGTATGTTCGTAAGCAAGAATTGTTAACTTGTAGAGACATGTTAATTTATTTCACATTATTTTTATATAAAACAAGTTAATGCATATTTTAAAAAGAAAACACGGAAATAATTTGCCATTACATCATATTCCTGCCCATTGCCAAAAATGTTCACACGTTGCATAATTTAAAAAGAAAATCAACACGAAATGGTAAAGAAAACAATCTTAACGCAAATCTCTGTTTGATAAAACAAGAGTGTCCAACATGTTTTCGTATGTAGCCACTATTTTGCGCCTCGCAATTCGTCGCGCATAGCTATTCGTGCAATAAAAAACGGCGAATTTTCGGCAGAAAAACTTTTATTGCCAGTATCGACAAAGTGAATAAATCCTGTTCCTACATATAGAAAAGTATTTCCACTAGCCAGAATCTCGTTTGTGGGTTCTTGATACCGATGAATTGATTAACGGCAAAACGTCGGTCTGTCGGTCCGTCGGTCCGTCCGTCTTCCTATCCGTCCGTCCGCCTGTCGTCCGTCTGCCGGTCCATCCGTCTGTGGTCAACGCTGGCGCCTAAATCGTTCAGCTTTTTTTGCCAAATTGTAATTCCCCAGATAGATCTTAACGAACTCCAGGCTTTGGAAGTTACAACCGGATTTTTTTAAACTTTTTGAGGATATTTACATGCGGCCCTAAAATATTTTCAAAACTTTCTCAAATATGGAACATTTTTTAAAATTAATCTTTGTCCTTTAATAGCGCAAAGGATGCTTAAGAGAATGGTGTAAGTCTCATGTTTGTTAAAATCCATCATTTTTCGAAAATTGCAAAAGTGCTGTTTTATTTTGGTGCCTTCCTACAACTATAATATAAAAAATAGGTATGTTCCTTAATGAAATCTGTTCTTTAAAGATAGATCTTGAAATAAGGTCATATTCCATTTTTTCAAAAATACGTGTGGTTTTTGTGACATTTTGCGCAATTTCATTTTTTTCCCTCAAAAACAGCATCAATTTTTTCTTTAAATTTTCTCGCCAAATGTATCAAGGGATGGTAAAAATACGGTGATAGTCCCATTTTCCTGAACTCACCTTTTTTACGAAAATTGCGGAAAGTTAACACTCCAAACCTACCAAATTGACGGTAGAGACTTTTGACTTAGACAAAGCCTGTTGTAAAAAAATCAGCTCTTGCAAAAAGTTAACATTCCAAACCTACCAAATTGAAGATAGAGACTTTTGCCTTAGACAAAGCCTGCTGTAAAAAATCATCTCTTTAAAAAAATCTTGAACATTTTTTTAAAATAATAATAGATTTCCTGAAATTTGCGTCTGAAATTCACAAATTTTTATTTTTTCTCAAAAACCCTCGACACTTTTCCTTCAAACATTTTTCCATAAATATGGCGCGGATCTAATTTTCGTTGAACTCTCAAAATTTTCAAAACTTGCAAACTTAGAAATAATGCGAGAAAGTATGTTTCTGTAACACTACTAGTTGTAAATTCTCCAGCTCCAGTCGTTTTTTGACATTGGACTATGCAAAGCGAACACTTCAAGTAGATTTCCTTCTCGCTTCACTCATTTTCCGGTTTCAAACAACCGCGCCTGCCGGAGTATAATCTAATTTGAAAATGCGAGGGGGGCGAGGACTGGCGCCAGCGATGCGCTGGTAAAAGCTCGAGATCGAAGACTGAAGCCAATAGCGGATGCTGAAGAGCCGAAGGGGAAGCAAGGGGCGAGGGGATTAGAAGCCATCGGATATCGAAGATCCATCCGTACGCCAATCGCTTTGGCTTCCGCGTTCAAAGGGACGCAGTACGTCAACATCAAACACTACAGGTTATTGTGAATTGGAAAATGTTCGACCAGCAATCCTTGAAGACGGACAAGTTCTATAAAAACCAAGAAGCGAAATATCGCATGTTTCTCCAGCCGCGTAACATGCTATGCGTTTGTGGGGCGGTATTCGGTGTGGAGATCAGCCCTTAGCCAGGTCGTAAGGCTTCTCCGCTACGGCACAGAATCGTTCACATGAAATCATGGAAGTCGTCAATCAGAGACACAGATCCTAGAATTATACTCATTCAAGTATTCAGGTTCAGTTATTATGTGAGCATTTTTTTACAATCATTGATCCCACACCAAATTGAGAGGGTTGGTTAACACTCATACTTATTTCACATGAGCTTACTTGTACTTGAGCCGCCTCACACCCCAGTATTCTTGTCATTCCACCAAACTGAAGAATGGTCCCGTGAAATCAATTTATTTATGTGGCTAGAATGCAAAAAAAATACATTTTTCAACTTCCTTTTGACTTGTAAGTCATTTGTACCTTTCCCCGTTATTTTTAATGCATTTTCGCTATTTTCCATCAATCTTAACATCATTTTAATGGCACTTGGTTAAAATAATATTTAAGAGATGTAACAAATTCTCCACAGACGTCCTTAGTAGCCTATTCGTTTTCTTCGCTCAGAAATTGTAATTTCAGCCCGTGTAAGTACGTAATCTAAGATTCCTATGACGCCCACTGTCGATTCGGCCAATTTCGCGGTAACTATGTAAAGACAAAGATTTCTTGATAAAGAAGGGTTCAAACCAAAAGTTTGCCAGCTGAGTTCCTTTGGACGAAATCTCGATTACATCAGTAACATACTGCCTACGCCGCCCCCATCGCCTCCAGCGTCTTCACCGCTCAGCCGCATCCGTCACCTTCCCGGCCTTCGCGGTCTCCATTGCCTCCCCCTCCACCGACCCACCGCCTCTATTGCCCCCACCCGCCTTCACAGCCTCCACAGACCCAACTGCTCTCATCGCCTTCAGTGCCTCCACTGCCTACGCCGCCCCCATCGCCCCCGGCGTCTCCCCCACTCCTCCGCATCCGTCACCTTCCCGGCCTTCGAGGTCTCCATTGCCCCCACTCGCCTTCACAGCCTCCACAGACCCAACTGCTCCCATCGCCTTCAGTGCCTCCACTGCCTACACCGCCCCCATCACTCCCGGCGTCTCCCCCGCTCCTCCGCATCCGTCACCTTCCCGGCCTTCGAGGTCTCCATTGCCTCCCTCTCCACCGCCTCCATTGCCCCCACTCTTCACTGATCTCCGCAGACCCAACTGGTCCCATCGCCTTCCAGTGCCTCCACTGCCTACTCCGCCCCACATCGCCCCGCCGTCTCCTCCGCTCCTCCGCATCCGTCACCTTCCCGGCCTTCCGCGGTCTCCATTGCCTCCTCTCCACCGCCTCTATTGCCCCCACTCGCCTTCACAGCCTCCACAGACCCAACTACTCTCATCGCCTTCAGTGCCTCCACTGCCCATACCGCCCCCATCGCCCCCGGCGTCTCCCCCGCTCCTCCGCATCCGTCACCTTTCCGGCCTTCGAGGTCTCCATTGCCCCCACTCGCCTTCACAGCCTCCACAGACCCAACTGCTCCCATCGCCTTCAGTGCCTCCACTGCCTACACCGCCCCCATCACTCCCGGCGTCTCCCCCGCTCCTCCGCATCCGTCACCTTCCCGGCCTTCGAGGTCTCCATTGCCTCCCTCTCCACCGCCTCCATTGCCCCCACTCGCCTTCACAGCCTCCACAGACCCAACTGCTCCCATCGCCTTCAGTGCTTCCACTGCCTACACCGCCCCCATCACTCCCGGCGTCTCCCCCGCTCCTCCGCATCCGTCACCTTCCCGGCCTTCGAGGTCTCCATTGCCTCCCTCTCCACCGCCTCCATTGCCCCCACTCGCCTTCACAGCCTCCACAGACCCAACTGCTCCCATCGCCTTCAGTACCTCCACTGCCTACACCGCCATCACTCCCGGCGTCTCCCCCGCTCCTCCGCATCCGTCACCTTCCCGGCCTTCGCGGTCCCCAACTTCCACCTCCCTACCCTACCACCACCCACACCCCCTCCACCGCCGCCCCTCAACCCAAAGCTTCTCACGACGCCACCTGCTCGCTTTGCGAACCGACCGAGGAATTCTTCCCGGAATACCGAGCGCATAAACGGAGGCGCTCCCTGTGCAGCGAAATTAAAGTCCGGGCGCCATTGAAAGCGAGGCTCCGTCGACACACTCAAAAGGCTCTGTCGACTTCTATATTTCTTGACAAGATTAAGTCGGCGTCCTTCAAGTTCAGGGTAGGAAAGAGAGATGAAAGTAAGGAAGAAAGAATATTGCGAACAAGCGTTGCGTCGTTAATGGGAGCTTTTCATTTCATTCATGTAACCTGTAGATACGTAATACGAACTACAAAATCATTATAATTAATTTTGAAAAATTCTGTTCATAAATAATTTGTCGTGATTTTTACGAAACTTCATTACCAATACCACTAATGCAATATTCCTAAATGAAAGCAGATAAATCACAGAATTGAACTGTAAGGATTGTAGATACCAAAGTTGCAGTTATTTGCTAGAGAACGTACGGATGTAGATGCCATGTTTATCAGTAAAGGCTGTAGCCGGATAAGGGCGGGGGAGGTGTAAAAATGCCGCCAGGCATAATTCAATTTTGAATAGAGGGCATGTTTAGTGTAATTTTGAAAGTCATTTTTTCCAAAATCGAAGAGCGACAGCCTGATTATTTTCTAAGATATCAGAAAAAATATGAATTTTCTGTTTTTGATTTTTTTCATATATGTTTGTTTATATATGTTTGTTGTTTTTTTTTTGCAAGATGTCTCACGCCGTTCATATACACATTTCCATAGATTTGTATACAATATTGCATTTGTGAGTGGAAGTGCTTTAAATGAAGTTTTTAGAAAACTCAATAAATTCCTGCGTAAAAGAGCTTCAAATTTCGCATTTACAATAATGCTTAATCGCCATTTTCTTAAAAACGGCTCCAAATTTTTCAATGAAAATTTCTATTTGGGACGACGTTTTACTCTTCTTTAATATTCCTGAGGTAATATTTCGGTTCTACTATTAGGAAACCGAAAATTGATAAAATGTCAAAAAATGTACTTATGGCGACGATAGATGACAGCAGGCAAGAAGGAGGGGCAAGGCTGTACAGTACCAGTCCACACCAAGGAAACAAGAAAATTTTAAAACAAGAAAGTCTGTGCCATTCTGTAGCACCACTTGTGTTCGCAATTGGCTCTTACAAGAATGCGTGTAACAATGCCAAGACTCTAGAGTAAATTTACAGATACATATAACACTGAATCAGCACATCGAAGCATCTTACTCAGCCACCTCATCAGCATTTTGCAATCACTTAAAATAACGAGACAAGGAATCGTAACTCCTCGAACATTCATTGTCATTCACCACATTCACGAAAACCCAGATTTATATTTTGAGTAAATTCAGATGTTGCAGTTTCAGTCATACATTTTAAACCAGCTCGCACACTGTACCCCATAACATAAATTTTCAAACATTGTCGTACACATAGTTTAATTCAAACTATGTATAGTTGGAGCGTGAACTTAACTTGAGGGACACGCAAAACTCAAGTTAAATAAACTTTCCTTCCAAATATGCTTCATGAAAAACTCCGTACAGGGCGCTCTACCATAAGAATTCGAAACTACCACTACAAACTGCTCATGGGTCTTATTACGGCACGTCTTAGTATGAAGCCTCAAGCACCATAGCACAAAATCGTGCCACATCTAGAACTTTTGACTAGTTAGTCCTTTTTATTTGTTTTACCGTTGTGGGTGAACATGGGATGTTTTAAAACATGGTTTTGTGGTCTCGTGTTACTTCTTTTTGTACATCATTCCTCATTAGTATGGAAGGACTCTGCTGCTTTGCCGGAACATTACTGCGTTGTTATCGCAGGTTAATTAACTCCGCTTCACAAGAATGAAGCGCAAGCTGAATTCCACGAAATGATATTTTTATACTCAAGTGGCTTCTGTTGAATGAAATGAATTCTTTCATCAAACTCTCAGTCTCCAGAGAGCTTGCGGTCGCGTTTGCCAAATTCCATTATTGCATCACTATTTCTGGGTAAGAGTGATGCCATTCCTATATATAGTATCGTATCGAAAACTTGAGGTTGTTAATAACCTAAAATAACATTCATATTTTTAAATAGTGACATTTCTGTTTCTTAACGAACTTTCTCGCTACCGCTTACACAGAGAAAAAGTTGTGTACTGCTGCGCGAAAAAGGGCGAATTTTCGGCAGAATTTTCGGCAGAAAAACTCTTATTGCAGGGCCCTGGCAGCGAAAAAGTGGATAAATCCAGTTGCTAAATTTAGAAAAAAATTCTAACATGTGGTGTAGCCAGAAGCCATGTTTTGGGGTCCTTGATACCGAAAAATCGATTGACGGCAAAACGTTCGTCTGTCCTCCGTCCATATCTATGCGTCCGTCTGGTGAACAACACTAGCGCCTAAACTATCCGTGCGTTTTTTCTGAACTGGATAAACCCCTGTAGATATAGCCTGAGTCGAAGCTCTGCAATTTTAAAAACATTGATTAATTTTTGGGGGTACTTTACAAGAAGCCTCTGAGACATTTTCAAATGTTTCTCAAAAATGGCTCCAATATTTTTTCTTTACATTTCTTGACATAGACATAAAGGTGGCATATGTGCGATTCCACTGTTAACTCTGAATTTCCGAAATTTGCAAACGTCTGATTTTTTGGCGTCTTTCTACAATTGAATATAGAGATTTTTTCTTCAAATGAAAGTTGTTCTGCAGATTTAGTTCTCTTCTCTCGTCGTCAATGCTTACATTAGCGGCGATTTGTTTACATTATTGCATTTATGAGTACATGTGCTTTAAATGATGTCTTATAAAGTTCCTCGAAAACTCGACAGTTTCTCTGAAAATGAGCTCAAATTTCCGCATTTTCAAAAACGCTCAAACGCCATTTTCTCAAAAAGACTCCAAATTTTTTCTTCAAACTGTGTTTGCGAATAGTGCTAAATGCACTGCTTCAGATGATACAAAACCTATTTTGCTGTATTATTTTTTTAATTACTCAAATGTAATTTCTTTTGAAATATCTCTGTCGCCGTTCATACGCACATTTCCAGCAATTTGTATACATGGTAGCATTTGTGAGTAGAGGTGCTACAAATGATTTTCAATGAATTTTCTTCAAAACACAAACGTTTTCTGTGAAAAAGAACTTCAAATTTCGTTTTTATAGTAGCGTTTCAACGACATTTTCTTAATATCATCTCCAAATTTCTCAATGAAAATCTCCCAATAGGACAAGTTTTTACTCTTCTTTAATATTCTTAAAGTGATATTTCGTTTATAACAACAGTAAACCGAAATCAATTTGTCAAAAAATGTAGTTTGGGCTGCGGTAGATGGCAGGCAGATGGGAAAGACCGAAAAGCTACCCCAGACAAAAGAAATTAGAAAACTAAATATTACGAGAAAGTCTGTGCCTTTCTGTAACATCCCTAGTTCATATCAGGTCACCGTCTGCAAAATCTTTACATTCCATACACGTCTTTATTACGAGAAGGAAGAAATGATTGTTAGTAAGCTACAAAAGAAAGAAATAACGCTATAAATTCGTGCTCGGAATAAAATTAATATTAATACGCGTCTATGTACGGAATGCTTAGACAATATTTTATAACGTGTGCTTTCAAAATAATAGTTTTCAAACAATGATATTTCTTCATTCCTTAGTTGCTTTCACGTACATACAGACAAGCCTGTTTACGAGGATCTAGAATATCTGGATGTAAACAATGTGCTTTCATTTCTCTCTATTTCGTCCACATTACCTACCACTTTATCGCAATATCGTCAATCACAATGTCTCTGAAATCCATATTCAATATCATTTAATCCTGAAAGTGCACTGGCATTCAAATTGAGCTAGCTTAATGAAACTATGACTAATGAAACGGGGCAATGGTGGGGTGAGAGGGAGAGACGAAACGGAAGGGCTTGCCGCAAACCCGCTTTGTCCACCATACATTTAACATGAATGGATCGGGAATTTGACCCCGATCGCAGCGGTGTAAGTTGAACTGAGCGTGGCTGACGTGATAGACGAGGTTGACGTGACTGGCGTAGATGAACTGGCTGTTGTGCTGCCGCGCCAATCACGTGGCTGAAGTGGCAACCCTGGCTGGCGTGGCCGGCGTTGCTAGAGCGGCTAGCGTGGCTAAAGTGACTGGCGTGGCTGAAGTGGCTAACGTATCTGGTGTGGCTGGCGCGGCTGACATGAATGGCGTAGCTAGCACGGCTGGTGCGACTGACATGGCTAAACTGGCTGGCGTGGCTGGCCTGGCTGACGTGACTGTCGTGGCTAAAGTGTCTGGCGTGGCGAACGTGGCTGGTGTGGCTCGCACGGCTAGCGTAGCGAACGTGGCTGGCGTGGCTGACGTGATTGGCGCGGCTGACGTGATTGGCGCGGCTCACGTGGCTGGCGTGGCTGGCGTGATTGGCGCGGCTCACGTGATTGGCGTGGCTGGCGTGATTGGCGCGGCTGACGTGATTGGCGCGGCTCACGTGACTGGCGTGGCTCACGTGATTGGCGCGGCTCACGTGGCTGGCGTGATTGGCGCGGCTCACGTGGCTGGCGTGGCTGATGTGATTGGCGCGGCTGGCGCAGCTCACGTGATTGGCGCGGCTCACGTGACTGGCGCGGCTGGCGCAGCTCACGTGATTGGCGCGGCTCACGTGACTGGCGTGGCTGACGTGGTTGGCGCGGCTCACGTGATTGGCGCGGCTGGCGCGACTCACGTGGCTGGCGTGATTGGCGCGGCTCACGTGGCTGGCGCAGCTCACGTAGCTGGCGTGGCTGACGTGATTGGCGCGGCTGGCGCGACTCACGTGGCTGGCGTGGCTGGCGTGATTGGCGCGGCTCACGTGACTGGCGTGGCTGACGTGATTGGCGCGGCTCACGTGACTGGCGTGGCTGGCGTGATTGGCGCGGCTCACGTGGCTGGCGTGATTGGCGCGGCTGACGTGATTGGCGCGGCTGACGTGATTGGCGTGGCTGACGTGATTGGCGCGGCTGGCGTGTTGCAGTGGGGGGCCCTGGGCGCGGCGGGCGCGCGGTGAGCCTGCGTAGCGAGCGCGGCTCCCTGGCGAGGGGCTTCCCGTCGCTGGAGCTGGACACCGTGGTGGAGGAGCGCTCCTCCGACCCCGAGAACACCACCACCACGGCCATGGAGCTGCTCGTGGCGTCGCCCGACTCCAGCTAGCAGCGGGCCGACGGCGGCCGCCTCTCCGTCGGGGTGCAGGTGGGTGCATCGCTCACACGCATCCACACAAATAACACACGCACTCGCAATAGAAACAAAGTTATAACATCCAAAGACGTGGCACACGTTTCTCTAAGTATATCGACGCGTTGAATCCGAATGTGAAGCCGGAATTGCGTCCCCATCCTCCAATTTTTTTTAATCGCGAAAACCACCATGAAATTGTATTTTTTATATTTTCAGGGGTTGTTATCAGACGCAAAGACATCACATGTTTCTCTACGCATGCCAACGCGCTGAAGGCAGAATGGCGCCACCACCCTTCATTTTTTATTCGTGAAAAACACATGCGAATACTAGATTTTGGTGTCTTTTAGCTTTATAATCTACGGAAGCCAACAGTTGTCAGTTGTGTTAGTTGTGTTTTTCTATGTCGACGCGTTGAATCCGAATCCAGAATTGCGCCACCACCTTCCAGTTTGTTTGTTTTTTAATTGCGAAAAACCTGTGTGAAATATACAATTTACAACTTCACGATTTTTTCGCGATTTAAAAAACTGGTGGGTAGTGACGCCATTCTGCCTTCAGCACGTTGGCATGCGTTGAGAAACATGTGATGTCTTTGCGTCTGACAACAACCCCTGAAAATATTCTGGCTTCAGATTCCGATTCAGCGCGTGGACATACATAGAGAAACGTGTGTCAAGTCTTTGGGTCTGACAACCTTTTTTTTATTTTGTATGCCTGTATAATCGATTCGTGACTAGTAAACTCACGCGTGAACACATAGTCATATTATAACTTAACATACAAACACAAGCATGTAATAAACCTGCAAAATCAAACGATACATATCTGAACGCGAAAGAATGCCTACATGCATGTTCTAATGCCAACGCAGAACAAAATTTGGTATTTATTTTGTTTTATTTTAGTGTTCTCATTTGTTTGTAGAATTCTAATTTATAAAAAATGGCGAACTTCAGCAAATTCGATGAAAACCAAATAGTAGATTATTTAAATGAAGATCTAGCCCTTATTCTTGAGCAATTAACAAATAGATATACGAGGCATCGTAATCTCAAAACGAAAGCAAATAACAGATTAGAAAGCCTTTTTTAGGTACAAATGGAAACCTTTCTAAGTAAACACGACGCTCTTTCAGATTGCCAACATGGATTTAGAAATTCCAAATCTACGGAAACAGCCATATTTTCTTTTAAAAATATTTCTAAAGATGTCGCCTCATCATTGGACCAAAACAAAGCACCCATTGAATTATTTTTAGATCTATCCAAAGCTTTTGACGTCATTGATCATGACATTTTACTTTCAAAATTACATTCATATGGAATCCGTGGTATTGCCCTACATTGGTAAAGTTCGTACCTTAAACAACGATATCAGAAAGTGGAAATACCTTACTGGAATGATGGAACATTATGTACACTCCTTTCGGATTCTTTTCAAATTGCATGTGGAGCTCCTCCAGGATCGATTTTATGCACTATTCTCTTCTCACTATACGTACTACTCGCGCAACTTTACTTGAACGATGGATTGAAGAAATGCTGGCGGAGTGGTGATATTAGTTACACAGTTGGCCACTAGAGTATTTACAGTAATGCCAACTTTTGGAAAATCAAAGTCAAACCCACTACATGTACTGCGAGGTCATTGCTCTGGGTAGGCAACGACAGAGACACTAGATAGAAGTTTTAGGTACCTCCCTTGAAGGACCTGGACCTACCTCAGCCATTTCTTTAGGTAATAGTAGTAAAGCTAAACAGAATTTCTCGACTATGATAGCAACTAGCTTTGGCTAGCTTATTTTTCGCGCCAACGAAGTTTTAATGCTTGGAACGTTGTCATCAGTGCTCCCTGAGAGCTTTTACCTTCAACTGTTTATTGCTCAAGGGAGGGGAAAGCAAGGTCATTGCTCAAGAAAAGTTGCGCGAGTAGTAAACGATATGCCCTCGACGATTCGAAACGGAAGAACAGTTCTCTTTACGGATGATACGAACATTCTTTGCAATAAAGAAACCGTAAATAGTATAATATCAGATGTTTCAAATTGCTTCCGAAATTGCAAATTAATAGTAAATGAAAAGAAAAAGGTTTTAATGCTGTTTTCCATTTCAAATAAACAATTCTCTGCTCCATTGAAAATGAACGGTGTACCATTAACTGATGTTAAAGAAAAAAGAGTTTTAGGTCTCTCAATTCAGTCAAACCTCAAATGGAACGTCCATTTAAATGAATGGAACACAAAATTAAGTTCATTGTGTAACGCGTTCAGAATTCTTTCAAATTCAGTCAGCCTTCATACTGTCATACTGCAAATTATATACGTTGTGTATAATTTGCAAATATTCATTCCCGCCTGAGATATGGCATAATATTCTGGGGAAATACATCTTACAGCTCCCAGACTTTTAGATTACAAAAAAGAATTGTACGAATAATAAACAAATCCCTCCCACGTGATTCTTGTAAACCTCTCTTTATTAATCTAGGAATTGTACCATTACCTTGTCTGTTGATTTACGAATCAGTGGTTTCTGTCAAAAAATGACTTGCTTAAGGGCGGGAATTTATTTTCAGAAAACGCCGATGTCTATTACTATAACACTCGACACGTAGAAATCATATTCATCAGGTGACAGTATCAACAGCTCGTTACAAAAAATTCACATACAATACATATACATTATTTTACAACACTTTGCCAGATGACATTAAAGAATTAAACTCGATAGAAAAGTTTAAATCCCAAGTGAAATCGTTTCTGCTGCATAACTGTTTCTATACAATTAAAGACTATACTGAGCATCACAAGGAAAGTAACATTAATTTTAACAGTGATATTTAATGCATTCCGTATTTACCATTTGGACTGTATAAATGTAAACAACCTGTAACAAGTATTGTACCGCAGCTTCCGGGTCAATGACCCCCATCTCCATCAGGTTTTTCCTCCAGTTTCCCTGATCCATTGAGCAAATGCTGAGATGTTCCCTTGTTTTGCTTCTGGACATAAATGTAACTTCATTATCTGTGTAAGTCTTCTAGAATTCAGTGGGAAATATAGTTATTCAAATTATCGTTTCCATGTTGTCGTGGCAGGAAGTATTATTCCTTGACAAAGGACATGATGGATAAGAGTCCAAAATGTATTGCTGATCTATCCTTGAAAATAGATTTTATTGCATCGGAGCATGATTTTTTCTCCTTTCTTTTTTTCTGTATTCAAAATTCAATTAGTATATCGCTTAGTGTAGGGATTACAGAATTTTGAAAACGTGCACAGAATTCACTTCTCTTCATAGCACGACATACACAGTTTTAAGTGTTTTTGAAGTAAAATAAATAGATGGGATCTTACGAGAGCGATGCTTTCCACAAATGAATGTGCATTGTTGAACTTGCTTGGCGCGTGTTTAATGTCGTGATAATGGCGTCTTTGAATTTCGTGCGTTTGCGAAGTTTGTTTCAGTATAGACACAAGATTAAAATTCTTCAACAAAACAATATTATGCACAATGAAAAACAGGGGATACGTCCATCAATTTGTTTTTAATTATTCCAAAAGTCTAAATTTTAGTAATTAGTACAAATATGACTATAACAAGATAACATACATAGGTTTCCTTTCAGTAATAATCCACCGCTACGTCCAACAAATTTGGTACATATGGAACTATCTATCCAAAACTAGGAACAACTATCTAAAATATGACAAGTGCTGTCAAATATTTGAACTCGACATTTCTCAACTAATTCAATTTTAAATACTGTTTTACTGTTTACTTCGTTATTTTATTTTTAATTCCATTGATTAAACAATTTCAAAGTTTTGCGCTTGATTAAAGAGGTTTTCCTATTTTCTCTTTGTAATACAGAATATATATTAGAATTTCATTTGCTCTAATATAACATGATACACGGGATATATAACTTGATTTGGCATAGTCAACACGAAAACACATATGGTACTTCAAAGAGTTTGCCATATTTGTCAGATAATAACAAATGGACTGCATAAATATTTTTAGGTATGTAAAGTGGAATTAATTATCATAACATGGTTATTAACATGATTATGAATGCTTTATTGTTTGTCATTTGTTTACTTCAAACCCGCATTCGCACGTTTGACTACCAAAAAAATATTGGAATCAGTTTTACCCTACCATTGTACCCCACCTATTCTTGATGAGGAAAACGTTAAAGAATTTGAAAAAAAAATAACTTCACTGCAATTTACAGCAGTCCGTCCCTTAATTATTCTTGGCCCTTTTCACTTCGTCGCAAGTGTAGATTCCGTGCTTATTACGTCACCATTCAAAATAATAATTCCCACATTTGCGCGGAATAGCTAATCGCAGATGGGCTTTAAGAGGAAAAAATGAAGGCGGGACAAAGGACAATACACTAAGCTAAGCGCTTTCGCATTCGGTCGATTAGCTGGCGGCTCAAAGAGCTGGTTCACAACAAATGTCAACAGTTAATTACGTTTCCGGCAACGTAACCTTGTGACCGATACATTTTTGCAAAGTAAAAGGACAACATATACACATTTTCTCGCCGAAGATTACACTTTTGATCAGAACTTTAATTGCTTGAGTGAAAGTGAGAATATAGGCAGTGTTGCGAAATTGTAAGCTTCACTTGCTAACGTGCTGGAGCGAAACGTCAAGGCTTCATTAAACAACTCAACGCGTTAGACGATGGCTACAGATTATCGTAATATCAATTGCGTTCCAACTTACCTTTGCCATAACCAAAGCGGCGCAAACTAAGTCATTCTCTAAGGCTCTTCGCACGCTCTGCGTTCAGTTCTTAACTTCCAGTAACAATACTGACACAAAACAAACGCTTTGGTATTCACAAAGAACAAATCACCAGAAAATATACTGAAACCGGACAACACCACCTTCCTCATCCACCACACACCACCACTCTGCTGAGCCAAAACGTAAATATTGAATGTTTGTACACGTGCAATATTTCTTATTCCGTGATACTAATCGCTATCGTTGAGTAGTCGAGTTGATATGGAAACTCTCAACTATAATAATATATAAAACTCTCTACTCCCAACTTTGGCGCGAAATACGATGAACCAAAATATTTGCCTTCTTGGAAAAATGAAAACAAGAGAATGAAAGATTCGCTGAAATTGTACACGTAAATTAAAATATTTACATTTAAAAATAGTTGTTTCACTTTTTATTGGTTAATTTTAAAAACTATTTATTAAAACATTTCGTAAATAAGTTTACACTTCTAGCAACCTATGATGTATACAAAATTATTTACTTTTATTTTATTTTACATTCTAAGAATTCACAACTCTCTTGGGGATTAGTTGCATCACAAATAACCTATAATGTGCATGTTTTCTTCCTAAGGAGAATTCATATTTTAAATTTAATTTCAACAAGCTCAGTTTTAGGGAAGAAAAATTTCTCAAATAATCTTAAAATGTAAAAAAAATACTTAACAAACATTGTTGATGGATGTAAACTACAAATTATTATTGATTGTAGAATGTTCCTGGATATCGTCGATCCATAAGCCAGCATGTAAACTGGCCACTGCGATTGGAGTAAACGTCAATCTCATCAACTGCATTTGTGATGGTCACGAGCAGAAGCGAGCAAACAGTGATTTGTTCCCGAATACACCATGCCCTCATTCCACACCGAGTGCTCTGCAGAGGACATGGAACATGCTTCCATCCTGTTTCAGGACACTTCATTGACTTTTAAGTGTATTGTGGCAATTGCATGTGTAAGAGCTGTAAAGTGTATAGCGAAGTCAGAATACATGTGCATTAGCCACGCCATTTTCATAACAGTATGATTTCACTTCGCGGTGAGAGATGAACTAGGAGGGAAGCTTATAGCCTCAGAAAAGATTTTTGCAATGAAGCGCCTACTGTTATTTGTAGTGTTGTAATTAAAAATTCAATTCTGTAGAAAAATGTAATACATTTTATACAACTAACCCTCGAAAGTCGTTTTCGCCTCCTTTTGCTCCTTCTTTTTCTCAAAACGCTTTTATAACATTTTGTGTTCGTCTAAATACATATACCCCGTTCGAGGTGTTACAAATAACCGAATCAGTAATCTCTGTAACAAAAAAATCAACTAAGAAACGTCAAACTGACAGTATTCTGCATCTTTGTCAAACAATGGGAACAAGCATGACGCTTGTTTGTAAGGAAAAGCTTAAAGTTTTTTTAAAAATCATTTTCAGTTTTTTCATGAAACTACATATTGATTTCATTTACATATCTTAGAATCTCGATGGTATTATTAAAGATTTTACTACGTCATGACACATTATTCGATTGTCATCTTATGCTGACATATTTGTACTCAGATCAAAATTAGAGCAATTAATCGCAGCACTAAGAAAGGTTAAGAATTACCACGATATACCGAAACACGTAAATACGAACTGGAGACAACGATTGAGCAAAAATGTCCCGAACAGTGTGCAATTCGGCTCGGGCTGTCCCCTGAGCCCATTGTGACTGGTTAGCGTTTATAAAAACTCCGATTAAAGCATGGTGTTCCTTCAAGGTCATGAGCAGGAAGGAGAAGCCAGCGCTGACATCCAGTCGAGAGCTTGGTTTCGACAATTTTTTGGAATTGAAGCTTTCGGCTGGATGACGTGTCTCTCTTCTTCCAGCTCGTGACCTTGAAGGGACACTATGCTTAAATCGGAGTGTACCCCTTTCATCGGTTTCCTGCGTGCATCGACCTGCGTGCTTCAACAATATTTCCTTTTAATTGCATTTGCCCCAGGTGCACATCATGCCCCCGCCCGAGGACCAGGCGCCGCTGTGGACGACGCTGACGGCGTCGCCGGCGCCGCCGCGGCGCCCGCCCAGCTGACCCTCGCCGCGCGCCTCCCCCCGCCAGCCACCCGGCGCGCCACTCGTGCTGTGCGTGGCGCCGCTCGCGCTCGCAGCGCCCGCGACGCCCGACGACGACGAGGACGACAGCGCGGGCGGCGGCGAGGGTGGCGCGTCCGGCGGCGCCACGCCGCACCACGCTTCCCGGGCGCCCTCGCCCGTCGGTTCCGGCCCCTCCATAGCGGTGACGTTCGCGCCTGCGCACGAAGCCGACGACGACGACGATGCCTGAAGCGCGCGTGGCGCAAGTTGCGAAGGGCGGAGGACACTTGGACAACGCTCATAACAGCAACAGTTGCAGACACTCCTATCGTTCACTAGGCCTTCGTTAGCGATGTGAGATTGGTTAGAAAATGAAACTTTTCAGGTGTGCAAAAACCTAATTTTATTATGAGAATAAATTACGAGCAAAAAATGTAAACGTAATATCGTGGAAACTTTAAAAGAAGAAAGCAAAGAAGAGAAGGAGTATAGTGCTATTTAGTTTGTGATGGAAGATTATTAATTGTTTATACTGAAAATGTAGCTAAATGTGGCATAGGAATGAAGTGTATCAAATGTTCTGCTTATGGCCTTACTGTAGAATGTAAGACATAGACTTTTGACAGGGCTTGCCTTAATAAGACATTGTATCAGTAGTAAGAAAATAAACCAAAAAGTTACTAGGTATGGAATCTGGAAATGTGAATATTTATATGGGCAACAACTCAAAGAGAGAACTGTCATCCACATTTGCAATTGTAATAAACGTGAACAATGTGGAAAACTATTTTTTATGTCGGGTATTCCCTTCTGCTCTAGTTGTCTTCCCGCATCTGGCATCAAAAATATAACAGTAAGTCAAGATGTTTCATTAACATTTCAAAATTTTCTGACCATACTGTCCAAAAATTCGTTTTATTGTACGAGCTCTCAAAAGCTGCAGGGTGGATTTTCACTCTAACAGCATTGGTTGTCAACAACAAAATGAGGACCAATATGTTTGTTGCACATATTTACACAAAGTATATATATAATTCTAGAAAAATAAATTGTGTGTTATTTTCTGAAACACATATCACTTGGTGCTTGTACTACTTGCTTGTAGACTGTATTTGTTAGAGCCTTGTACACGGACGAATTTTAAGAGTATTTAATTGTTTATCATGATATGAAATCAAAAATATTTTCCAGAACAATTACAATATTATTTGATACCTCATTACTGTATACATGCTTTGTCATAAAGCAAATACATCTGCCCAATATCATACAAGAAAAATTAGTTATAAAGAAACAGATAATTAGTTATGTATTCATTGTAAACATTGCTTCTGTACTACATTCAGATTGTAAACTAAATGTATTTCAATATTTATGAGACAGTTTTTGCTATTATTTCTTAAAAATTGGTTAAAAATTTACCGAATAAAAATAGTTACTATTTACATAAATTAGTAATAAATTAAAATATTCCATCAGTGCTTCATAATTTTCTCAAACCTACAGTATGGCTAGATTTGTCTTCTTAAAAATTAAAATTTCAATTTTTTCTCTATGGTGTATTAATTATTTATCCAGAAATAATTAAACAAAACATGAAATCTGAGATATACAATATAATGTGTCCAATTTTGGAAGAACATAGTTTTGTTGTTTTAAAACATGAATTTATGAACTCTAAATTATTTAATGTATTGATGGTCTTTATGTACTGTAATTCCATTAAAAGAAATCACACAAAGTGGGACTTTTTATGCTGTACCTACCCAGAACTGTATTTCAATGTAGAGCAATTTATTCTCCAAACATATCCCTTCTTCAAATCATCATAATCATTTCTAATTATGCTTGACTGTTCAAAGAATTGACTGCCCCACCCAGATCTCCCAGTATATGGCCAGTTGCTCTTTGAAACATTACTTCGGCTAAGTAGCTACAAGGTTGCAACAGTAATTGGCAATTGCAAAATAGGAAACATATTTCCACATAATTGTTAAAAATTATAATCGCAACCTGGTGGTGAAATATAAAATAATAATCGAAGTGAAGTTACCCAGAGCATAGCGTGCTGACTTCACAGTCGGGAGGACTGGGTTCGATCCTCCAGATGGCAATCCTGACCGGGGTTTTTGTGGTTTCCCCTCAGTCAAAGACCTGAATTTGGGGATGGTTCAAACAGGCCACGATCACCCCTCATCATCATCCTATCACCTCATAATTCAAGACTTAACAACCTTGTCTTACCAAGGGATACAGCCCAAAAGCTGATTCTCATGACATTATGAGAATCAGCTTTGACATAATGTCACATTAATCTCTCTCTGGAATAGAATACGACTGGGTCTCAGAAGAGTGTGTAACGCAGTCAGAAATGGCCGATACACTAATAATAAAATTAATCACAATATAATAAGAGACTTTAAATTTATAAAAATGTTTAACTTAAAAGAATAATAGGTACTTTCCACAACATTCTGAATATTATGTTAAATCTACATTTACTAACATGAGCTATTGCGTGAAACTGCTTTTCCCTTCTGAATGAAAAAAATCTTCTCTCAATTAAGGTGAGTATTTCATATTATCCACAAGTTACAGATGCAAATCTTTTCACTTTTCATTTCCATTTTTCCACTTGCTTGTTATTTATAAATGTCATATTTACTCTTGATTAATTTGATTTATTTTTCATCAAATAACAATTGAATCTGTATGCGATGTAAGGGGAAGAAGTATAATCTGTGCACATTTTGTCCAGCTTCAGAATCTCCCCAACCGATTTACTACGCTAATGATGAATAAAAGTACCATCAAAGTGAAGATACCAACTTTTGAAAAACTGGTAAAACAACGGATTTAATTTTATTTTACATTTAGTACACTGTACTTTTATTGTACAGTATACTATAAATAATAAAAAATAATGTATTTTATAGTATGCCTATCTAATCTAACAATATAACTAACCTTGCTAACAAAATAGCAACCCACACATACATCTCTACTCCCACAACAACTAGCAAAACTCTAGTAGAACTCTATAAAATGTGTGCATACTGAAGCTACATCAATGTTCATAAGTAAAACAAAGGGCTAAGCAGACTTTTCTCAATGAATTGGGGAAACTGGATAAAAAACTGATCGGGATGGAGGTCATTTGAACATAAACTGAATTCTGAAAAAGTTAAAAAAATGGACTATAACTGTCTGAAAATGTCCTAAGACACACGTCAAGGCAACACTTGTGTGGAACAGGCCTTACTAAAGTATATTACTGTGAGCGTTTTTTACTTTCTCCTATACGTATATATACATAGAGTAATATATGTGGTATAGAGGAAGTTATGTAATGTTGCAGAAAATAGATTTCAAGATTTCAACGTAAATGCATGTTTTGGGACCCTCTATAATACTGAAAAGTGGGTGTTTTCAAAACATCCATCCTGTGTCTGTGAATACCACTAGCTCTCTTAAACCATACGTAGGATTTTTCCAAAATGGATATTTCCCAGTCAATAATGCTTGAGTCCAGGCTTTGGATTTTGAATAATATTCCTTAAAATTTGGGAGTACTTTACATGAAACCCTTGGGACATTTTCAAAATTTTCTCAAAAATGGCTCTAAATTTCATCTTAAAATTTCTTGTAAGAATAGTCTAAAATATACTTAAAAAGGTGGCATAGGTCTGATTTTCACTGTTAACTTTGAATTTTTGAAAATTTCAAAAGTTTAAATTTGTTTGCTTCTTCCTACAACTACAAAATTGAAGATAGAGATTTTTCCTTCAAATGAAATTTGTTCTCCATAATTAGTTCTGTCATTAACGTTAAGTACATTTTTTGAAAAATTTAGTAGTTTTTGCACAATATTGCATAAAATATGTGCAGTTTTAAAATAAAACAAAAATAAGATTTTCTCAAAAAGACTTCAAATTTTTTCTTTTAACTTTTGATAGAGATAGTGCTAAATATACTCTATAAGATAACATAAAAGCTATTCTGCTCTATTCTTTTGCTTTTACAAAAATTACAAAATTTTACTTTTTTGACTAGCCTCTCAGGTCTTTAATATTTACATTGGCAGTGTTTTCTTCACATTATTGCATTTATAAGTACGTGTGCTTTACATGATGTCTTGAAAATGAGCTCAAAATTCCACATTTTCAGAAACGCTCCATCGTCATTTCCTCGAAAACCGCTCTAAATTTTTTCTTTAACCTTTTCATATGGATAGTGCTAATTCCACTGTTTAAGATGGCATAAAATTCATTTTGTTGAATTCATTTTTTTCAAAACTTAAACGAATGTAATATTTTTAAAATATCTCTAACATCTTACTTTTCCTGCAATTTGTATACATTATTGCCTTAGTGAGTGGAAGTGCTTTAAACGACTTCCAATAACGTTTTTCGAAAACTCAAAAGATTTATGTGAAAAATGCTTCAGATTTTGCATTAACACTAGAGCTTAAATGATATTTTCTTAAAAACGGCTCCAAATTTTCCACGAACATTTCCTTAAATGCGTCTGCAATATTCTTAAAGTAATATTTCGGTTCTACTATGAGGAAACCAAAAAATTATAAAATTTCAAAAAAAAAAATGTACTTTGGACAGCAATAGATAGCAGCTGGTAAGAGGATGGGGTGAGTCCGAAATACTAGCCCAGACCAAATAAATTACAAAACTAACTAGTAAGAGACAGCCTGTCCCATTCTGCAGCACCACTAGTTTTGTAATTTAGTTTCATTCAATGTCACTTAAGAATAAATTAGTTTGTCCCGTGGATATTTGCATGTTGTTAACACATCCGTTAGTTTTCTCTATCATTATGGTTTGGAGACAGAAGTGTGGAAAGTAAGAGTAAACTGAGCATTTTTCATTAGCATGTTTTCCTGCTTCAGACGTTCAAAATTTTTGGTCCATTGAAAAATATACTAACAAGATTTCTAATTATTATTATTACTTATAGTTATAATAATATTATTTTTAGTATTACTTATTATTCCATAGATTTATGCACTGTGAATTAATTGGAATGGATACACACTTACCTTCATAGCAAATAAAAGTAACATAACTAAACATTGTTGAACATCCATACATTTTATGCACTCAAATTGGTGGATGAAATTGAGGATTTCACTAAACAATTTAAAGATACCAATCTTCACACTGAAGTTATGTGACAGAGGTGCATGTTCATTAAAATTGCATTATTTCTTGCAATATCTCAATTATTTGTTTTACACTTGTGAAGGGTATATTTTTTTTAATGGTGATAAATATACAAAAGGGAAAAGATATAAAAGTCAGCTCAAAAAAGTAAAACTTCCCTTTCCAGTGAGAAAGTCCATTTATTCTAGGACTATTAATGGTGCACATAAAAAGAGAGAAATGTTTCTAGCAACTGCAAAAAAAACACAATCCATTGACAGCCAGCTTTAGATTCCATAAATTCAATGCACATTGAAACATTGTATTAATTCATTTTCATTTATGTAGTTTTATGCATTAAATAACTCCACTTACCCCTAACCAGTGAACAATAATTGCTCAAAGGTTGTTCAAATATTTTTCTTTCATGATTTTTCATTTTTCATACACGGTTAATTGTGTGGTGTTAAAGCTGAGTGTTACTGCAAAGCTTAACATATTTCTTGCATTAAAGTATCAATTATAAAAATGTACTGTAATATATTGGTTCTCATTAAGGGGGGAAAAAAATTCACTTCAAATTTCCCAGACAAGAAATTTAACTTTCTTCTTCAAAATAACTCGTAGAGTGCATATAAAGAAAACATTTTATTTCTCATATATATATCTAAGTACATAATTCTGCAACAAAACATTTACATTATTGCAAAAATTGTATATACACTTTGTTTCAACAAATTTCAGGCACTGATAATAAACCTAGGGTAATTATTCTGATTCTGCACATGTTAAAAGATGAAATTCATGATCTTATCCATGAATAATGAGAATTATGTTGTTATTGGAAAGAGGTACTTGCCAAATATTTTCCTACGCAAAGAATGTACATTTTCTTCAGATTTTGTGAACAATCCTGAAATAATCAAGAAGCTTTGGAAATCAATACTATTACTTTGAGTTACATTTGCAGATTGTTTATCAGTATCAGATCTTATAACATCACTGAAAAAGCATTTGCTCAGAACATGTTCTCTGAGCATACATTTCTGAGACACATCACAATGTCCAAGAAATATGATTGCACATTTTAGCAACTGTTTGATATATATCAACCAGAATAGAGAATGGAAAATAACACCAAGCCTTGAAACACAGTGGCTAGGTACTGGTTGACTAAAACACTAAAGGCTTTTTGAAAAATTAAGGCATTCTATTAACTTTTAAATAATATTGGAATGCATCCCAATAGCAGCCATTAATCTTAATTATATAATGTAAATATGTTTCTTGTCATGTTATTCATATTCAGTCTCTCCAAAAATGAAACTCTCACACACACAATGAAATATTCTATTGAGATTACTTAAAAGTTTGTCTTTAAAGCTCAGATATCTCTAGTGAAAACATAAGCATTTTAAGCCTTTGATGCCATTAAAAATTTGAATTCTGTTCTAGGCCTATTGCAAGAGAAAAGTGGACACGACTACTGAAAATACTACATGAAATGACAAAACAAATTTAGTTATATCACATAAAATTCTCAATCTGTACAGAAAAACATAGTCAATAACTTTTCTATATTTCCCAATAAACACAGGAAAGTGAAATCTATTATTACTTCCAAAATAGAAAGAAATATTAAATACTGCAAATAGGTATGAATAACTCTTTCCATATTACGTAACTTCATTAATTACAAACACTGAACTATAAACAATGTAAATATGAACATATTTATAGATATTTTCATATTTTGGTAAAACATTTAGAACTACTTACTTCAGGAAATTTTTATTTCTTGTATTAGACTGTAGACTGTGT
Source organism: Teleogryllus occipitalis (assembly GCA_011170035.1). NCBI lineage: Eukaryota > Metazoa > Arthropoda > Insecta > Orthoptera > Gryllidae > Teleogryllus > Teleogryllus occipitalis. Next base: position 131,802 of record BLKR01001975.1, read on the forward strand.
TTCAATGATTAGATTATTTTCATTTGGTAGCCATAATTTTTAATGCTGGCTTTGCATTAGATCCACATTGTGAAATTTTGGAGTTAGAATAGAGTCCATGTTTTTCTCCTCAAATAAATATCTGTACAAAAATCAGTCCATCTTGACTTATAAACGTTTTAACATTCATTCATTATCAACCATGGTTGCAGTAAGCTACATCACTTAAAATGCCATGGTCCCATAAAAACTAAATACATTTACATGATCACCAACACCACAATGTTTTGTCATGTGCAGTCTACATAATTATACAGTGTATAAAAATTAAACATTTAACTAGAGCACAAATTATAACTAGTTTAAGTAGCATATTGTGCAGAGTTTATGGTCATATAAAAATGTGTTCGTAAATCATTTCATATAGATATTAAAAAACTGCTGGTAGTCAGTGGCGGTTGGTCCAAAAATGCAAGGCGTGTGTCATGTGACAGTGATTGTTTAGCATTCATGCAACACAAAACTTGCAGAATAGAGGCCCTTCCTGAGTATTGCTATTTCATAAGTAACAGATCCTGAAAATCTTGATGCAGTCACAAATTGCCTTCATTTTGTACATTCACTTTGGATTATCAGCACATTGTTTCAAGTTTTTGAAACATATTTGTATTTACTCAAACTTCAAATAAGGCTTTCTTTCTTAAATAATAATTTTTAATAGTCCATCCGCAAAATACCAAACTATTTGTGACTGACTTGCTCTAAATGAATTTACAAAGTGAAAACTATTAAATGCAGGAAAAAATTTCTTTTTAAGGTTCTTTGTATGAAGGGATTTGATGACAATTCTGAACATTTCTATACACAGGATACATTTTCCTGCAAAAGAAATATTATGAAGTACATGACAGATACATAAAGAAATCACAGTGTATTTGTAAGTTGTAGAAAACTATAACTTCATCAAAGACACAATGGGTGCTTTTCTTTGCAGGCAAAACTGTATAAGTACATTGTGTAAGTAAAGCAACATTGACACTGTAAAAAAATAATTTAATGAACAAATAAACAAATGTTATTAAATAGAAATTCAGATTATGGCCTACATCACATTCAGAGTGACATTTATTTTATCAAAAAATTACAAAAATTCATCTACATGAAAGGTGGAAGCTAATATTAGGAAGAACAAATCTATAAAATTGTCCTGCATTTCTTGAAAAGTTCTGTTCTACAATAACTTTGCTGAGTTTGTACACAACAATTTGCACCCATTGGAAGCAGACCTTCAGAAGAAACATATTATAAACCTTTCTTACCAAACATCAGCTTTTATTTCAATCATTCACATAAAATCATCTTACAGAAATAAGATAAACAGGTAGCACCATTCTAAATCCACTAGGCAACTTTATAGAAGTGGTCAAATGATGGTATTATGGCAGTTATTTTTCCACTGCATCTTGAATTATCAATTCTTTTTAATGTTCATATGATGAAGTATAGATGACTTGTTATTCTTCTTCTTCTTCTTTTATTCGATGTCAAGTCAAGTTGTTCTTGAGTAGGAATACTCTTCTGTCCATGTATGGACTGGTGATGCGTTGTCTGCCAAGACAACAAATATAAATATTACATTTAGCAAAGCATTTCATAACTTTTCATAATGCAATAAGTCCCATTTATGTTGAGTGATAAACTTCCAAGCAATATCAATAAGATACTAACCACAAGACAAAAATTAAGCTATTATAAATTTAGCAAATTTAAAAATTAAAATAATTAGAAATGGATTTTTGGTGAAAATTAGAAATTTTCAATTTGTTGAATAATAACTTACGTGAAGAAAATAAAGAGCAAAATTCAAACAAAATTTGAAAAATTTCATGCGAATGCAATGAGCCTCACAGCAAGATAAATATCATAACTAAGTAAACCCACAGTATTAAAATTGCTCCAAAAAACATGAAAACATTTTTTTCAAAATAGTGTAACACCTTTTTTTGTTATTGTAACGATTGATTTTATTGCCATCTAAACAAAACAAACCAGGATAAAAACAGGAATTCGCATTTTTACTATTAAGTTGTTAGTCAAACAAATTACTATTCTACTAATATTTCTCTACGGTTTCAGAACTGCATGGCCTGCAAACAATTTAACCATCACATCCAAATTGTCTTGTCTCACACACTCACACACATTCAATAATGCATGCACAGGTGTAGAACAGCACCTATCATGCTGTGTCTATAATTGTTATGTGGCTATGAAACTATAGTTCCTACTTCACTGCAACTACAATATTATACGACTACCTTTCGTAGTGAAAAGTGACAATGGAACAGTTAGCAATTCCTTGTTAAGACACATTTTAGCTTCAATAAATTAGTGTGGAATAATGGAAAGCACAATCTGGGGCACAGAACATTAAATTTCTCATGGAGAGGGGCTGAAGCACCATGCCACTGAAACAGGCAAGAGGCTTACCTATTCACTCAATACAGGCAGTAGAGACCAAGAATAAGAAAAGGTAACACGTTAAAATACAGTTCATAAAAGAGAGAGAAAGTGACTATATTAATAGATCAATATTAACAATTGCGTAATGCTTGTAAAAACTTAAACTTACAAGTAAATAAATAACTTAATATAATAAACAACCAATATTCATGGTTGCATGGTTTGATTAGTTTAAAAACCTTACAAACAGGAGACCATTATTTTTACTATTTTATTCCAATAATTGTAATTCCTGTAACGTTGCTAGAGCCTCATCATGCTTCTACATAAGAACTTCTTAGAATCATTTTGATTTACCATTTTTTGAATTAAATCCTAGTATGTTCACTTGTCAAATTCTTTGAAAAGGGCTTTGTCATGCTGACCAAAAGTGCTACACAAAATAAATGCACTGTGTACAATAATCTTGCTATGTTATCTACATCTATCCCACCACATTTACAATGCTGTTCAAAATTGGATTTGCTCTACAGTTGAAGCCTTAATCCTCAATATGACATGCATTATTGCAGAATATTAATGTTTCATTTCATAGCACAATCTCAGGGGAAAAAAGAGCTAAATAATTTCAAATTACCATCCCACAAACCCTAATAGAATTAATTAGACTGTTGGTGATGTAGATACCTTATTAATTCAAAGTAAATAAACTGAGGTTGTCTGGTATCAAATCTCTATTTCTGCTTAAGATCTTTTCGATTGCGTAGCGATCATCGTCAGAGCTTGTAGCTGCTGGGTGGAAAACGAAGTTCATTTTCCGCCCAGCAGCCCTGCCGAACTTCGTTTTCCGCCCAGCAGCTACAAGCTCTGACGATGATCGCTACGCAATCGAAAAGATCTCAAGCAGAAATAGAGATTTGATACCAGACAACCTCAGTGTATTTACCCTAATAGAATGTTTAAAAAATCAACATTTTAAAATGCATGTGTGTGTAATTACACATTATGTAATAACATTTCATTATGAATCCCTTAACACTAAAAAATTTAGTATTTTTTATGCATAAGCATACCCCTTTTGCCTTTTGCATAACACTAGACATAATTACAGTCAACTTGTAAAACTGCGCATCAGCACATTATTTGTGGTTATAATTAATTTTCACTAATTTTACTTTCAGGGAGCTCCCAAATTGCTACCATTGTTTAACACAATGAATAAATCACATTCAAACATCAAACGTGACCAAGTATACAGAAAGTGAGCATTTAACAATGTTTTTCTAACATACTTTCCAATCAATACCCAACTGATTTTTCAAATCTTAATCCAATTTTCATTTATTTACTTTATGTTTTAAATTTCTCAAGAACTGCCTTTATTCTCTTGAATGAATTCAATACCAAAGAACTGTTTATGTAATTTACTTCCTTATAGTTGAAGTATTAAAGAAGGTACGGTAATAAAAAGCATAAACAAATGCATTATGTATTTAACTAGTAAAACAACAAAGCCAATTTTGGAACCCACATGTTGAACCATCTGCCAAGTTATATATCAGTAAACCACTTCAAGAAATTAAACACAGGAAATGTTTATTTAACCTCAAAACTCGTTTTCCCATTGTTATATTTTGACACAACTAATAGCAAATACCTCAAAACAATTTGTAAACACTATTAAGCGCTGCAACCAATTAAATAGTGATTGTGATCAAAAGTACTGAAGAAATATATCTGAAGTAATCATTAGCATGTGGCATAATTTGACAACACTGCCTATATCAACCACAAAGTTTAATGTGAATATTTATAATTGCCTGACATACCACGATGAATAATTTTCAGAACTCTTCAAGATGAAGTGAATAATCTTTCTGTTATTTTTGTTTATTAAAGAGAAGAGAGAGAGAGAGATCTCTTCTTTATTAAAGATAATAACTTTTCCTTCCTAATAAGTTCTTTTAAAAAGTTTTCCATTAAGATGCCCCACAAAGTAATAACCTATCTTCTCAGTGCTTCCAGCAATATTTCCAGTTTACAATTAATACTTGTTCTGGATTAAGTAGAACAAATTTAGTACATACATAAATTATGATTTTTAAAATATAATTTAATTATTTCTCTTAATTAAAAACATCATGTACAGTTCTAAACAATTCAAGGAGGTAAATCATGCTTTCAAAAGATTTTCAACCAGTCCTACTCATCCTACCACATCACTTCTACAACTAGGAATGGGATAGTGAGAAAGAGATACAGCAATCAATGCAAAACATCAATACAAAATTTTTGATGATACTTCAACTGTATTCCATAACTCAACCAACAGATTGTCTGAATTTGAGATTTTCAAACTTGCTATTGCAGATTGTTGTTTGGAAGACAAAAACTGTAAATTTCGTAGTACAATGACACTTGTTACACCACTCTCACAATACTTATACAAAATGTAACAATGGAAATGACACGTATGTTAGCATGATATCTTAATTTTGATGGAACTGTGGGACTATTTAGAGACAAGCCCTTCAATTCATTATGAATATTGCATAAAATATTTGTTCAGCCATAACTACTACACATGTGCCGTCATTTAAATGATTTTTCCTTCAGCTTAAAGGGTATAATCTCTCAGTGGTACCATGATAATTTAATGATATTCTGATTATGAGGTCCAATGATAAAATAAATAATGAAGAGGGGCAATGCTTTAACTGAATAACACCACCAAAAGTAAATCATACATATAATTTTTTCCAAAATTGATATTCTTCAATGGATTCAATTTAACTTTTTGATTCAGAAAATTTAAAATGGAACTTTTAATTTTTATGGTACTTAATAAGAAGCTCATTCTACATTTTCAAAATGTTCTCAGAAATAGCTTCAAAATTTTTATTATGTTTTCTGGCTCATAAAGAGGTCAGTGCAATTATAAACATGATAAATGTCCAGTTTTTCATTTAAATAATTGAATTTCTGAAAATTGCCAATGTGCGACTTGTTTTCAAACTTCTCCTACACCTTCATATTTTAAACAATATACTTCATTCATCTAAATGCAATCTATTGATATTATCAATACTTTAAAAATTAATTATTTTACAAACAGTACTTCAAAATATTACTCGTTTTGAGATAATGTTTAATCAAATTACTAGTGCTATTGCAAAGTGTTATTTTCATTTGACGCTTTATATTTTCAAAAATTATAGCAAAATGTACTTGATCTTTCTTCTCTGGGATAAAGAGAAACATTGCTAGGAAAGATCAAAATATTTCTTTTATCACTGAAGTTATAGAAAAGTTAAAAATGAAAGAAAATGAAAGTAAAAACAACTTTCAAATATAAAAACAACTTCAAAGTAATAAATAATTTCGATCATACACTTACTCTATAGATTCAGCAATAACTATATTTCACAAAAAAATTCCACATTGCTGAATTGAAAGACTAAATGTGTGTTTAAAATTATTTAATACTTTTAATGTGTTCTTATATTTCAAAGTCTTTTACTTTTTGTTTTGCTTCCCCAATTTAAATTTGGATATTCATAATTCTTTAAAAATATTCCCTTTTAAGCAAACAGAATCAGTATTTGGATATATTTTTACTCTAAAGCTTAACTGATTGTCTTCCTAGACCCTACATTTTGTCTATTCTATTCAAATTTTCTTGGGTGATCACTCTTTGTATAAGAGAGTCAGAATAATGCTAAAATCACCATCAACGACAATTTATCAAAAATGATGAGACTTTACAATCAGTTCAATGAAATACAAACAGTTCATAATTAATCAAAGTAAGTCTGAGAGTTTCAAATTCAAACAATATAAAAATTGTAACTCTTACATTTTTCCAAGATAAATTATTTTAGGGCTCCTAAAAAATTCATATCAGGGGATAGGTAAAAATATAGCATAATATACTTACAGTTCAATGTTCTGAATAGTTGAATTTGTGCAGTTTGAATCCACTTTTATGTGACAATGCTTATGGCATTTCAACTGGCAGTCTCGACATTCATATCCCTGTTTCCCTAATCTTCGTGCCAGTGCTTTGTTACATACTTGGCAAATTGTGCCTCTAAAAATACAAATAAAACTGAAATTATGGCTTTATCAGTTTCCAAATTTCTTACTACAGTTATATTCATAGAAATATTTTGCATACCCAGATAAATGTTTTGCAATAAAAGTGTGATCATTAAAAATATGAAGTTTTGTTCCTTTCTTCCTCCATTTACTTTTCTGTGCCAATGTCAGGGGCACAAGATAATGCCTGAAATTATATATAATATATCAAATGATACTTACAACTCACAAAAATTATTTATTGTAAAAGATAACAGCAATATATTTCCAAATTACTTACTTCTTTACACCATTTTCAATTGTTTCAAGCACCAAGGTGGATGCCTCATTTACATATGTGCGAGTAGATGCTCCACTAATTCCTGAAGCTTCACTCAGACTGGATCTAGTGGAGTTGCCATCAACTCCAATGAGACCAGGCACTGACAGGTATCCTAAATAATATTACAATATAATTAACCCTCTACGTGATACAAACAATAAACCAACTTTGTTTACTAAACAACAATGCACATTACTCTAGTTCAATGGCAACTTACCATTAGGTTATAGCCAAGCAAGTTGTGATGAGAAGGAACACAAAAACAAAACAGAACATACATTTATTAGAAACAAAAATTAGGAAACCTGAAGAAGTTTTAGTATACCAATTCTGAATAGAAATACTAATAAATCTTTAAAAATCACATGCTTCAATAGCTACATATTAATAATTCTACAAAACATACTATGAATTATTACTACTACTAATACATCAATGTCAATAAATAATGATTAATTATAGCGAATGAAATATATACAGTGCTACATTATTTTTAAAATCTACCTGAAACTTTGCAGACACAAAAGAAAACAATAACCAAGTACCCTGAAATCTCTTACTTGTAAGATTTTAAATGATTATTAACAAAGATACCTCAAATGCATGACAACAATTTCGCTTTTTAATATTATTAGCGTTTCGTCATCGTTATTATTGTATATTCCAGTTTGCTAGGCATGTTGCCTGTTCTAGTTTCCCAGTAGGCCTGGTGGGTTTTTAGTCCTCCAATATTTCTCATCTAATAATTTATTTTGTGATCTTTCAATGACTCTCACCCCAGTGGTTTATACTTCAATGCTGTCTTTGTCTTTTTCTAATATTTTTACTTCTTTGACAATCCCTTATCGTGACTCCTGTGAGATGGCATAACAATTTTATTTGTGTGATCCTCAGTCTTTGCTAATTCCTATTTTTCATTGTCCAAACTTACAATCTAAACATGAGAATTGGTTTTGAAATCTTATTATGTATTCTTAATTTAATATCTTTCCGAAATGTCTTTTGATTCATCCATTTATTATGTTGTATTTCTAGATGTCTTCTGTATCCTCTGATTTGTGTCCATGACATTATCAGTTTTATGAAATGTTTAAACAAGGATATGCTGAATTATATCAAAATTAAGTAAGGGTTACTTTTAACATTATACGTCTTGTTAATAACACTGAGCTCATTTTGAAAGAATACATCTATAACTATATGATATTTACAACTCAAGGAATCTTAGCTATTCACTGCCTTATACAATTTCCAACATAGTCATTTCTATCTTGTGATAAGACTTACGACCAATGATATATTTCAAAATAATTACAGAATTGACATGTTCTTATTTTCTTTTCCATCTGCGACAAATTTAGACAAAAAATCAAATAAAATAGATTAGAAAGACCTACATCACATTCAAAAGTGAAAATTACCCAAAAGAAAGAGGAAAGGAAGAGAAAAAGAAAAACATGCTTCACACAAATTCTAGAAAAGAAGCTGACCTGCTGAATGCGCTGAAGGATCACGCGCTCTATCTGCAGATATAGATCGAGTGAGGCTAGCATCTCGATTAAGAGACTCATCACGCTCTGCAGGATCCATTGATTTTGACCGTGTTTTGGAACGCCCGAGTCTTCTTTTGATAGTTCCAAAGAAGTCACGTTTTTTCCTTCTGCTTCTTCCCCTATCTGCAAAATAACAAGAAGAAAAGCAACATAATAACAATAGCAATAATAAATTAATTAATTAGTTAAGAAGATTTCACAATTAATTAATTAATTAATTAATTGAAACAATCGAAGAATAAACTATATCCGATTCCTCTCAAATTGTGTTTGAAGGGAACTTTACCATTGATGAGTATTATTAATTACGATCAAATATAACAGACATGCATTTTTTATTTTCTAATTCCAAAAACAAATTATTCTTTTTAAAAGTGCGCATCATAATTACCGTCAACGAGACCTGAAGGTGGAGATCCCTGAACTCCATCTTGGCCAACAGGAGGTGGGGGAGGGGCTGTTTCTGTGCCAAGCTGCAAGGTAAACGCATTATTTGAATCAGCCTTCATTTAAACACCTACATAAATTAGAATAAAAAGAGTCACTTCGATTTGCAATATCAAAGATCAACAACTCAAAAAAAACTACGACAATTTTAAAAGAAACACTGCTTACTGAGACCTAAAGAAGAATCCAGATTATTGTCCACCCCAGGGACCACTTTTATTTATGAGTGCTACTTCTAGTCTTTTCTAGAGGATAGTTCCTTAATCATTAATAATTTATAAACATTTTTTCCTTCCATTGATGATGGCACAAGTTCATGCTTCATATTTACATTTACTTCCAGAAAGCCTAGGTTTTTTTATTTAAAAGTGAATAATCACTTTATTTTTTAAATTTTGACTGATTATATTTCAATTCATTTTATAGTATGATGTTATAGAATATATCACTTTGTTTTCTCAACCCGGAAATGTCAAATAATGTAGAAACCGGCTGTGAAAGCCAACATTGTATGTTACTTTGTTTTTTGTTTCATTGTAAATTATGCAACCATGTACAACTCACATACCTACTCAAAATAATTCTGAAAAGATTCAAAATAAATTATTGCAATTCTCTGTGACTCTTCTTCACTACAATAAAAATTTTGAAATTTGATTGAGTATTTATACAGTTAATGATGAATTATTTGATAAACATCATAACTGAAATACTTTGTCTAATAGCAGAATGCTTAGAAAAGCGTAGGAAAAAAATATTAAAATCATTATGGAGAACCCAATGAGAGAAAATAAAAATTAAATTTTGGAATTGTTTGCAGTAAGTAGGAATTTACCGTAAAATTGCACAAAAGAGGTTTGATCTTTCTCCACAATTCACAGTACAAAAAAGTTGAGAAGTTTCAAACTATGATTTGTTCACATATCTTAAAAAACAGTAAATTAAAAATACATTAAATAAATACATTAGAAATAATAGCGAAGATTAAATGAAAATTAAAACAAAAATAAAATACTTTGGTTAAAAAAGTGCACAAGTTTTAAAAGCATACAACACAAAAGTAAGAAATAGAAGAGAGGGTAACATTGTCCTGCTGTACCTGGTCAGCAGGAACCTCGTGCCACTGTCCAGCATCTGTCTGCTCAACCTGGATGCAGCCATAACACACGAAAGGTGAGGGCAAGCAAAAAACAAACAACTACATACAAGGCAAACACATTCTAAATACCAGTTCAGTTCTACACCTTTATTCTTTTAGAGAAAAATAAGTTATTGTAATGTTTTGAAACAACAAATTGGGTGAATATCAATTTTTTACGACATATATTACTACATGGAACAGTGAGTTCAAGTATACGTTTTACATTTGACAAAAATGTATCTTCTACGAGTACAAAGTTAATAATAACAACAAAAATTTGTACATGAAACATTGCAACCTTCAATGTTACAGAATTGACTACTTATAAATGTTAATTCAATATCTTTAAGTAATGGTGCGCTGAACATTCCACAAACTCACCTTCACAAGTTGCCTATGCTGAGGCTGCTACTTGAGCCAGCGAGAAAAGGGAAAAACACACACCATTAGTACAGTGGGACTGTCAGCACACACATCAAGACATGCTACGCTGCTCCCACAATATGGTAGAATTTGAAGAATGAAAGTGACTGTGTACAATTGCGACGGTAAACAATATTCACATCAATGATATGTTCATGAGATTTGTCAAGTAGACGAAGTACCCATCATTCAGCGTCAGGTCTTGAAAAATATCTCTATAAATTTTTGCTTCAAAAACTTGAAATTATTCTTTACTATTTCTTTCAGTGTTTGCCTTTTCATAACTATCCATAACATTTTCAAATTTCCTGATTCTGTTCCACATCTCAACAAATTTATTTTTGCAAAAATCTCAGTTTTGAATTCATCTCTAAAACATTTTCTCAAACAACAATTAAATGCTTCCAGTTAGAAAATAACTTGTATCATACTTACTTAAAAAATAATAATAATCATTATAACTGATAACTGCAATATTGAATGCATGTGTAAATTGTCAGTGTGTCTCTGAACAATTTAATCAGAGGAATTCATTTCCACAGAGACTGGGTGAACAATTAAACTGAAGCTCACTGAATCACAAGCACAATTCCAAAACCATTTACTCACTCTCTGGACACTGTGAATGATTAAGGTGCTTTTGCTCGCTTGAGTGGGACCAGCCCCCGTCCGATTCCGCAGCTCCAACTCTTTCAGAGCAGAGTCTGTAACTACATCACCTCCATTTAAATGTTCTGAAAAAAATGGCATAACGGCACACTCACACACATGCAATGTTTCATGACTGCGTGTTGTATTTACATTTCGCAATATTTTCGCCAAGCTTCTAACTTTCTTATTGCAGAGGTTCTCAAAACAAGAAGCACCTTTGAAATACATTTTGAACAATTTGTGCAAGTTCTGCAAATATAACACAATTCTTTTAAAAAATACATAGGTTTGTTCTTGCATATTTATGTTCTTCTAGTTTTTCCCAACACATGCACCCAATTGAACATGAAAGTAATATTATTTAATTCTTAACAATAACATTGAATTAATTAATTAATATAGCTATTGAAAATAATGATTATTAATAATAACAAAAGTATTTGGAAATCCAGATAAAAAAGATATAAATAATAACTCAAAATGGAAAGCAACTGTTCGGACATTAACCTATGAAAAGGTCTCTGACACACGGTGTAGGTAGAAAATTGATGCAATGGAAAATAAACAACAAAAACACAGAAAAGAAGTGAAAAGACCATGACAATTGTAAACGACTTAGAAAGAATTACTGATTATTGTCTTGAGATGATGAAAATACAAGAGCACTGACTACTGTTGTCCAGCACATGATCAATCCCACCTTGAGTTAGTAAATAGTGAACACTATGGAAATGGACCTAAAATGATTTCAATTTTATGATCTCAAACACTTAAAAAATCAAGCTTACAGCTCTTTAAGACAATAGTTAAACAATAGTTATTCAACTGTTAAACAATTAAAAATTTTATTTTGAGAATAATATTAAAACCACAATCCTACAAATTTTTAGATCGCATTAAAATGTTCCTTTATTCTCTGAAGTGCTAACAAACTTTTTGCTGTAATCTTAAATTTGTGGTAATACATTTTGAACATTATTCAAGGAAAATCCTACAAATTCAAGAGCCTCAAGTTTGGACCTAGTAGGTTTTATAGATCATGCTAAGACAGCTCTGAGATTATCATAAGTTTTGTAAGATTTATCTTGAGTTATCTTTAAGTTTACCTTAAATTTTGAGAACCACTGCATAAAGGTATATAACAAGCAAGTGTAATGAGAATTCATCAAATAAAACGAAACTCACGTGTATCATCCGGCTTCTCAAATACAGTTTTAGTAGTAGTGATGACACCTCCTGAGGGAGACACCGTTCTAAGAGTCTCCTTAAGTTTGTATGGTCTGTCGCCAAGAACAGGAATGTCTGCTCCTTCTATAAACAAAAACTGTAAAACAAGAAAAAAAGTTTTACATTATGAAAAAAGGATTAATAAAGAATGTGTAGTAATTCAGAATAGTCTTCAGAACATAACAGTTGTATTAGAAATATATTTCTCTACACATCTCTTTATCTTCTATTCCAAATTCACAGACAAACAATTAATTAAAGAAAATTTGTGTTAAATATACAAAGTTCTCAAAATAAATCAGTCAGTTATAACCCCATCTTTAACAAGAAATCAGTCAGTCGATCATTATGGTTTTAATAAAATTTAAATCTTTGGTGGAAGGTATGTACTTCATAGTTCAACTGTCAAGGGCATGATCCTCAATGATTGATTGGAATTTTTCAGAGAATTAAATTTAAAAAAATATATCCTTAGAATGAATCTACATGGGAAAAAAAACCAAATGGCAATGTGATTTTCTATTAAATGTAAATGTGTCAATTTGTTATGAATGAAATTATTATTTTGTATTTGTTATACATGTATTCATTTAAGAATATGTGGTGTTAAATATTGGGCAATGAATAACATGTATCAACAAATGAAAAATGAGTTAATCATCATGCCCTTCAAAGAAACACTTATTGTAAAGAAATTGCCCAAATATCAGGGTGAATTTGTTCCTAAATTATCCTGATACACCACAAAATTTTAATTCCATTGGTTGCCATACAATTAAGGTCAAGAAAAATTCATATGACATAAACAATAAAATATAATATAATATAATATAATATATAAAACAGAAAACAATTTACCTCAACAGTTAGCATCCCAGAAACTTCATCTGCCTCATATGGCCTTGACTGCAAAGATATAACTTGTCTCTGGCTCGGATTGATTAACAACTCCTCTACACCAACAATACCCAATCCTAGGAATTTATTTTCCTTATTGGCCCTGTCGTATATTTCAAAAAGTAATTCTGCTGTGTTTGGACTGAGGTCACTGAAAACAAAGGTAAAAATGAGAAAATCGTAAGAGGCAGGTTGTATAATATCATATGATGAAATAAGCAAATCACTTACAAAAGAAAGTGTTCATCCCACACTGGGTTATTGGTATCTTTCTTGACAGAAGTTTGATTTTTCTGGGGAGGTTCATCCATTTCAACCACACAGTATGGCTCTGTGCATCCTAAGGAACAATTTACAATGTGAACATAATTATTTCTAATGTAACAATAAATTAACTGTTTCAAAAAGTATCACTTTTTTCTATACCTTTCTTTGCACCAAGATTTACAGCTTTGATTACTTTCACTAACAAACGTTTATCTGAAGTCTTTCCACCATGAGAGCCAGACTGTGAAGAAAAAGAATAGTAAGGTAAATAAAAATGTATTCTGTGTTCCTAGAACTAACACAATATGACAACATTGATGCAGGAAAACCTTCATTATACCCTTCTCTTCCCAAAAATTACATGAAGAGATGTGAAATTGCTGATAGAGTACTTGATGAGATTAGTGCTTACATTCTTCAATGAAACCCCTTGATTTTGTTCAAGTAGCCCCAATAGTTTTTTTTTTTGTTTTTTTTGTGCTCAAAAACTATGAGACAGAATCCTCAGGAATAAGTACTATTAAATGCAATATTTACTCAAATACAAGCAGTGTTGCTAAAATTTTGCACTCCAGAGAATCCAGATTTTATATGTACAGGGTACATATAAAATCTGGATGTACAATGTACACCCAACATGCAAGGATCCAACACTAAACTCTTGAATTTAATACATAAAGTGTCCTAGTTCAATAATCAATATCTCCTACCCTTCCCATCACAAAGAATACAAGTCCAAAAGATTTTCCAACATCTGTATGCTCTCTTTATTTTCCCCACATCTTTACAAGGGCTTTAAGGACAGAAAATTATTACCTTCACGTTTAACTCTTTGAAGCACAGACTTTAATTTGGATGACACCAAGACAATCTCCCTACACAAGGTAGTATTGCTATAAAAAAGCTCAAAATGCATAGTTTTAGTTTGTTTGGCACATTGAATTTTTTAGTATGGGGTGGTATAAGCATTTTACCACCATGCATGTAGGAAGGTGGCGACAGGATTAGTATGTGCATCATACTAAAAGTAATGGGAATAGTTTTATAAATGATATTATAAAAATGTGTGATAACAAATTATAAAAATTAATTGAATAATGAAATGATCAAAAATGTGTACAAGAAATTATCAAAACAAATACAAACAAATCAATGTTATAATTAATAATATTAATATAGACAAGAAATTATCACAATGAGTATACAAATCAATATTGTCATTAATATTATTAATTTTATTTGTGATAATCTTAGAAGCAAGTCTTCTTTCCACTCTGAATTCCTCTGAAATTTGATCTGTGTATGTGATAATCAGCGATGACAGTACATAATTCAATACATAAAACGCAAAAAGGAAAGTAAAAACAGCTTGATCGGTTTCTGAGCCTAACGTTACTACGTTTTTAGTACTTCAAGATATGTTAGAAGGGAATTTATAAGTACATGCACAGGGATATGAAAAGATACCACCTATTACATTCTTGCAACAATGTTACTAAATTTAAAAATCAATAAAATGTGGATATTGTACCTTTTAGAAGTGCTTTATTTATAAATCGGCACAGGAACAAACACGTTGAATTCAATAACACTGACCAAAATAATGAATGCGCCACGTTATATACTACGAACGCGACACTCACTGAGAAATCCGAGAAGTTTGAAACAAATAGCGCGAAAGTCATGAAAAGGAATTCACACGACATCCAGTGGCGATCAGAAGAACTAGAAGCATAGTACTTGCAAGTGGTCCATGCAGCGTCCCCCCCCCCAAAAAAATATAACAAAGGTGGAATGTTAGCACCATGCTTCAACGCATTTATGAACATGTTTTCCAAAAGAATAGAATTACCCCTTTTTAAAAACACAACGGAAAAATGGAAAGGAATCTTTCTCAGAAGCATATATCACGACAATCTATATTCAGAAATTAAAAATATCGTAAGTTATAATGTGATATATAAACACTAACATTGTTACCAGTATGGTGTAACATGTTTATCCAAATTACATTCCCATTTTGTTTATTTTCACCCTTTAACTCAATTCTATCACACATCACACTCTGATTTTATGAATACTAATCTACAATACAAAAATTGTACTTAGTTAATAAGTCTTGCTTATTCAGACTTGGATTACAATTGTTTGAATGCTTATTTTGAGTTTCCGGGCGCATCGACTGCTATGTTTATTAGTTCCATTGGTTGGTTGGTTGGTGATTCCGGGCGCGACAATAGCTTAGGTCATTAGTCCCGTAAGTGTAGTGTACGTTTTCTACTCGTGAGGTGGCGGTAGACTTCCCCCGCTGGATAGCGAGATCCGGCGCTGACCTACCGTCGGCTAGCGGGGCTTCCCCTAACCAGGACTCATCAGCGGGGTCACCGCCCCAGCCGGGACAAGCTCAAAGCTCCAGATCGGTCTCTCGGGATATGTGGTCGTGTAGTGCATGTTAAAGTGTGTGTGTGTGTGTGTGTGTGTGTGTGTGTGTGTGTGTGTGTGTGTGTGTGTAAGGGGTGAAGATAGGACAAGGAAGAGGAAGGAAAGATCGCGCGCGGTCCGTGGCCCGTTTGTTAGGGTACTGTTCCGGCATTCTTCTGGTGTTGATCGGAGAAATCACGGAAAACTACCGATCAGAGCTGCAGGCCGCTAGAATTCTCCTCCAGACAGCGACTGAATTCGATCTAGCTGAAAAGCTAGAGTCGAAAATCCTGCCGCCGTGGGGAGTGGGAACCTAGGAGCTCCCGGTCAGAGGCGATGCAGTGACATCAGCTGATGCACTGAGTTCCCGGTAGTTTCATTCCGGCGCCGACCTACATGTCGCCTTGCGAACGCTTCCCCCTTCCACGCATCTCCGCCGACGGGTCTCCATCACGACATGTCGCCGGTTTTCCGAAATACTGTTGTAACTCCAAAAAATAAAAAAATGAGATTTGAAGATACATCGGTTCATTTTTCTCCCTAATGTGGAATAAGTCTTTATCAGTGGCATTATACTGATATTGCCGCTTGGAAGGAGATGCATCGTTATTTCAAGGAAGGAGACCGCCATTAATTTTTATGGACAAATGTTGCCCAAAAAATCAGTTTTATCAATGGTTTTCTCATGATTTTCTCCCCCATACGTCACATACAGTTTTTGACTGTTTTTGACTAAATAAATAAATAAATAAATAAAATGTATTTTAATAAATTTAAAAAAAATAAACATTAACATTTTCAAAAATAACTTGCAGGGCGATATTACTGATCGTCAATTGATGGGAAACAAAAGAAGTTGCGCTTTATTAAAGTTGAAGTTGAAAGAAGTTGCGCGAAATTAAATCGCGCATTCCTGTACAAAACGGGTTTTTGTTACAACAGTATTCCGGAAACGCAATTGGGTGGTGATGTGGAGCATGTAGATGTAGGTGTGTAGGGGAAGAGGAGTCAAGAAAGAAAAAGATCGCACGCGGTACGCGACACGCCCTTTAATGTACTGCTTCAACATTCGTGTGGAAATGACTGGAAAGAGCACGGAAAACTAATGATAAGGCTGCTAGAATTCTCCTTCAGAAGCGGCTGAATTCGACCTGTTCTGCGATTTATTCATACATGCCTGTGAAATGAATAAGATGTTACGGTGTCATCCAATGTGGCGTCATGGAGAAAAACACACACACAGATTTACAAGTATGTACAAGTTTATTTACACGTATGTACAATAACCAACTTCTGCTCCGAAACTACACACTTGTGAGTATTTCCCTGTGGATACCCCACATAGCTAGGGAGACCCCGCCTCCTCTGACGCTACTCCCGCGCCACTACCGTGACCTCGCCACCCGTGCAATAGGCACGACACGCTCCAGCCTGGGCGTAAAGTTTTGCGCATTGCGCGAGGTTTCCAGAATAAAACCCACCGTCTGAGCTCGTCAGCTCGATTTTATACCAGAGTGCAGTCGTCACGTGACCGTCCTAGGTGTAGGAGGGAGGCTCGCGTCTACCACGTGACCTTACCGGTCAAGCTGGCGTCCCCTTTGTCTAAAGGTATCCCAACGCCGGGGCGCCCAGCTATTCATACCCGCAGGTATGCGATACTTCCGCTCCTCCTCCCACCCACGGCCGTCAACGTGACGTTACACCAACCGGAAGGTTGAACGCTACTGTAGTGACGAGTAAGGTCCCTATTGTACGGCACAGTAACAGCTGACGAAATGTTACAGGCAGCATTGGAAAAATCGCAGCATAGCTATGAGTCAAAAATCCACCACCATCGGGCCACGAACTTTAGGATCTTTCGGTTTGGCTTACAATTAAGATGGAATACATCTTATATATTTCTCACAGTAAAGCATCACCATTCACTGAACATTATAATAATCTAAAAACACAACAAAATATATATTTCGATTTATTTACAGTGTCCTTTGACAGTTCATTATTTGTTGTCCAAGCGGTGTCATCCAATCGGAAGTTTGAACGTCACCATAGTGACGTCACTAGTGACGTATAAGCTTCCGATTGGATGTCACTATTACAGCTAATGAACTGTCAAAGGACACTGTAAATAAATCGAAGTATATCTAATATTATTCTTAAGAAACAAGCTCCTTTAAAATATTTAGGCAGCAGACATTTTTCTAATTATTTGAGTTCATAACAAGTAAAAAATAATCGTAAGTCTATGTTTTTTAAATTCTCCAGTTTCAAAGAGACCCGTTCCTTAAGAGAAATAAAACAATAATACAGTATATAATTGTATAAAAATATCTAATATTACTTACTAAGCTATCATAGTGCACAGGAAGCCTGGGCTCTGCAGCTGAAACCGGTCGATTGAGTCGTGGACAGGTCGGATACTGTCCAAGGTTCAAGTTCACAACAGTGCCACGTAATGCACCCACAATAATTTCGGTAATGACATCTTGAAGTTGCTGTTCATCCAAATTGCTTTTTATGGCACCAACAGGTGCAAGAGCAACTTTGATCTAAAAACACAAAACAAAATTGAGAAAGGGCGATACAGAAAGTCATTCACAATGTTGAAAATGTTGAAAGTATAGTACATCTCAGTTAATTAATTAATAATTTTCACTGGAAAATGAGTATAGCTATATTGGGCAATTTAGGAGAAAATTGATAAAATAATCAATGTTTAATAAGAATGATTAAAACTATAATAGTATTGCACAATTGTTAAATAACTAAGTAATAATTTGATACAATTATAGCGTAAATATTTAAAAAATTCATGACAGAATAGTCAATGAAAAATTGAACTAATTGTCAAAATTCAACAATCAAGGGAAGCTACGTCCATGAAACATGATTCAGAAAAGAGATATTGGTTTAGAGATTTTGGTTTCTAGAAATATCTAGTGCGGCCAAAAAGAAGCTCAAAAGAGTCCCTTAAGGAGAAGCAGAAATGAGGAATGGAAGGCAGGGAAGGTTAATTAATGAAGTTTACTCTAACCATCAAGGCAACATTCAGGATTGCTTAAAAGCAAGCTTGAGGCGAAACAAGATACGCACGGGCATTGAATTAAAATTAAAGAAAACTATTAACAGAACCCAGTAAATCTTTGAATGAAAGATATTCTACTAAAAGTCTGAGACTATCAACGTGGAAGAAAGAAGTTGTCATGCTGAGTTGGTGCCCTGACACTACGGCTATCAGAAACCTACTTATGCAGCTTCAGACGCGAATCTAGAAAGAATTTCGGGGTGGGGGACATTTTACTAAAACATCCCCTTATAAATATATTTGAAATAATATAAAAAATAATTTGTTAGCATTACATTTTTTAAAAAGGTATAATCATAATGCGAATACTCCTTTGGTTGTAATGCTATTAATACACCATTACTCTTTTCCAGAAATTTAGTAAAATTATTTTAAAAACTGTAAGACTGGAGTAGAGAGCATGACTCTCGTGCACCCCATCTACCCCATTCCACTTCGATCCCCCATTGTACGTCCGAGAGGGCTGGTGTTCCCGAGATTCTCACTGCCCAATCCTGCGCGCGCTTCGCCGCGAAACAAAGTCAGCGACGAAACCTAAGACTGGCGCATCGTCAATGGAGTCTGAGCACCACCACCGAATGCGTGTTCTGCTGGGCAGGAGAGTTAAATATTAGGATATACGAAAAGTATGAATTGTGATATTGCCTGTCGTCACGGAAAGCTCCGATTTCCAGCACCATACGCAGCGAGAAGTGGAAAAAAGTATCATTAATATTTTCAGGTAATAATTGTATCATTTCATTTTTAAATTAATATGCTGTGGAATAGAGTGAATGAGCTACTATGGCCGCTTTCTGGATGTAGCTAAACTCAACGATGAAGGTAAATGTACTTCTTGCTGGAGAGGAAAAACAACAAAAAATCTATTTATTTATTTATTTATGTCAAAAAACAGTTAAAAACGGTGTATGAAATCACTACGTAAATATGGATCCAGAAAATAGGATCCAGATAAAACGAAGTTCAGATCACCTAAACAATTTTTTGAAGAAAAATGTCTCTTTTGAAACGTAAAATTCTTTCTGAACTGATGTCTGCTCGGGTGAATGTGAATAGCCCTTTGAAACGTAATGACATCAACATCCGTAACAATGTCCTCGAATCCGCCACTATTTTGTAATCTCTGTTTTGGCCAACCTGAAATTAATTGTTGACAAGCTGCCACAAAATGAAATTATTCCGCGTGAAAAGATAAATGAGAATTGGAGAAGAGAAAAGAATTCAATAAAGAAGTGGAAAAAAGGAAGAAAGAAAATTAGAATCAGAGAATAAATGTCAAAGGAGAGCGAGACAAAAACGCAGAGAGGACAAGATGAAAATATTTCTCAAGGTAGACATTGCAACAAGTGGGTAGGCGAAGAAATATACATAGAATTAAAAGTATACATGCAATCACAGAATTGAGATAATGTATTCGGATAATGTGACTTACGTCAGGCCAGCCGTCACACTTGACGTCTGCCAGTAATTTATCGGTTCTGCAGACGATGTTGAGCCTGGCCCGAAATCGGTTGACGTTCACTCGATAGTGGGACACCTCCACCTTCTCGCCCTTCTGGCGGAAGGCCTTCAGCTGCATCGCCGGCATCGCTTCGCAGTCGCAAGTTATCGTCTGCAACAGAGGAAACACGGCATGACATCCAAGATCGCATCGTCACGTTTGCAGCACTCATGGGCGCCAAGCCTGTCCAAAGGGATGTACCCAAAAATAATGCTTTGAAAAAGTATATAAAAAGTTATATTACAATTAGTATATTAAAATTATAAAGAGACGTGGCATGCAGCAGTAAAAATGCTGCTCAACGAAACCACCCAAAACGGTTTTGCAGAAAGTAGCAAGCACACTTCCCGATGTCAAGTGAAATCCTCTCATAACTCTGCTACAAATTAAATATTTTAATAAAAACAATATTCCCGAATACTGCAAAGGCGTAGTATTCGTACATGTACAGAAACACAATTATTTTCTAACAAGAATATGAAGTCGGGGACCTGTGCTCGCAGGAGCGTCGGGCAAGCGCCTCGAGCGGGCGCACTCTGAAGCGCCTCATCTACGCGAATGCGGTCGCAACTTCTGCGCCGTACGTCGCTCTGAAGCACAGAAATATTTTTCTAAGACATTACATGAAGTAAAAGTTTATTTTATAAGCTTGCACCAAAGCAAGTATGAGCGAAGGGTCAGAGCGAAGGGCCAGAGCGAAGGGCCAGAGCGAAGGGCCAGAGCGAAGGGCCAGAGCGAAGGGCCAGAGCGAAGGGCCAGGGCGGAGGGCCAGAGCTAGGGGCCAGAGCGAAGGGCCAGAGCGAAGGGCCAGAGCGAAGGGCCAGGGCGGAGGGCCAGAGCGAAGGGCCAGGGCGAAGGGCCAGAGCGAAGGACCAAGGCGAAGGGCCAGGGCGAAGGGCCAGGGCGAAGAGCCAGAGCGAAGGGCCAGAGCGAAGGGCCAAGGCGAAGGGCCAGAGCGAAGGGCCAGAGCGAAGGGCCAGAGCGAAGGGCCGCGCCGCCGCCTGCTTATCTGGCTGCTCCGCTCCGGTAACCAACCGCGCGACCGCCGCTCCGCGCGAGGATGTCCGTTCAGCCTCCGCAAGAGCACGGAAGCGCAAAACTCAAGCGCCGAGCACTGCATCCGCCAGCAGCATCAAAAGCAGCAGCATCCAACAGCAACAGCAGTGGCAAGATCATCGAGAGCGACAACACAAACGAGAGCAAAAGCACAACCGAGAATACCATCGAAAAGAACAGTAACGAGATGAATAATTATAGGAAAATCAACACTAATATACGCTAAATTTTTTCCAACTAGAACTCATAATCCTAAAGGTGAAAAGAAATGTCAAGTATAATGTAGCGTTTTTCGTTTAATCACGTGATTCCCTCAATAACGGGTAATCTAGCCAAGTAATATTCGTCCACATACTTTTAAAAAAATTTAATTAAATAGAAAGTTAAATGACAAATCAAAAATTAAAAATTTTAAATCCGTTCCATTAATTTTTGATATACGGTACCCGAGTGCCATGACAGAAGATAGAATGCAATGAAGACATAATGGACAAATGGCATACCGGTGAACCAGGAAAGTTATTTTCATAAATGGTATGTCAACAAGAGAGCAAGAGAGCATCAGCCAATATCAGTTACAATCTTTTCGTGCTTCTTTGTCGGTTTGAAGTGCGTCCTTTTTTTAGCGATATGTAAACATGTACAGAACATCTAAGACAGCGACATGTAAAATGATAATGAGGCATATATTAAGCCACTGCACAAATTGTTCGTAGAGCACTAAATCCTGATGGAATACATGTAACAGGCACAGTTCTTTATTTTTGCATATTGTGAATCAAAATTATAGAAATTTGAATAATATAGTTTCCGACCCATCCTCACCATCACAACAATACAATTGGAAGTGACAAACTAGGAAATCTGGATATGCAGCTACATCGAACATCATGAAAGTCCGTAAGTCCTCCAGTTGCACGTCAACAAACGTCCCCATCTCAGAGCCCAGGGCACGAGCATCTGTTGAAGGACAAGTTTCGCGGATCGGCGTCCTTGGCCATGGATACGAACAGGGAGGGCCCAAAGGAGGTGCAGAGGGGCGCGGCGAACGCGGAGGTAGAGAACGGATGGAAAGCCGCGGCGGTGGAGAGAGCAGACCGAGGCCGCTCAGGGAGAAGACTCAGGAGAGCCTGGGGGAGACGATAAGGATGTGGTCGAGCAAAAGGGCAGACAGAAAGAAACTGGCAGTCGCATTGGCGAGGGCGGGATGAAGTAGGAGGGGGAACGTGGGAGGGACGAGCAGACCGGAAACGCAACAATACTTGTGGCGAGGGGAGGATTGTGGTGAGAGAGGGCGAGGCGGGGGCGGAGAGAGAGTGGGGGCGGGGCGAGAATGGGGGAGGGGGGGAGTAAGCTTGGAAGTGGCAAGCAAGAGGGGAAACGGTGCGGAGATGTAGAGGACGGAAATCTGCCTCTCCAGAGAGCCATCGCCTGCAGTGACTGTCAAAGGGAACAGTCGTATTGTTTTCTCAACAAAGGAATTACTAAGAGGAAAGGAAAAAACTATATCGAATCAGGAATAATTACGAGCTTTGGTTTCGGTTACGCTTCCATTTCGATCTAGTTTCCCACGCAACTCGTCAAAAGCAAACCTTTAAAGACAAGGATAGTAAGGAAAATAATATGAAAAACTGGAAACTATATTTAGCAATGTTGACTAAAAATTTGAAAATATTGTTTAACATTCGATCTGATAACAAGACATGGAGCAGAACAATTGGTTTTCACAACTGAATGGCAGGTCCGCTGGCTTCAGCACTATTCCCCTTTCTGTAGCTCGATTACGAAAACAAGCTTCTTTACCGTCATCGTTTCACAACAATAAACAATTTCCAATCTTCTTGCGAACTGACCGAAAAACAACAACGAACGTTTCCAAAAACAAGAAAAACATTGGCAATTCCAGCAGTTAAATGACATTGACCACAGACACTTTACTATTAGAATAAAAGGTTGAATCTCAGGAAAAGTATATTGAATTAAATCGATATCTGATCAATACCTCTCAGAATATTGTGGTTTCTTTTCGCAGTCAAGTTCTCTTCCTCTAATGGATTTCTTTTCTCTTCAAGGAGCATTTGGTGATCAACCTTTCTTTTTGTAGGAGCTTCTTTTCTTAAGAGGGTGCATTTCCTAATTCACTTTGCGAATGTGAGGGATATCAACAAGTGAGCCTTCTTGCATTAGGTGATCCACCAATGGTTTTCTCTATGACTGTGTCTGAAGAGGGATGAAACAAACTTGTTCCTACAAATTTTATGTACCAATGATTATTATAAGTTTTACATTAAAATTCATTTTTAAATTTCATTATGTAAGCTTTGTAATTTTTATGAGACCAGGGTTGATTCGAAAGTCGAACAAATAATTTGAATTATAATGGAAGTGGTTAGTTTCATAAGAATCTGAGGGCTGTAATAGGTTTGTTGAAAATCCGTAAACAATCACGTGAAATGCAAATGTAGACATTTTTAGTATACAATTCTATTTGATCACAAGTTTATTTGTTAAAAATTAATTATATAATTTTCCTCCTTTCATTTGATTTCGAACAGAATATTACTGTGCACAACATATTCCCTATTTGTGTATAGTGAAGCTTGTCCCGAAATAAATAAAGAAAGAAAGAAAGAAGTTTGGGAAATTATTAGAGATCGTCAGCATCCATATCATAAATGTATCAACACAATTTCCATTGAGTGGGGATACTAGACATCGAAAATCTCCCAAGCAACAAAGACATCAAAATAGAATACATCATTCAAACTCCGCAGATTTTAATCTGCCGTTGACTACTTTTTTTAAATTATTTTTTTATTTAAGGTCGCATCAACATTAGGTCATTAGCGACCACTATTAAAGTTAACATTATTGTAACTGTGAAGATGAAACGATATGGTGATGACAAGGGGTGAAAGGACGAACACCAATATAACCATGCTGGAGGCGAGACTCGAACTCGCTACGACACTACTGCCTTAGCGATCTCGGGCACCGGATCGGCACACACTTCTAATCCGCGTAAGAATGACATCTGCTGCAATCGCGAGAAAGAAATCACATAACAGACGGATCGACCTTGTACTCTTTGGATCAATCTACTTAAGAACTAGTTCCCTCGGCGATAAAAGAGATGAATTCATCTCTCAAATTAAGTTCTTGAGTTACATCAATGCGGCCATTCATTTTATAAGTCTATTTAATTTCATAATTCAAACTGTTTAAAAAAACATATCAAGATTGTTCTTGAAGCACTGACGTTTATAACTTAAGTAAAAGATCAAAACGTAAAAAAATGTAAGATGCCACATGACAAATGTTATCGTTATATATATTTAGCCAGAGTGAAAGTAGATTTTGTGTAAATTGAATAAGGGTACTTCCAAGAATCCTATTTCCTCGAGGCTGTATTAAACAATGCTGCGAATACATTGTAGTCGAAATGGTTGTTAGGAAAATGGATAACACTGTTTCGTGATGAACGAACATGAAATGATCCTAAGCCGTTAATTTTAAAGGGTTCTCATGAAATTCACCTAGTATTTCATAACAAGAAAGAAGAGTTAACTACCTATATCATACGCGGGTAATTAATAAACCTATTAATTTGTCCTGTGATGAAAACCAAACGACAGAATCTGCAATCAACATTCCTGAACACAATTAAATTTATATTACGTCTAAAAACTTCGAAAGCAAAAGTGACTGACATCGCAATAGTACAATGGGGATGGAAAATGTAACAGCCAAATAGGCGTAAAATATTCGTGCATTTAATATGGCCATTCGGCTGCTATTGGAGAGATTATACTAAAACAGTTGCTAAGGAAGGAATAGGTTCAGAAAGATGGGGAGTTATTCAAAGACTTCGATAACCATTTCAACACTGAAAGGCTCTAGAACAGATTCTTTCAGAGACAACTTTAGATAGTCTTCAATTCACGCTCAACGCTATTTGTTTTACAGAATGGTATAATAAATAAAATCTGATAATTTTCGAAAAGATATTAAAAATATTTTTATTGCTTCTACATTGACGAAAACGAAATTAGTAAAACGGACGAGATGAAATATTATATAGCGCTTGTTTATTACCATATAACATGTCATCAACTATTTCTTTCTTATAATATGTACATTTTCAAAACATTTTTCTATAAGTGAATTTCTCCATGTTTGAAATCTTCATAGAAGTCCATTTCTGATCGATAAAATTTAAAGTTTCGAGTCTCAAAGGTACACCAAACAACACATATAAGAAATACACTCCAAATCAATTTTCACGTTGGGCATACATGAATAAATATTGACATGTCCCATTGCAGCATTTCAATTTTAATATATACTGTAATAAAAACCATTTTGATAGACGTATTTCGCCAAATGCTGGAAACTGGTGGAGGCAATGCTCATCAGATGTTCCTTGCATTCATTCTGTGCATTGAAATGTCATTGTCCCCCTTCAAATGGTACTGCATCCTAACGCAAAAATATAAATCGATTCATACATAATAATGTAATTTCTTATTCAAATGAAGCATTAACACACCACTACATTTATGTTTTTTGTTTCCTTTGCTTTGAAGGTGTTAGCTTCGACAGTCAATGGGAAAAATTTAATTCCAAACACGACAAACTCAGTAGCTGCAGGCAGCAGAACAACAGAGCGATCCTCTTTCAACAGCGAGCTCACTTTCACGGGGTCGAGCGAAGCGATGAAAGCGCCATCACGAGCGAAATTAATTGCGCGTCGCGGACCACAGGATATTGGAAACGCCCCGCCCCCTTGCTCGTTCACTGAGCACAAAGCTCGTGGGCGACGAACGAGCTGCATTCGGTGAACATTAAGGACCGTTCAGGTAAATTGCCACGTGACCGATCTGCATCTCAGGTGCTAAATGCTAATTCACTTTATGAACAGCCATTTCCTTTATGAACATAAAATTAAACTAGCTGAATTAGAAGGAAAATTTCGCACAATCTTATACTGAAAGGACACTGAAATCCTGGATTCTTGCCACAACTCCATTCTTGATAAATTATTTGAAGTTTGAGATGAAGTATTTTGGACCTTCCATGGCAAAGTTTAAGTTCGCTCGCGCAAAAGAATATTTTAGGGGGTTGTGGAGATTGGCATTTCAGAATCGCTCGCGAAGCTCCCGACATCGGTCTACGAGGTTACGTATAACAACCGTCAGTTTGAGCAACGTGTATTGCAATGCATTATTTGCCAAACGGCATAAAAAGTTGGATCCCACACAGGAATCAAACCTGTGCAACCACAATCCAGACTGATCCACTACCTTCTGCGCCCCTCAAGCAGTCAGTGCACATTTGTTACAGAGATAATGTATGCAAAGACGGAGTTGTGTATTTTTTTCTAACCATCAAACTCTTAAGATGACTTCGTGCGCCGCAAGCGGAGCACAATACGTATATTTTTTTATAATATAAAACTAATTATCGGGTGATCTCTAATGCAATTTCAGACATATTCCCACAGAGTCTATTCCTGTAATACTTTAAAAGGATGCTATTCCGAAACGGTTCAGTACTTCGTCTGGAAAAGGGTTTCTCCATTAGATATTCGTACAAATACGATAAAAACCATAAGGAGACCAACAAATTTTTCGCCTGAACTTCCCTGGCAATTCCCTGGCATTCCTCAAGTGGGTTGACAATGCCTGATATTTTTTGCGACGCCACTTCTTTCCATTAGTATGTGTTTTTGCTTTGAAATACTTGCACTTTCTTTTCTTTTTTCTTTCTTTCTTTCCTCAGAAACGTGTAAATTGACTCGTCTTTTCCTTACTTCCCAGACTTTCTCTGACTTGGTCGACAAGAATTAAATCAAGTATTTCTTTAAAAATATGAACAATTGTAGTACATTATCTTAACTGAAAACCACTTTCCCTTATAAAGATTGCGTATAAACAACGAGGGAAAAAAGAGAAAAGAGTGAAAAGAGACCAAATTTTCCACTGTAGTTCCCAAGCAACTTAAGCGTAGAAAGCACGTTTCGCAACTCCATTGCACTTCACTCGAACCAATCCATTTCGAAGGCGTGGTTATGTATTTAGCTGGGCCCTGAATGCAGGAATGGGTTCCGGGATCCCTATGAATACTCGAGAGCGTCTCGCCGAGGGAGAGAAGTTACGCGTTGCGCATCCAAGAGGAGGCGAAGCTTCCGCTCGCCACGCACATGCGTTCACACACACACGCACAAGGCGGCCCTTTGTTACTGCGCTAAACAAGGGAACAACGCCAGCGTTGCTGGAGCTGGTAGCGAAGTCAGTCTCTCTCACGGGTGCCGGCTCGCTTGCGCCTGACGGAGCAATACGATAAAAAAATTTCGACACGTTCCCTTCCCATCTTGAGCGCTAACACATGGCAAAGTATGCCTTTCCTTTTGTGCCTTGGATAGTGTAGCTTATTTATTTCACGTATTTTACCACGTCGTCATATATGAAGGTATTCAGCTGAAAATTCATAACACGATGCTGCAATCTAATATTAAGCCAAAGAACGACATGGTGTCTGAAGAATTCATGAAATATTTTACTTTTATTTTTAGGCTTTTGTTCTCCATTCCTCCATTGTCATACTGGATTACACTTCACTTGCGTTTTCGTACTGCACAGCATAAATATCAGTTCTGTTCGGTGATTGTTGGCAAAACTAACGGAGAGTGTAGCACAGTACAAATTTAATGCTTGAGGCATGTAAAAAAATTAAGTTTCGCATTTATACTCTGCATAAACGCATTCCTTTTTAACATTTATATGTTCTCGCTCGAAGGCTGCATTACATCACTGACCATACTTATTAATATTTTTGAATTTCAGCATACGATGCAAATCCATCGGAGTGGAGGACATCCTCACATTCCATATATGTTATATTTTGCTATAGTATTTTACCTCTGACTAAGTCTAGCCTATAAATTATGTATGATCTGACACAAAAATCTAGAAAGATAAATAATAAGGCAACGATGTAACTATACACTCGTAATGCTAGTGATGACTGTTAGCAATCCCTCTATTTCTCTTTGCAGAACAGGTTTGGAGTGATCTTCAATGCGCGTCAGAGTAACGAGCAGCCGTTGTGTACACCAAGACAAAATCTTGTGAACAATATTATTTATTATAACAGCATGACATCTTATTTTATACAAGACGTATCACATACATATATTTGTCCCTCTGACACCTGCTTTTGCGGTTGCAGTTTTGCAATGGTTTGAGGGCATAAGGACTGTGGTTATTGCGCTGAGGCGGGGTCAAGGGCGGGGCGGAAGGGGGAGGTGCGGGGTGGGATCGGGAAGAGGGCGGGGCGCGAGGGCGCGGGCGGGGACGAGAGGCGAGACCGGGGCAAAGGGGCTGAAGCGGGGGTGAGAACGAGTCAGGGGCAGGGACGATGGGAAAGGTGAGGGGGGAGCGGGAGGGGACGGGAGCAGAGCAAAGGGGCAGGAGGGCGAGCGGAGACGCAGACAGGGATGGAGACAGGCGCAGGGAAGATGGGAAAGGCGTCGGTGGGACAGGGACCGGCAGGAGCGGGGCTGGGGCTGGGCGGGGGCTGGGCGAGGGCGGGGCGGGGGCGGGGCGGGGGCGGGGCGGGGGCGGGGGCGGGGGCGGGGAGAGGCGATTTATTTTTGCCCTGGGATTGCGCGGCCGGGGCGGCAGTTGCGGCGGCGAGCGTTGGGCAATCCTATTACGGGGCAACAGTCACCGCCCCGGCCAAACAGGCGGAGCGGTCGAGGCGGGGAGGCCGGGGAGGGGCGGGGTTATTGGCCAATAAAGCGCCGATGGCGAGCGGCGCACACGGCGCGCGTAAAGCTGCTCCGAGCGCTCCATCTGTCTGTGGGGAGAATTAAAGGCGAAGAGGGCGGGGGAGGCGCGCCCCGCTGTTCCCCATCGAGAGAAAAAAAAAGCGATCGTCTTTCATGTCGCAGAAACAAAGGGCGAGGGAGTTCAATTTACGAGTTTCGCAGATACACAATTGCTTGCCGTTTTGTTTCTGTTGCGTCTTTACAGTGTGCGTCACCAATTCACTACGTTTCCCCTCTAACTTTCTTTCACCATTCTGTTGGCCTTTCTATCAAATAAAATGAACAAATTAATTATATTGGACAAGCGCCGAAAGATATTTAGAGCCGAAAGACACGGTCGAAATTTTTCAAATTCAAGTTATATGTATCTGTAGAAATTTGTGTTTAAATACTTGTTAGTCAAATCAATGTCATAATTTTGGTGGACATTTAAGTTTCATTCTTTTATACCAACCAATATCCATTCTTCCGATATTTTTTAACAACTATAAACATATAAACATCAATAATGTAATCATCTATACGACGGTCAACTTTCAGCAAACCGCCATGATTCGACGAAAGTCCTTCGCATCTCATAAGCCGAAATCAGAGCTATCTCATTGAGTAGTAATAGGAATTTAATATTATTCAAAATTATACAGAATAAAACTTATTTCTTGCATTAATAGATGGAACTTTTTAATTATGCTAAGAATGACAGTTTGCTTTGGTATTTCATAGTGTATTAATAACATACATATACACATAATATTAATACAAATAAATACATATTATCAGATTACGCAAGAATGTTTATGACATCGAACTTATTCTTATTAGTATTATTTCTATTATGTTGCTGTTATTATTACTATTAATGTTAATACCAGTGAATGCCCTTAAAGAGGATACTTTCAAACAGAACGACAGACTCGAACAATCCTCACGAGAAAATGTACCGTTATGCAGAGTGTGAAGGATAATTTTTAACGGTTATTTCTCTGTTTGAGGAAACGCGAAAGGTTGAATAGAAGATTCGGTGCTCTAATAATTCACGTTCTTTGCTGCCGAGAAACTAAATCGTTGTGTAAGTAGGATGATATCCAGCAACACCAGCAAATAGGCGAAGATTCTAACTTATGTCATTATTTACCACACGAGTTCAGAAATCAGTTTTACACAGCTTTCTTTCAGGCTTATTAGGTCAACGGGAAATAAGTGCATGGTTCCCAGACCACGACAAGCATTTGACACTTCAATGGATACCCTTCTCACAGGGCACGTTTTCAAACAGATGGCTCCCCCACTATTGCAAATGCTGGTGATCTGGCAATCTATTACAGTACTTTGAGATACCTGCAACAACTGTTCAAGCTCTGGAGACAGAATTACAAAGGAATATGGGAAATATTCAGCACATTTTTTTTTTCATCACAAAATATTTTTCTCCTCTCTAAATCACACTTCGGCATTTGCCTAGCGTGGCCGGCTCTCCTCGCTCCTCCGAATGCCTCGCTAGCCCCCGTAATTCGCTCTCATAATGCGTTATTACCTCGTTGGCAAAGTGCCCACGGGTGCGAAGCAGCCTCTAGTTCTCAATGAGAAGAACGTGGTCAAAATACTACGAAGATGACATCACCTCCTCTTCTTCTTCCTCTTCTGTGCCGTTCTATCCGCACGCCTGCAAATAGGCAATCATCGCTGAGCTGGTAATGATTTATGCCGTATTGGCTTAGGTGGCTGTGGTATGTATTGGCTATGGGACGAATGGGTCGGTTGTGACGTCATGCCCGTGAACTTTGCTACCTCAGCTTCGATAACTTTCTCAAAACTTATTTTCTCCTTTCCAGCACAATGCTTTTCAGGGCGTTTAGCTTTTTAGAATAATCAATGTCATTTGGGCTATCTTCAAACAAAAATTTCTTAACACATTTTACTACTCTCTACGTTAAATTACAACAATTCGCAAAAATATTACATCACGCATATAAAATTTCGATTTTTTTATTTTAACATTTTATATTTGAAAAAACAAAATAGTATTATGAAAAAATATATTAGTTTAAAATATTTTAGAGAGCCTTGGATATATATTTGAGGTAAAGCGATTTAATTCGGGAGAGGGTTGAAACATTTATTCGAAGTTCGAAAACTAGAAAGCAACGCGAAAAGTAGAAGAAAAGAGTATAACATATATTTCAAACGTCATTAATGAAATATGAAATAGACAGTAAATATCATTCCCGAGGTATTTGTGGATTGAGCAGCCAGAGAGCTTTAATAATGAATCGTAAACATTAATTTTAATTTTTTGTGAAATGCTGATGAAGCTTGGTGCACTATTTTTCCATATCAGGCACTCATAAACCACAGTTAGGTCTACTAATTAGTGTATCAAATGTCTTAGTTCATGTGATTTGATTAATATCTTCGAATTCTTTATTGACTTTGGAACTGATTATCACAAGATATCGAAATTTGCGAAACCATACACATTTGAACGAGATTCACCTGGAAATTGTGCAGAAATCGGTAATCCAAGTAATAAGTCCATAAAATGTTGAACGGGGCGAAGGATCACAAAAGAAAGAATGATTTAAAAGCTTGTATTTCTCACATATGACTAACACAGCTACTTCTTATCGATTTATAATCGATTCCCTGATCCGAAGTTCCGGAATTCACATCACAGAATAAATCTCCTTCACACGACATCTCCTTGAACAAGTGTGTCCCGCAGAGGTGGCTAGTCCTTAGGGGGTCCCAGGCGGCGCCCTCCACAGAAAAATCTGTCACGGGAGAAGTTGGAGAATGTACGAATCACACACCCTTCGACTCCTTTCATTTGTGCACCCCTCTAGCACTCGTTTTGAGAACGAACTTACTACAGTGCACTGATGGCGGCAGGATTTTCGACACTAGATTTCCAGCTAGGTCGAATTCAGTCGCTGTCTGGAGGAGAATTCTAGCGGCCGGCTGCTCTGATCGGTAGTTTTCCGTGGTTTCTCCGATCCACACCACGCGAATGCCGGAGCAGGACCCTAACAAACGGGCCACGGACAGCGCGCCATCTTTCCTTCCTCTTCCTTGTCCTATCCTCTCCCCTTACACACACACACTTACACTAACATGCACTACACTACCACATATCCCGGGGGACCGGTCGGAAGCTTAGAGCTTGTCCCGGCTGGGGCGGTGCCCCGCTGGTCGGAGACTCCTGGTTAGGGGGAAACCCCACTAGCCGACGGTAGGTCGGCGCCGGATCTCGCCATCCAGCGGGGGAAGATCACCGCGCATCTCCCGAGAAAAAAACATGCACTACACGAACGGGGCTAATGACCAAAGCAGTTGACGCGCCCGGAAACACGAAAAAACAAATCAAATCCAACTACAGTGCACCCGCGATAGCCAATGATCAATGGTTTCAGAAAGAGCCATATCTTCGGACTCGGGCATTGCCGACCGCAGGTGGTGCATGCTACGTAATGGACACATGTTAGAGCGTTAGGGTACTTGGAAGTTTGGCGAGAGCAGCGTGTTTATAGTACGATTTCGTAAGGACGAGGCCGCACCAATTAAATAAGCCAAGAACATTTACCCTTCATTTGTTTTACCGTTTTCTTGGCTTAAAATATATTTTCTGTTAACTTTTTTATTTTCATGAAGAAAATTATATCTTCTGTCATCAACGAAAAAGTTGTCAACAATGACAAGGATTAAAATCTCGGATATGGAAATCTACTGCTACCTGCTAAAATTTGCCTGGTTCAAGAAATATTCGAATAAGAAACAAGTGGTAAAACAGCACGTACTTTCTCGCTCGTATGTTCACGCAAAATTACGCGAAAAGTACTCAAAGTTTTGAAAAATTGTACATAACATTACTTCAAAACATATCTTTAAAGAACAGTTTTCATTAAGGAAAAAATCTCAATCTTTAATACTGTTTTTGTTGTAGGAACACTCGCGCAATTTTCTTAAACGTCCTTAACACTATCCAACACCAACATTTAATCAATGAAAATGGAGCCATTGTTTGAAAATTTGAAAATGTCCCAGAAGCTTCACGTAAAGTACCTCCCAAAATTAAAATATTAGTTTCAAATTCAAGGGGCCGCAACATCAGTCAGATCGATTGGAGAATATCAATTTTGGAGAAAAGGCGTTCGTGTTGCTCACAGACGGATGGACTGACAGACAGATGTTTACTGTCATGCGATTTTTCGGTATCAAGGACCCACAAAACATGGATTCTGGCTACACCACCTGTTCGAGTGTGTTTTTTTCTAAATTTAGCAATTGGATTTATCCACTTTTTCGTTACCAGGGCCCAGTAATAAAGAGTTTTTCTGCCCTAAATACGCCGATTTTTCGGCCAGCAGTACACAACTTTCTCTCTACTCCATAGCGAGAAAGTAAAATGAAATGCGATTGGTCGCACACACACGCCGCCCTCAGAATTGAAAATCCACGGACGCCACTGGTGTCTGTGGGGCTGTGCGTGTTTGAATTTCCTCCATCCTGAACAGTTATCTTTGTTGATGATTTATAACCCCAGCGTTTTATAGTACTCGCCAGTGTTTGTTGCGGAAACCTCGCGTGATATTCTCAAAACTCTGAAGTCTGGACAACTATAAATGGACTTGTTTGTGATTACAGAATACACATCCTTTTGTTAATGTTCCGGTACCAGCAGAATTTCGAACGATCCTACACAATCGCTGACTGTAAATTCGAACACTATGATATCCTATGATATTACAGTAGGAAGATAATTTCATTTTTTGAAGTCTTGTTTTGTTTGTCTTTTTCCTACAGTCTCAGTTCTTTAATTTGTATACAATCTATAAATAAATTCAAGAACTTTCATCACAAACCTTAATATTGATTTTGGAATACTTCTGAATGTATAAGAAAAATATCCTCGTGTTTCGATCCCTATCGTATCAATTCCCCAAAACTGTTCATTAAAACTGCAATATGCTGAGAACCCGTCTTTGAGGGGTCCTTAAAGTCGTCAATTATACATTCCACTATAAGATAAAACAATTTTAAAAATTAATTTCAATTGATTGAAAAAATAATAGAATGAAGAAATTAAAATTTTAGATCTGAAAATTACAAGCACATCGAACGTTACTAAATATAGAATATTTATTAATGACTTCCTTAAATTGACTTCTTAAAACTCAATAATACCCAATGACATCAACATACAAACATGTCAAAAGCAAACGAGAATCGATTTTGTGGGAAGCAAGTTGTTCATTTGTTGTTGGAATATTACACATCGTACATTCATCCCTTTCTGTGCCTGATGTTACATTGTCCTCAATTGTGGCTTCACTTGAGGCAACACGGGGCACTCCGAGGGAGCGGGGCGCAGGCAGCGATGGCGGCTGGGGTTATTCGCGTAGTCCATCCCGCGCGTCGCCGTCTGCGATGTTTGCGACAGCCGCGTGCCGCAGCGCCCCGCCCCCCTGACCCGCCCCGCCCCTCGCAGCCACGTCTGCGGCGGCGCGACGCGGCGCTGCGCTGCCGGGCTGCGAACCCCGAACGCGGCGCCGCTGCTGCAGCGCCACCGCACCGCACCGCCCCGCCCCCCGCCGCCCGCCACCCACCCCGCGCGCGGCCACGTAACAGGTCTGCGAGTGCGGGGCGCGGGCGTGGCCGTTGACTCACCGCACTGCGACGGCGAAGGCGGTGGCGGTGGAGGCAACGGGGTTGGGGGCGGCGGCGGCGGCGATGGGACGGGTAGAGGTGGTAGCGGTGGAGGCAACGGGGTTGGGGGCGGCGGCGGCGGCGGCGGCGGTGGGACGGGTGGACGTGGTAGCGGTGGAGGCAACGGGGTTGGGGGCGGCGGCGGCGGCGGCGGCGGTGGGACGGGTGGAGGTGGTAGCGGTGCAGGCAACGGGGTTGGGGGCGGCAGCGGCGGTGGAGGCAAAGAGTGGCGGCAGCGAC
The DNA here is from genome assembly GCA_011170035.1 of Teleogryllus occipitalis. NCBI lineage: Eukaryota > Metazoa > Arthropoda > Insecta > Orthoptera > Gryllidae > Teleogryllus > Teleogryllus occipitalis. The sequence goes on from BLKR01001975.1 coordinate 167,107, forward strand.
TGCGGTGATGACGTCTGTGGCGGAGGACTAGGGGGGCTGACGGTGTTTGGAGGGGAGGGGCTGCGGGGCTTGGATGGCGGCAGAGGCGGGGACTGGGATGATGGCGGGAAGGGCTTGGACGGGGAGAGGTGGTGACTGGAAATGAAGGCGAGCGGTAGATGAAGAGATGGCGGAGCAGGGAAAGCCAGCACGAGGCGAGAGTGGGGGAAATGTGAAGCAGTTTCGCAAGGAACGCTCAGGCCAAGACACGAACACGACCGGCAACGATTTAATGAGAGGGAAAAGCGCCACGGTACCGAACAAGGAAGGTGAGTGAGAGAGGATCAAGACTCATGGGAAGAATCATGGAAATGATTGGAGGGCGGCAAAAGGGAAGATGGAACCTGGCACAATTGGGATTCACTTGGCCCGCCTAGCCCTTAGCAGTCATTTAACCTGCAGGCAGGCGAGAATGAGCGAGATGACACAGAGGGAAAAGAGAGAGGAGAAAAGGACGGAGAAAGAGAAAAGAGATAAGAAGAGAGGGAAAAGAATAAGATATAAAGATGAAAAATTAAAGACGATGAGATGGGAAGGCTAATGAAAGTAGAGATTAAGAAACAGCGATGAAAACTGGAGTGAGGGACAAGATGTGATCAGCGTCCCGTAGGACAGTAGGTGAGTAAGTCAACGAGTAGTGGTGAAGGCTGCGGCAGCAGGGGCGGTGGGTAGTGGGTGGTGGGCGGTGGGCGGTCGTTCAACCGCGCAGCCAGATGCCGCCATGGGCGCCCGGGCGCCGCGCCAACCCTCTCCGCCCCTCCCCCCTCCCCCCTCCGCCCCGCGCCGCTGCCAGCAAGCGGCATTCCGAGCCGCATCGTCTTCGATCCCCGCCGCCTCCGCCGCCTTCGCTGGGGCCAGCGCGCCAAACATCGCCAGACAACCTCACCCACATCATGCAACGCTGTCAGCAACAGAACGTCCAGGTAGCCATTGGCGTTACATCTCTCGTTACGATGAGAAGCCCTCGAATTGAAGCTGCCAAAGCAGACAAGGAGAACTTTCCTCCCAACACTCCTGCATTGCAATGATTAATTGATTGACGATTCCTGGCGCGTCATCTTCTAACGTGATTTCTAAGTCCCGTAGGTGTGGTGCATGTTTTATCTCGTGGACTGTGGCTGTGATCTTTCTCCCGGATGGCGAGATACGGCGCCTACCGACGCCGGTTTGGGGGGAGGGATTTTCCCCAGTCAGGTATCTCCCACCGGTGGGTTACAACCCCAGCCAAGACAAGCTCTAAGCTCCCAACTGATCCCCGACAGTGGTGGCAGTGTAGAGCACGTGAGTGTAAATATGTGTAAGTTGAGGAAAGGACAGGGATGAGGAAAGAAAGATTGCGCGGTCCGTGGTCCGTTTGTCAGGATTCTGCTCCGATATTCGCCCGTGGTTGATCGGAGAAATCACGGAAAACTACCGATCAGAGCAGTCGACCGCTAGAATTCTCCTGCAGGCAGCAGCTGAATTCGACCTAGCTATTTACCAGTGGCGAAAGTCCTGGTACGATTGGGACTCGAACCCTAGAACCTCCCGGTCAGAGGCACTGCAGTCGCATTAGTTGATGCCCTGAGCCACCTTTGTCAGCACTTCGAATTGAAGCTGCGAAAGCGGGCAAGTAGAAATTTCTCATGAATGCTTCTTCTGCACTGCAATTACTTACTCTCATCGCAATTATCTTCATACAATTTCTGTGTTTCAACAAGTGTCTGTCGCTCCTTCCTGTCTGTCCGCGACTAGCACACGCTGGATCCTGCTCTTACGTCAGAATTGCTCATGTATAACAACACGCTGCGTCGCAATGGGGCCCACCCCCGGAAGCATTACTGCATTCCCACAAACCAGAGGTTAGGCTAGGCACTGCAGGCAGCTGGCGTCTTTTCCTTGTTCCCGTCATTCCAACGTAATTTTCATCCCGGAGCACGGCTCTGCAGTAAAACAAGTTAGTGAAACACAGAGCGAGAAGACATGTCATGCACGCGAGCGCTCGCAAATTAGGGATCGATACACTTCAGTTTGTTCTTTTCGTCTGAAGAATAATACACAGAAATACCTCCTAAAAATAAAATTGTGAAAAATTTAATTGCACATTTACTCTCAACAATGTTTTTGCATTGATTAATAAAGTTATTATAAACAATTCACTAGTGTTTCGGCCCAATATTTATTTTGAAATCTACAAAGCAATATTCACAATATTTAAAAATGAAGAAATAAAATGTTGAGAAATACAAACCAAACTTGTTTCACGATAAAACGCAGAGAGCAGCATTAAGGTACAATTCGTACATTTAATTGGACAAGACACGAATGAGTCCCACGTCGTAATGTTTACAGCGTCATCCGCGAGCAGCAGGCTCTGCGGGTTCGATTGTAGGTCTTGAATTCGAGAAAATTGGGAGTTCATTTCGCCTCTAATCAAAACAAAGGAACAATTTTCAATCCACTTCCGATTTGAATTCCGCCAGAAGAATAGACAATTGAAATGAATGAGAGATAAACATAATCCACAATAATGCAGTTTTGAACCATAGTTTTGCGAATTCATGGAGGTTCAAGAAAATTACTATCAGACCCATACCCTTCGACGAGAAAATGAATACATGTAATATCGAAAAAATAGTGAATTGTAAGAATGGCCATAAGAGAAGATTGAAGTATATTGTACTTCAATAATTCAAAATTGCGGCGTACCTTGTGGCTCACAGCCGGCTCAATTGCACTGCCTTGTGAGCTATTAATGATAGGTTCAAAAGAAAAAAGTAGTACATCCTAGCCGGAGAAAACTTGCGAAAGTGGGAAGAACAAAAAAGGGGATAATTTGCAGGTCATGTCATGGGAGAGTACAACAACTGATTACATTCTTCGCCCACATAACCGCCTGTTACCTCACATGTGAGCCTGTGTGCACACGTGGCCTTGCCGGCAGCGCTCCGCCCGCCGCCGAGGGAGGCGGTTTCCAAAGGGGCTCAGCTCACGGCATCGCATCCACGCTGACATCACAAATACACATGTCACCCTCTGTCTCAAACATTTCTCATCTGGGGCGCGACAACAGAAACTCCGCCCTCGGAACGTAACACATATTGGGATATTTATAGCGGAACGGGTTTCGAAATGCATATCGTCACATAGACAATTTCATAACACATTTTTCCTGAAATTACCTACATCAGGTCCAATTCTGATTCTTTGTGGCAAGAGTGTTGAACAACAGAGTCCAAAAGAACCAGATCACTCCAAGTAAACAACGACGTTTCTTACATAAGCTCGTCAACGGTTGTGTAAGAAACCTTGTTTGCTTGTGCAGTACTCACCGAAAAGACGCCGTAAAACTAAATTTAGACACTCAGTAGTATTTTGGCAATTAATGTTTCCTTAACGGTTACGCGAAAGACTTGCGTGGTGATTGCGGTCGGCACAGAGACATAAAGAGCGTGAGAGTGCGCGAGGGTGGGGTGGGCGGAGGGGGGGATGGGAGGGGAGGGGAGGGGAGTGCGTCTATTTCCGGGGAAGAGGAATCCGCGAAGTACAAGGTCGCAGCCGCTTCGAACCGAGGGAAGCAGTTGCTGGCGGTTAAAAGGGTACGGCGATTTGTCTGCCTGTCAGTGATGTGCTATGCATTCTATGTTCTTCAACTCACATCTGAAAGAGCCAAACGACTCAACGATGTAAAAATCATGCTCTCAATAAAGTTATTTGTGCTAATAAAAAAGAGGATACGGCGGTGTCAGGGACGCACCCACCATTTGATAGTTCTGACACATCGCGTCTTACAATGACAAGGTTCTATCTAAAAATAAAACATTGAAGAGCTTTTTGAATGTCTGTGCAAAAGAAATTACACCATTTTGTTTACACAGTCTTTTCTACAATTCTGATTTGAAAACTCTTAAATATGCTTTAGCTCAGACAACACAGTTTGAATATCTCACAACAGTTTTCGCCAAAAATGTCAGTTATAACCTTGACACACTGAAGGCACAGGCTGTACGAGAAGCATCATGAAAAGACTTCGATCGCTTAACTAAAATTCCTTATCAACTCCAAAAGTCGGCTATCCCTAACAAATGCCGTTACAATTTATAAAGCAATAGTCAGACCATTAATGCTCTACGCATGTCCCATCTGGACCAATGCATCCATTTCTAACATTAATAAACTTCAAATCGTACAAAATAGATTCCTCAGATCAGCAACACATGCCCCATGGTTCATCTCCAACGCCCAACTTCATAAAGAACTGAATATATCACCGATCATCAAACATATTGCCCATCTTTCCAATAATTTTTACTCCAACCTAAATACAATAAACCGAGCCGTCCACTACAACCTGGCCACTATAAATGACTTCCCTACTAGAATTAAGAATAGATTTCCTTCCGAAGCGTTCTTGAACATTTTCTCTACTAATTGTTCATAGTAGGGGCTCTTGTAGTTTCCTACACCTCTAGTAAGGTAGTTTAGTTTTAAGTTTTTAGTGTTAAGTTTAGTATAAGTTACAGTGTAAGCCAGCAAATGCACATGAGATAGTAATCTAGTACTGATCTGTGTAATTTTCAATCACTCAATAAATAAATTAAAAATAAAAAAAATAAAAATAAAAGACTTCCAAGTTGATTGGAAGTAGATGATAACACACCCTTACATTTTTATCAAAAGCAATACCTAACATAATAAGAATCAACTATAATTCTGACAGCTCTACGGTTCCGCGATGAGCCTCCACCCCCACCTTAAAGAACCGTTCCAGGATGTGAAATTTACTTCAATGAAAGCCTTATAAGTTGTGTATATTAGAAACGCCGACAAAACCTTTACAAACGTCAAGAAGCACTTGAGCAGGATGTTGATACGCCTAAAATCAGCCCTCATGATCCGTCTATCATACTAAATCATTAAACTTTTTGACCCTCCAAAAATTTTCTTACGTTTACAATATTTCCAGTAGTTTATGGAACATCAAAAAGTCAAAATATTCGACTGAAAGATTTTTTTTCTATCAAATTCTTTATACGGTGGATTGCTCTTTTAGAAAATGAAAATTATATTTTTGTATGCAGTATGTCTCAAATTGTCGTAGCACATAAAAATTGACATATGTGAAACCAGTTTTTATTTCGTATTTTTTTTATTTCTTTTGAAAAGGGCATATTATTTGTATTACGAATTGGTAAAATTTTCATTACCACAGTTCACAAGACAAGCAGAATACGCAGTAAAATGCTCTTTGGCCGAGCAACAAAGAGCTCTGCACCGCACAGCTCTGAAAAAAACCCGCAAAATTAAAACTTTTTAGATGTACAACTTTTGTTGAGCAACGACCGAATGTGCTTGAAGCACTGTCAAGGCGGCCAGTGGATAACGAAACGACGCCGACGTGAGGCGATTGATTGGTTGATTGTTCGTAATTCAGGGGTGCGACAACAATTAGGGTCATTAATGCCGTAATTTTTAGTGCATATTTTTTCTCTGCAGATGGCTGTGTTCTTCCCCCGCTGGATGGCGAGAACCAGCGCCGACTTACCGTTGGCTAGCGGGATTCCCTTTACCAGGAATCTCCTACCAGCCGGGAATCGCCCCACCCGGGAGAAGCTCTAAGCTCCCGACCGGTCTCCCGGAATATGTGGTAGTGTAGTGCATGTTAGTGCAACTGTGTGTAAGGGGAGAGGATAGGACAAGGAAGAGGAAGGAAAGATCGTGGCCCGTTTGTTAGGGTACTGCTTCTGCATTCGCCTGGTATAGATCGGAGAAATCACGGAAAACTACCGATCAGAGCAGAAGGCCGCTAGAAGATTCCTCCAGACAGCGACTGAATTCGACCTAACTGCCAAGCTAGTGTCGAAAATCTTGCCACCGTCGGGACTCGAACCTAGGACCGCCCGCTCAGAGGCATCACCCGATGCACTGAGCCACCGCTCCCTGTGCCCGCAGACGCCGCGAGCGCGCGGTGCGGCTTGCGGGTGGGCGCGCGAGCGGGCGATCGCTAAATCCGGCCTTGTCCTCCCGCGGCCGAAAGGTCGGGCGGGCGGGCGGGCGCCGCGCGCTGGCGAGCGAGCGCCGTTTTGGCCGCCAGCGCGCAGGCAAGGGCAAGGTCTCCTTGCAGCGCACCGGCGCGGCGCGGCGCGGCGCCTGCCAGGACGCGCAGCCAGCCCTCGCCGCTGCGCCCGGGAAGGCCGCGCCGGCGCCCCGCTGGCTCCACCACACGCGGACGCAGCGGAACGGAAAATATGAAGATGAGCAAACAACACAAAATCCACCGATAGTGGCGGAAGTGTGAGTCGCTGGTGGCCCATCTTCCTCATCGTCTCCGCGAAGTCATAATAGTTCCCTTTCCCGCTTTGTGACCGGCGAAAGCGAAGTCCTGTGTAAAAGATGAGGCTGTTTCTTTCGGAACTGTTTTCTCCACTAGTCTGTGACACTATTTTAAACATTTTCTTACATTTTTATATTATATTTTATTTTCCTTCCATTTTCGTTTTCTTTGTTATTTTAATGTTTTCTTTTCTGTTAGTTCCATCATTTCTTTGTTATTTTATTTCTGAACTTTACTGCCACCGTTTTGTTTCGTATTTTTCGAGAGGCGGGGAGCAGCGCCTGGGCGCAGTCTCTGGTTCGAGCCCACTCGCGCGGGAGGGCGCCGTCAGCTCGCGACTATTTTCACACCCACCCGGCGCGCCGAGCGGGGCGGGGCCTGCGGCGGGGGCCACGAAGGGCGGTGGCGCGGCGGAAGCGGGGAAGGCGAGAGGAAGAGAGTGGCGGAAAGAGTAGCTCTGCTCGGGGGGGAGGGTGCCGGTGGGGGCGGTGGCAGTGTCGGTGCCACAGTGCGGACAGCAGCGGTGCCAGTAGCCCTGCTAGCAACGGCGAGATCCAAATCAATAATGGCGGTGGAGGCTACCGGTGTCAGTGATTCATGCGACAGATGTGGCAAAGGTTGTGATGTCACCTGTAGGGGTGGCGGCAGAAGGATGGAGGCGGCTATGTAGTGATACTTGTGCTTTAGAATCGGCACCTGAGGTGCGCGAGGTTGGGGCGGGGGCGGCAGGGAATGTATGGTGGTAACGGAGGTGGCAGCATCGGTGACAGGAACGGTGCTAGCAGGGGCCTATTGTCAAGGTGGTTGTGGTGGTGGTGATAGTGGTGGTGGTGGTAGAGGTGGTTGTGGTGGTGGTGGTGGTGGTGAAGGTGGTGGTGGTATTGGTGGTAGAGGTGGTGGTGGTAGAGGTGGTGGTGGTAGAGGTTAAGGCGGTGGTGGTGGGAAAAGGGTGTTTGCGAAGGAGGTGGCGAGGGCAGAAGCCAGAGCTCCCAGCCGCTGACTCGCCAGTGGCCGCTGGAAGGCTGTCAAACCCCCGCCAGCAGCCGGGCGCTGCCTCTACCTCTGCGCAGTGGCGGCCGCCAAGCATTTCGAGCGGCCAGCCCGGTGTATTTCTTCCCAGGTAGACAGGCGACGTGACCGGGCGAAGATTGTTGCCGGTCAGCTGGCACCCGTCCGAACCAATACATATCGATGCGTAGCGGCAACACACTCAAAACGTTTCGAGACGAGTCGCGTCATTTAGAAAAAAAAGTTTCTTAAAATAACTTGATCTTCTTCCAAATCATTACAGACAAGCAAAAATTCGGCAAGACTACACACGAGCTCGTTACTAAAACAGTCCTCCCTTTAGGAAAATTTCTCGAAAACTGATAAACTTACCGTAATGTTAAGAACAGAATATTCATCTGGCTTTCTCCATAGAAAATTGTGCGAAGAACATGTATGAACCTTGAGGTTTTATTTTTCTGACTAGCCAAGAACATTCTTTACTCTTCAATTAAAGTTAACGAAGTTAAAAAGGTTCGAGGATACTTCCTCTCCTCTGGCATTCTAATATAATTCAAGGTGACATTCATATTCCAAATGGCAATAGCATAAAAATAATTCGCTTTCTTTCTGTCTGTCTTAACGTTCGGTCCTCAAAATAAACATAAAAACTACTTCCGCATTTTCCAAATGACTGGATCTCATGTCCCGGTGTTTTCGTTTTCTTTAAGTCATAGTCCTGAGGTATTATAAAAAGGCTCGAGAACGTTTATTACTCTAAAAATGGAATTAAATTAAAATATACATCAAAATAGTTGAATCTTGAACCATATTGCCAAAAAGAAGGGAATTGGTTGAACATTACAAATATACATAATAATTGACATCTCTCCACTGGGTACATTACACGGATAAATAGACGTGGCATTTTAAAAGGAATATCACTCATCAGTATTTTAACATCATTCACTTCGACTATACAAGGTGACTTAGAAAAAAATGTTACAAAATTCTAGAGCTTGTAGAGTGACCGAAAATGATCATTTTTTTCCCAATGAACATAATGTGAGAAATTGCATGTAACGGAGTTACAAGCATTTACACAAGTGATATTTGTCCCAGATTGGTATGTAAAGACGTATGCACAAATGTTTGGCAGGTGCATCTCCTTAATTGTGACAGTATGTGACCTGGCAAAGATATGTGGACAAGGTGTTGCCTAAAACTCAGGAGACATATCATCTATATTACTCCATGATCATTCCTATATGAAACTCACTGTCTCTTTCTCGCACGCTGCTGTCTCCCATGAATCTTCCTTATTTGTAGCCATCAAAAAGCCTCCGTTCACAATCACACATCACTTTTTCATTCCGATCATGTACTGTCTGCCAGGAACAGCATATTTTTTATGTGACAATTTCTTTGAATTCTCATTGTACAGGGCGTTTTAGAAAAAAGGCATTAGAGAAGAGGCGAGATGGAGTGTCAAGGGAAGCAGATTGGTCACTGAACTCAGGGTCCAAGAGGTCAGGATTTGTCGCTAGGCTGTATAGAAACCGTCCCTTGTTCTCCTGAGATATCGGCATAGAAACGCGCACTCGAGTGGCACGGTTGGCAACCATTTCAGGCTGGGAGAAATAATCCACAACTTCCGGCAATTAAAATTGCAGTTCGAGTCGCCGAAGACCATCACGTTCCAGGAGAAGGACCCAAAGGGGCTGGAAAATAATTATTTCAGCGTTAGGCTTCAACAGTCAAATTAATTAATCATTTAGTCCTCCTTGTAAAGAATAACGAAATGTTATGCTGAAATTGTAATTCATTTTACAGCACCTCGGTGCCCTTCTCCTGAAACGTCTGCCGTCCCTACTGCAAAGTGAATGGCCTGAAGTTCTGCCTGACCTCTCCCAGCCCGAAACGGGACATCCCGCTGACTCGAACTCGTATTTGCAGGAGAATTGCTGAAATTTCGTATTTGCAGGGGCACACAAGTGTCGGCCTCTTCGACCCTAGGTTCAGTAACAAAACGTACTTCCCTTGGCCCTTTTACCAGACCACGTACGTGTGGGTGCAATGTTTTGTCGTTTTATTTTCTGAAACGCAATGTATATTTTGCGAGCTTCGATTTCCCCGTCGTTGTTCCTGATTTTCTTTTCCAAGCGGAGGAGCTGGCCCCGAGCGGTCCATTGGTATTGCCGCGCACGTGCGCCCGGCCGCTGTCTCCCTGCGGAAGCGAGTGCAGTCGGGCGCCGGTGGTCGCTGAACTGCACTTGGACCGACCAATCAGCACCCGCGCGCCGCCTCCGGCCCTCGCGCCCCACACGGAATGCCCAGCAGAGGCTTTTCAAACGCGCTGCCAGGTCTCCTCTAATAATTATCGGCATTGCAGCTACTCTGGAATAAACATCCATCGTAAATATTATGTGACGGCTTCAAAGTGAATTAGGGAACATCTCTACAATTTCGCTGCAAAGCAAACAGAGTTAAGTATGAAATATCAACATGATTTTTTTTTATTGTGACGCTAGAGGAAAATACTCAAAACCTATGCAAAGCATTGTAATAAGTGAATATATCACTAACAATAAATGTACAGAACGATGACATTTTAAAGGAAACATTAGAATGGTACTATTCTACACAGATAATAATAATAATAATAATAATAATAATAATAATAATAAGGATAATAATAATGTCTTTATTAATGGCGAGGCTCAGGTCATAGGGCCTGCTCTTCCGCCTAACCACTGAGTCTAAATTGATGCAGGGTAGGAACATATACGAGGGGAGGGAGGGACAGATAATGGTAAAACATTACATTCTGATCTTCTCAAATTGATATTTTTTAGAACAGTTCATGTGATAAATATTGCGTCGACGGCTTCCGCGGCAACCGTTCTTCACCAGGATCTGAGTTACAACCCCGCGAGAAGTATGGGCGTTTCCACCTGGTGACTGATTAGTGTTTCCGGCCGTGACAACTGCAAAAGTCGTTGATCTCTTAAGTCTACTGCATGCAATAAGTCGGGAGATGGCTATTTCACGCGCGATGGTGAGATCCGACAACGGCGACCCACTTGTCTGCTTACGAGGTTTTTCTCTCCAGGTATTTCCCTCAGCGGGGCACCGCCCAGCCGGTACAAGATCTGAGACTATCGACAAGGTCCCCGACATATGGAGTAGTATAGTGCATAAAAATGTGTGTTTGAAAAGGAAAAAGAGAGGACAAAGATGAGAAACAAAAGATCGCGCGCAGTCCATGGCTCGTTGTTAGGGCTCTTGATATTAATTGGAGACATCGTGGAAATGTACTGATCAGAGCAACCAGTCGCTAGAATTCCTCTCCAGACAGTGCCTGAATTCGAGTAATCCAAGTAGCTAGGGATAGAGGCCACGGTCGGGATCCGAACTCTACGACCTCCCGGTCACAGTCACCGCAGAGACAAAGGCATTGCTGCCACGGAGCCATCCCCACCGATGTGGCTGTGGATAGGAAACGAACAAATATCGTACGTGATCATCTAAATACGCTTTCAGCTTTTCATAACTGCCCACAAAAGTATCCTCTCTTTGTTCTTGGTGGCCAACATTCTAATAAGGATAAAGCACCTGACACTAGAACAGGGAAAGAAGAAAGAGAAAGCAAAGAAGAAAAGAAAACAGGGAAAGAAGACGAAGCAGAAACAAGAAAATAAGGAGATAAATAAGAAAAGAAGAGAAGATCTCGGGGCTAACCCAACCGGTGCAGCACTCGAGCAGGAAGCGCACGGAGCTGACCTGAGCGCGCGTCCAGGAGGCACCCGACGGGCGATCTCCCGCGCCGGCGGCACCGGAAGTCGCCCGTCGGTGAGCGCGGCGGCGACTTCCGCCGCGCGCCCCCGCCGGCAAAAGAGCGCTGGAAATATCCGCGCGCGCCTTTCGAAGAGCACTCCTCAGCCTTGGCAATTGAACGCACTTCCTCACTAGCAAAGAAAACGTCATTTCTGAGCGTCTCCACTGGATTACTCATGCGATGGAGAAACATTAAATGAAAGAGTTATTGGAATTCTGACACGTCCCTTTCCAATAATCCCACAAAAACGCTAAGAAGGGAGCTCACTATCATCGCCCATCCATTTCCCAACATTTTAAATGACTGCTTTGCTTCTAGCTCAGAAACCTCGTCGTTATTTTCAGTTTTTGAAGAAGTATGTGTAACACTACTCTTGGCGTCAGTTTCCGGGTCATAATTTTCGTAGGAATGTGTGTCCGAATTATCCTTTGCCGTCGCAAAACAAATAAATATGCCACGGCTGCAGCAGTAACTACCGTAATTTTTTTGCGACGCGGGAGAATGGGACTATATACTGACGCGTCAAGTGGAGGTTGGACTCAATACGCTGATCATCCTAATTAATAAGTAGGATAATCCAAGTTAATAACTAGTAGTTATCATCGCTTCTTCAAAGAGCTGAGGGGGATGTTCAGTCTGTCTTGGACGTCGTCATTCTCCCCTTGAAGCCACGTTATCCCGTGCACCTAAGCCAGGCACGACTCTTGAGCCCACAGATGAGCGACCTCATCTGCCTGCGCCATCGGGAAGGGCGCCGCCACGCCACGCTGCTCCGCTCCCACGCCCCATGCAGATCGTCACCTCCTTCATCTGCCCCCGAGGCCGCAGCTTCGGCGGTTCCACGCGCGGCCGCGCGCCGCGCTCCAGTTCCCACCCGCGGCCCCGCCCCCTCGCCCCCGCCCGCGCCGCGCCCTCCTGGCGCTTCTGCTTCGTTTTTCGCGGCCGCCGCCCGCCGCGCGCGACGAAATCGCCTTCGGAAGCGCCGCTCCGCGCGCGCGAGTTTCTTCATAAACAAACGGAGCTGAGTGGGCTCCGACGTGGAAACGAACGGTGCTTTCGCCACTTCCGAAGCCAGCGCTGCCGAGTCATCCGTGGTGGAGGAGATCAACGAAAAAAGGAAGGTCGGAAAAAAACATTCCGGATCGAACGATGGCCCGCGGTCTGCGGGAAAGACCAGGTGGAAATAATGAGTGGCCTTCCGTCTCTTTTTCTTGTAGCGTTCGGGTTTCTTTGGGGTCGAACGGTAAGAGGAACTCGGCAGCTCTGTACAGTTCTAGGTTGCAAGATTTCAGGGTTCATGTCAAAAGCTGCTCGTCACTTCAAACGTTGGCAGTTCACAAATAATGACAGGAGCGACGACCCAGACATGTTCAGCGAAAACAAATCCCGACTACACGCCGCCATTGACTCACAACCCGACAGGGCGGGGGTGTTGGGGAATGTTTGTGAACGTTTTCCGGTGCTCGGACGGGTATGCAATGATTTTTCGCGTTTCAGAAATTCAATGAACGAGTGTTTAATACGTCGTGTACTGTTTTTTCTCTCAAAACATTACAATACCCACATCATCAGCTAAGGTTAGTAAAAATAATAAATTAAGAACACATTCAATAATTTGTTAATAAATTAAATCGTCAGGCCTTCGTTTGGTAACAAAACACTTCGCCACAACAATAAATTCAATTCCACTAAAATTAAGATGCACTCAAGACATTTAAATTATAATAATAATAATAATAATAATAATAATAATAATAATAATAATAATAATAATAATAATAATAATAATATTATTATTATTATTATTATTATTATTATTATTATTATTATTATTATTATTATATGCCGTTTCACAGCATCCTATAAAGAGCTATGGCCTCCTGCTAATGCAGGGAAAGTCCAGGTATCTTAGGAACCCCAGACAAATTTTTATTTCTCACATTTGCAAAACGGGTATTTTAAAAATGCTTACTTATGTTCACCATATTTCTCAGTCCTTTTATCACATTATCTCTTCCGATCGTCCAAACAGAAATAAATGCTTTTGTATTTTTAATACGGGTTTCCTGTGGTTTCATATTCTGCTTTCTTGATTCGGTGATGCCCCTCGATCTTATCTCGTCTTTCATCTAGTCTTCTATCTCCATCCTTTTCTTGGACTGTCGACCCACATTCCCAATTGTTTAGATTAACCCTGATCTTGTGTCCCTAAATCAATCACACAATCATTGGGAACTGTCGTGTCACTGAAAACCGACACTTCTGTGTCGGGCTTACGCCCCTGCATATGGAGGAGTATACGTGTATGGAGGTCACAGTCGCTGACAGGAAGTGAAAGCAGTCCTGTATCGGGTTCCCGAACAGTCTTACTATACGTTCGACGAAAATGGCAGCAGAGATTTTTGGTAAAGACATATTCCAAACTTTAAATCATTTTTGGACTACATGCATTTTCATATTCTTATACCATATATATTTCCAAATATAATGGGCAAATCCGATTTATTCAAATTTTAAAAGAACTACAATACTATTGTCCTCTCATATTATTATCACGAGTAGGTTACGTTGGTGCAGGGGAATGCTCTCCTACGCTGGCAGCAGCTGTGCGTAGCTTCGTGCCCTGAGTCATTGAGGCTGTGGCGGGAGCCGGAGGGCCGTCTCCGCTGCCATTCGTTGATTAAAGTCAGTGACAAATACGTTCGCCGAGTCCAACCTTCCTCCCACTCATAGCCAATTGGACACTCTCGGGTGGCAACTGGTGCAAACTGTCAGACCAACAGTACACGTGTAGTTCATAAGAGCGTGGGTTTCCGCGGCCGGAGTCGTTCTGAACAAAGTCGCAGAATGGCGGTCGAAACGTTGACACCTGTGATTAAGACGCGACGTCACCCGAGCAGCCAAGTAGTAATTTACGTGTGGTTCATTGTCTTTCTGAGTTGCAAATAATGCAGGAAAATTGGAACGCGATTATGACTCACGCGAGTAATTCGAATGACAAAATATGTATAACATAAACCCAAATCAAACATTATAAATTGCAAGTTTTTGTAGCGCAAATAATCTGCATTCTAGGTTACATGTAATTTTAAGACAAAAATTAAATAAAATGGTAGTGATGATATGCATTAAAGAATACATGTCATTTTTTGGACGGTTATTTTGATTCAGATACAGGTTAAGAAGAAAATGGCGCTTTTTAAATGATAATGAGGATGAAGATTAAAATGATGGAAGTGATAACAATAATTAATCGAGACCGGTACACTTCCTTAATCAATTACCAGAACAATTGAAAGGCCAGCAAACAATGTATTCGAATTGGTGGAAAATTTGGAGCTCGGTTCATGTAGACGTATAATCGTCACTTGAAAAAAGTATTTCATTTTGTTTGTTTTATATGAACTCGCTTGACGTTAACCTCAATTCCAAACCTCCACGAATATACGCAATAACAAAGCACTAAAGAGCCCTACGACTTCCGTGGCCTTAATATCACTGCAGGTCCTATACATGTGTGTAATAAGCAGCCGAGCGAACACCGAGGGGGCGTGGCAGCAACCGCGGCGCGAGGCCCGCAGGCGCCGGGGGATGGGGCGCCCTCGGTGCGGCAGCGAAACGCGGCCTTCGACGAGGGAGCGGCGCCGGCGCGGCGGGGCGCCGGAATGAAGTGGGGCGCACAGCAAGCGGGGAACAGAGCGGGGAGGGCGAGGGCGTGGCAAGCAGCGGGACGGGAGTTCGGGGAGTAGAGTCAAAAAGGGGTGCAAGGCGCGGGGCGTGCAGGCAAGAAGCGAACGTGGCGGGGAGGCAAAGATTGGGGTGGCAACGAGTGGGGGAGAGGGGCTTGGTGCGGGGTGGGGCGGAAGCTTGCGGGCAAGGAGCGGCATATGAGAGCGGAGTGGGGCGGGGCGGGGCGGGGCGTGGTGCTTCTCGGGATGAAGGCGTGACGGGGGGGGGAAGGGAGGCGCGCTGCGGACTGCGTTGCGCAGGCCGGCGTCTATCGATTCGCAGGCCGGCGGAGCGGGGCCGGGGCGGGGGCGGGGCGGGGCCGGGCCGAAATCGGGTCAGCGGCGCCCTCGCACGTGCCGCGCACGCTGCATCAGAGGGTGGCGGCGGCGGAGACGTCCTTCCGCCGCTATTCTGGGCCGCTCCAGCCCCGCAGGCGCCACCGCTGTGGCACTCGCCAACGCGCACCGCCCGCCCAAGCCCTGCTCCGCTCCGCTCAGATATCGCGGCGTGCGCGTGCAATCTCCCGCATATCTGGATTACAATTAAATTAGGGGTATCTGCAGACTGACAGGTAAACCACATGTGCCTACAACAAAGATTGCAACCCCGCATTATCTCGCACACGCGTATTTGTCGTCGTTTTCATCCATGGGATTGTCAGAATTACGTCACATCGCAGCAATAAGGTAAACTAAGGTGTAGGTTGAATTAGGAATAATTCGAATGCTGTTAGATGCAGTGACTGTCACACAGAGGGAAATAACGTTCTCTTGTATATAAACTTATTTTTAAATTTATTTTATCTCTTTATAACTTTTGCTGCATGCTAACTAGTAACTCTGTTCCACGTATTGCAAATGTACTTCGGTTTACCGGCTAAAGATTTACACCGTAGACTCTTCGGGATATTTTTATTCCCGTCTGTACCTGTGTTTTAACATACTCAGCTTTGCCAACATCTTCGGAAGTTGCTACGTAATAAGGAGTTTCGATTACGAAGATTTGTTTGTTTCTCCGTGAAGAGAACGCAATATATAAGAAAATCTCTCGCTAAAAAGAACGAGGTATCTCGTACTGCTGTTAAAATAGTCCTCTTTGATAATTCCAGAAATTAATTCAATTAATACAGCACAGTAATGCAGAACAATACATGAAACCTTGTACCCTGTAAATTGACTGATAAGAATTATCTACTATCAGCGAGCATTTGCACTCACCTTCTGTTCATTTTATTCTCAGATGAAACTCGTTTTGGGTACATGCATTCAAAAAATCAATAATGCCCATGCATTTTCCGAAAATTTATAAAAACAAGTGTAAAAAATAAGATTTCAGAATTATGCATCATCTTGATGGTATTCTAGTAAAAGATGTTAAATAACATAAGTAAGTTTAAGGAAATATGAAAATAAAATTTCGTATGATGGGTATGCCGAATATTTATTGCTTTTATTTATTATCGGCTTATTTATTTTATTTATTGCCATTAGATTATAGATTTTGTCATGTAAAACTCTCTAAGCAACAAAACTCCACTTTCACACAAAATGACTTTCTTTACCAGTACACCATCGATCTTTAGTCATACTGAACTTCCAATTGACAAATGCTCATGACTCTGAGAAACTTTGTATTTGCTAATGAGAGTGATACGCCATTATCCCCCGCACGAAAACATTCGCTCTAAACAAACAACTGCGCTGTGTTGAGAAGAATTAAATATCAGAAGGCCAAGTCCATTCACCCGCTCCTTCCTGATGGCAGACTGTTTTGATCCAGTAGGTAAACAGACAGCTGAATAATGCTACGGATCCGTTTATTCGTTATCTTTTTCTACTTCTGTTTCCCACAAACACTGGTTCACCCAGTTCCCAAACTGATTTGAATTTAAAACAAACTGAAAAGACCGTGTAAACCAGCAAAGTTTAGAAAACAGTCATAAAAAGCTGCATTGATCCACGAAATGTAGTGTATCCTAAATTTTCATCTACACTTAGAAACACGAATTCAAAAATGACGATATTGAACAATGTACCATTCAGCAAGTGTTGGCATAAAGAATTCCGACATATCCATCAGTTTTTCGATTCTTGCTTATATACGATTTTGAAACAACCCCGATTTTATTTTTGAACGAAGAAAGACGAGATAGATTTCATCTCCCCCGTTCCTACTAGTTGGGGATCAATTAGACGTTTAGTGGGTTTTTGATACAATAATCATTAAGAGAACACGTCACAGATGATAACTTGAAAGGTCGCAAGTAAATACATTACAGAAGAGGTAAGAAAGTAGAAAATGCAAGTAACATGGGTCCTTCCCCCAATGCAGGATATCTCTGCCAATATGCACAAAACCAATTTACAAAATTTAAATCATTCAAATTCATTAGTTAGAAGACCAAATGTTATTAGACATGATGTCGCGGGTTATGTAATTAAACTTATCTAATTAACATTATGCGAAGTATCAAATTTGAGATTTTATTACACTATTGATATAAATTCTGAAGTAATTTCCTTCATCACAAAATTAACAATTCAATGCATATTGAAGTTTCTTCGAAACTCTCAAACTCGTTAAAGAGACAAGGGCGTTGTAGGCACAAGGGTAGGAAAAATGATTAGTATTTCATTAATACTAAGCGATTTCAGTTTACAAACGAACCACGTTTATCAAACAATATAAAGAAAACTGAATTAATGGCATTACGGACCGCGTAATAATTAGACGATGGTGAAAGAGAAACGCTCCTTTCGTAACACGAATATTGAAGACAAACAGGGATGGATCTAGAAACGCAATTTTTGTGCCCCCTCCCCATTTGTTTTAAATACTAAAACTCTTTAAATTGTTATCTTCAAATTTTAATTTTATATTCATAACGCATACCCTTTGAATGTGACAGATGAATATGTGGTAATGGTTGCATCGACTTTTGTGATCGTCCTCACTGACCTGGACAGCCAAGACCCGATGTGTCAATGGCTTTGAATAAACTGAGTAAAATCATAAGAGTAATTGGCTTTGAGGTGGTGCTCGGGAGTCAGGCTTGACTTCGCCACAATTGAAATTTCGTGTGTTGGAAACGAGACTGAAAATGGAAGGGAAGCACCAGATGACCAGCAAAGCAGCCGGGAAAGCGAATAGAAGGAGGTGGAAGGGAGAAGGAATCGCAGATTACTGCAGATTACGATACACTGTACGAGTTGTAGAGGGGACTGGAAGTCGAGAAGCAGCAGGGTAGATAAAGAGTTGAGATGTAGGATAGAAGTTGGGAAGAAGGATGTGGGAAGTAGAATTTTGAAGATTACTACATATTACGAAAAAGTTTCAGAGCTGTAGATGGGAGTAGAGGAGCAGCGGAGTAGGCAAGGAGTTGAGAAGTAGAACGGAAGTTTAGAAGTGCGATGTGGTAAGTAGAATATTGACTTCGTCTGATTACGATGAAGGATACGAGTGGTAGGGGAGACTGGAGGGTCGAGGTGCAGGCAAGGAGTTGAGAAGTAGGTTGGATGTTGAGAAGTAGGATGAAAAATATATAGAAGATTCAAAAGTACTGCAGTTTATGATAATGTATACAAGCAGAAGATAAAACTGAAGTTGAGCGGCAGAGAGAGAGAGAGAGAGAGAGGTGGGAGGGCAGAGAGAGAGAGAGAAGATAAAACTGAAGTTGAGCGACAAGAAGTTGAGAAGTGGGTTGCGTGATGCGAAGGACAGAAAAGATAGAAGACAGAAGACTATTAGATTACTATTAAGTCCTGAGCTGTAGAGGAGACAGCAAGTCGAGGAACAGCAGCAGACCGGGCAGAGGTGAGCAGTAGGAAATGGATGGAAAACAGAATATTGAACACTACTTCAAATGACGCCTCTCTCGCTGGTTAGCGTGCTCGCTCCTCATGCCGGAGTAACCCAGGGTTCGATTCCCGGCCGAGGCAAATTATACCTCTGTGCTTTCCTTACAAATGCATCTAACGCTGTGTGACGATGAGAAAGCCCACCCTAATGGTATGAAGACCAGTATATACGGTGAAGGGACGTCTTTGTGCTAACCACACAAACCCCTCATTCCACGGCCTAGGGGCTGGGTCACTGCTGGTCGGCCAAGGCCCGTAGCGGGCTGTCGAGCCATAGAACATGAACAGGAACTTCAAATTACGGTAACGTTTATGAGCGGAAGAGAAGATGAAATCGAGGAGGGGCGGAGTAGTTAAGGAGTTTAGTAGTAGATCGCGAGTTGCAGTGTAAACTTATAAAATATAAGAATGACGACCGCCAGACACTCCGACTACGTATAAGCGCAGTAGAGGAGACGGAGTCGAGGAGCAGCAGCAGCATCCGAGCGGGCAGGAAGGTGAGGAGGGCGACGATGACTAACGCTGCGGCCGGGGCGCTGGCCGCGTGTGGGCAGGGGCTGCGAGAGCGAATCACCCTGCCCGCCCACACAGCCCACACAGCCCGCCTGCCCAGGGCGGCGGCGGCGGCGGCGGCGCGGCAACGCGGCGCGAGGCGAGGCGCGGGGCGGGGGCGGGGGCGGGGCGAAGCGGCGCGCGATTATGAAGCGCGGGTGCCAACGCTCGAAATACCTCCGCCCGCCCCCGCCCCCGCCCCCGCGCCCGCTTCGCCTCCAACAAGTGGGGGCCGCGCTGCGGAAGGAAGCTCCGGGAGAGCGGAGGATCGAACATCGTTGCATGCAAAGGGCGCCCGGCCCTCACACATTCGCTTGTTTCCTAGGATTTGGATTTCGAACTCGTTCATTGTGGGAATTAAACTACGTAAATGAGTTGCTGAGGAATAATCCACAAAGGAATTATTATCATCATGTAATAATAATAATAATAATAATAATAATAATAATAATAATAATAATAATAATAATAATAATAATAATATAGAGGAGTTATTAAAAGGGAATTTATAATTATTGGAGAAGTTCTGTAATGAGTTCAGATACTTTCACACACGTTCAGGCACTTTTCTTCTAATAACATAGCTTCCTATAACTTCCAATAACTTGGGTTTTCAAAAAAATTAAAAATAAACTTTAATATATTTTTACACATACTAATAATTTTTACACTTTCACACACGTTTAAACATTTTTCTTCTAATAACATAGCTTCCAATAACTTGGGTTTTCAAAAATTTAAAAATATATTTTTTCTTCATCAGTTCCGTTTCGTTTGGTTACGAGTAGTTTTGAAGAGAAGGTTGAAAAGTTAATAGAACAGAAGTTGCAATGCTATACATACTACGTCACCGTTACTACTAGAGGTAAAGTATGCGCTGTTCTAACACCACTGGTTGCATTGGACTCCCTTACCGATATGTCGTTGAGCGGCATCAGGAAGTACCGCGACGACGATGAATAATTTGCCCGCCCGCCGAGGGAACATCTTTGAAGCAGGTGCTCGGCAAACTGCCTTCCCCCCAGGCGACGCCCCCGCATTCATCGCGTCAATCCCCGCTTCAGGAGCTGGCGCCTTCACACTGGCAGCGGAACACGAACTTTCGCAAACTCCTCAGGCGAGATCCGTGGGTTACCTGTCCTCCACGTGTCATCCCCTAACTTCTTAATCCATGACACCCTTAACCTCACTTCAACAACCCTAACTCAACATTTATACTGTTGCACAGGAAGCTATAATAAATTTACTTGGGAAAGTGGAGAATTGCATTGGTTTAGTTACATCAAACCCATTGAAAATTCTAAGTCATGGAGCACCCACAGTCCTGTACTTTACTTTGGCATATTACTTCCCTCTGGGCAACACATGATCTTTTGGAAAATCCACGTCTCCACTGATATACTTCCCGCGTAATCTGCTCCCGATCTGTAATTCCTGCGCACGATCGTGAATCTACTGAAATTGATCACGATAGGCTGGGCGTTATAGCGCTTGAACATTCACACCGTCACACAGAAATATGTAAAATATTTTCCCTACTAAAATTAGTAATTTTCAATTAAGCGAGAAACTACACAAGTCTTTAGATAAATAAATCAAATTATTGTATATTTTATATTCAAAACAATATATACTTAGTGAACTGCTCCCCCACACAGAGATGCCTCTAAAGTTATTAGTTTTAAATGCTTCGCAGTTCAGCATTCCCCGGTATATCGTCTTATTAACTGCATCGAACTTGTCTGTAAAACAGGTCGCGCTACAACTTGTGCGAAGTTGTACACTTGAAACAAAACGTAATCGCAGTGAAAGATCGCACGTCTGAGATGCATCTGTTTCCAGCCCAGATCTGTCAAGCGCCAGTTAATCTCAGAGTTTTCTCTGGGAAAGCTTCAGCATGTAAATGAGGTTTTTGTCGCACGAGTAAGCTTTCTAGACTGTCACATCCATTCACGTCAAGTTTTAACGACGCATTTCCGGCGAAAGAAGTTTTTTTTTAGTTCGTTTTCTGTATATGCTCCCGTCTTGTGGCACTGTAAATCACGTCTTTTAATTTTTCATAAAATCTGAATGAATATTCCTACCGCTAATGGATTGATTGAAATTTTCTTCTACACAACTGAAAATATTAACTTCAACTGTGATATTTCATGGTTTCCTCTTTACATTACAGATTCGTATCAAATAACTGCATTTCATGTCATAATTAAATAGTGGCCCACGCTTTATTTTCTTCTGTTTCTTCATTCACATATTCATTTAGCAGGCCGCAATCTTTTATGCCCTTTCTCTTCAAAAGAGGCGCGCGTCTCACTCAAAGTGGTGAGAAAAACACTACAGTCAGTGCTTCGCAATGCGAATTGTACGTCGGAACAATGGAAATATACAGAAGAGACAGACGTTAATTACGGAGGACAGATGTGCAAATGTTCTGATAACCGATACCATCTGAAGTAGCAGCATTATAACCATGTTTTGCTTCTACGAAAGCATATTAAGAACTATTGCGATTTTTTTATGATTACACAAGCTGCAAAAATCGTATACACGTTAGTACCGTGAGAACCATGGGAAAACCAGTACCACTATCATTCGTCGCGTAATTACTACCTACAATATCATTTGAAGGTTGTCTAGTATATATGGAATGCAATAGTTTACTTCCTACAGTAGTTTCGTAAAGGCGAAGAGGCTCCAGAATCTATGATGATATCCACTGTTGAAGAGAATCCAAAACGACTGGAGTAAATGAACGACTGGTGAATGGGCACTGATTGGGTTATCAGGCAGAGTTACATCGTTTCAATCCAGGAGTGAAACTAAACGGAGATCGTAGGCTTATGCAGCCGAGCGAGACAGGTTTCAGCCCTCGGCTCACTAAGGGATTTGCCTTGAAGAAAATCACGACAGGATGGTTGGAATGTTGGCTAAGCAGCCACAGATGCGGCGGCGCCAGAACACCCATGAGCCAAAAAGGGAGGGTTCCTTTAGAAAAAAATGTGCTGCATCAGGAGATACACAATCAAAGTTAACAATGATTATTATTGCCAAATATTTCCTTAATAGTTCCAAAATGTAAAGAGAAACTCTCTACAACGAGTGCATGAATCGATTTTAAAAGAAAATTTGCCGCAATCCAAATTGTCCACCACAATTTCCACTGCCTTAGACGGCTTGAATTCCGATTTCCACAGGAAGAATCAAACGACTGGTGCTGCGAGGGCAATTGTATAAATCGTTCCCCGTTTATATCCGTTGCGCCCCCACCCCGACCCCACCTCCACATGCACATTCTTAGACTTCACAATACCACAAGATGAAAATAATGATGGCGCACTGGATAAACGCAAAGCAGAAACGAATTCAAGAAAACCAACGACTCGAGAAAAACGACCTTAGCCGACGTCCATACGAATCACGTCTCCCGAGACGGACCTCAGCCGCGTCCCGTCGCGTCCCGTCGCGTCTCGTCGCGTCCCGTTCCGTCGCATCCCATCCTGTCCCGTCGCGTCCCGTCCCGTCGCGTCCCGTCGCGTCCCGTCGCGTCCCGTCCCGTCGCATCCCGTCCCGTCGCGTCCCGTCCCGTCGCGTCCCGTCCCGTCGCGTCCCGTCCCGTCGCGTCCCGTCCCGTCGCGTCCCGTCCCGTCCCGTCCCGTCGCGTCGCGTCGCGTCCCGTCCCGTCGCGTCCCGTCCCGTCGCGTCCCGTCCCGTCCCGTCCCGTCGCGTCCCGTCCCGTTTCGTCGTATCCCGTCGCGTCGGGTCCTATCCCGTCCCGCCCACCTATCGCGTCGCGTCTTCCCTCGGAGCGCGACCGCCCCGCCTGGAACGCGACCAGCGACGAAGCGCGGCTGCGGAGGAGGCGGGTGCGCGTGGGAACAAAGCCCGCCGCGCCGCTATCTCTCCATGTCCCGCGGCCCGCGCCGGGCGTCGAAGCGCGGCCTCCACGAGGGGAGGGGAGCGGGCGGCGTGCGTGGCCGCTTTACGCCGCTTCCGAGAAGCACCGAGCGCGCATTCCTGCGTGCGCACGCACACGCCACGCCACCTCAGCCGCCCCACGCACGACGCACTTTGCATTTTCAAAAACAGCATTTGGAAAACTAGGCTACAGCGTTATAAAAATTAACATTTATCATTTTGAAGCATTTTTTTAAACTGTTACGTTATTATTATTATTATTATTATTATTATTATTATTATTATTATTATTATTATTATTATTATTATTATTAACGGAGGTCTCTTCGAGATAAAAATATTTTAATGCATTTTAGATTCTCGCATTAAAATCAGGAAATATGGAAAACTAATTTAATATTTCGCCATTTGTGAACTTCAAAACATATTTAAAGTAATAATTTTAAATCTATATAATGATTCCTGTTTTATATAGAACTAAAGGTTTCTGTATAACACTCTTCAAAGGAGAAGAAAATAATTTGCTTGCAATTTGCAAATACTTATTGAAACAACAACACATTCTTTTAAAAGACCGTGTATTTTGTTAAATGAAATCAATTTATATACAAAACTATTTTCAATAAGTAACATAATCCGTGGAAAATTGGCTGAAAGCTTATTTCAATGTCGACTTTCTTTAACGTCTTTCTTCTGCCAGTAGCATTTAAAACTACATTAACTGAAAAGCCGTTAGCTTCTACAATGTTGACCGCATCAAATTAAATGTTTTCAATCATCATTGTGTCGCATCCCTAGTTAAGAGAGCGAACACGAGGGAAACCATAAAATGCAATTTAGCCATTATATCGCAGATTAACTACCATTTCGCACTTTCTACGTGATTTCGCATTTTATTGCAGACTGAAAACCTTCCGAAATATACTGCACCGACAGTCAAACACTATTACTATTTTTTTCAGCGTTTGGTACGATTTCGCAATTTTAACAAATGCCGAAGTGTACCATCTCCAACGATGAAGCATTTTTTTTAATTAGAAAATTTGAATATTAGGGAGTTTTTGCACGACATACCGTACGGCAATTAACTGGAATCTCGACTTTCTGCGCATGCGCACATGCACACAAATACCACGAAACTCGAACTGTGCACGCGCAGAAGCTCGATATTGCTGTCCATTGCTGCTACGCTTCGCCGAGCAAACACTCGGCGGTATTCCTTGAGCATCAAAAGAGACGGTAGGGTGTTCATTACAATACCTTAGGCGAAATTGACATTATTTGCTTTTATGCAGGAGAGTGAGTTTGCTCTCTGTACGCCAAATGATTTCAAGAACAGCCAAGTAGCAACGCAAACTCCTGTATTACGACTTGTACATTTCGTTTCGAATAAACAGTTGTAAAATTTGCATTTTCCGACAGAAGTCAAAGAACAGAGACCGTTATTTACAAACTCCCAAATTAAAAAATAACATGGTAATGTTTGGATGGTGTTAAATATTACTCAATAACGTGTATTTGAAAACATTAATTTAATAAAAATTAATTATCCAAATATTCTCATTCCAATTTTACCATGTACACAAAATATTTTTAAGTTTGTATGCGCCTAGTAATTCACGGGCCTTTCGCCCAAGCCTAAGCGGACCAATCGCGTAGTACCGTACGTGACATTGTGCCACACATTCCTTCACACAAACGGATGCAGAGAAACCAGTGACTATATTACATATGTTCAGGTGTTCTAGGAGTGTTCAATGGAACTCCCTAATAAATAAGATACAAATTTCTACAAAAAAACAAAACAAAACAAAAAAAGAAACAAGATCTGGGCTGTCCGGGTGACGCCGCGTCGAAGGCTGGGGTGCCGACGTTTCGACCGACATATCGCGGTCCTCTTCAGGGCTGTACTGCGCCAGATGTTGGGCGCTCTGGTTTATATAGAGAAAGGGGCAGGCTGTGATAGGTCGAGGTGTAGGCCAATCGGGCGTGACTAGGTGAAAGGAGGTGGGGGAAGCGGACGGACGGAAGCGGTCCGTGGTCGGACGGCGTGGGGCGGTCCGGTGAGCTCAGGGGTCGGACGGCGTGGTGCGGTCCGGGCGGGCGGCCTCCCGCGACCGCGCGCTCCGCAGAGGTGCAATCCAGGCATCGTGGAGGCGTAATCCCGCGTCCCCGTTGATGTTCTGGGGATGTTTGCGATTTCTAATGCTTCTTTTATCCGCCTTGGCCACCACCTATCCTCTTTCGCGAGCACCTCGGTCTTGTCGAACAGGAAGTCATGGCCGGTTTCCCATGCGTGGAGAGCTACGGCGGAGCGGTGTACCTTCTTGAATTTGAAATCTCGAATGTGCTCGCGTAGTCTCTCCTCTATGGTTCTTCCTGTCTCCCCGATGTACGTGTGACCGCAGCTGCAAGGGATGGAGTATACTCCGGCGGCTTGGAGCGGTGGAAGCTGGTCTTTGACGCGCATTAAAGTTTGGCCGAGTTTCTGGTGTGCCTTAAACACAGTCTTGATCTTGAACCGCCTCAATAGTTTTCCTATCCTGTCCGTGACGCCTTGTATGTATGGGAGTGTGGCAATTTTCCTGTTTTCGGTGTCGTGGAGGTCCCTTGTTGTAGGCGGGTCTTGTGTAAGTTTCAGGGCCTTGTTGATGGTGAATTTGCTATATCCGTTTGCGGCGAAGGTCGCTTTCAGGACTTCACATTCAGCGGGAAGACTGTATTGGTCGCAGATTCTGGTTGCGCGGATGGCCAGGGTTTTTAAGATGCCATTCTTCGTCGCTGGGTGGTGGTGCGAATCGGCATGAAGATAGCGGTTCGTGTGGGTAGGTTTTCTGTAAACCGCGTGCCCCAGGGTGCCATCGTTTCTTCTGCTAACCAAGACGTCCAGGAAAGGTAGCTGGCCATTCTTCTCTGTCTCCATCGTGAATTGTATTTTTGGATGAGCACTATTGATGTGGTCCAGGAATTCCTGTAGGGAGTCACGTCCATGAGGCCATATCACAAAGGTGTCGTCGACGTACCTTACCCACATTGTAGGTTTGAGGCGGGCGTTGTTGAGAACCTCGGTTTCAAAAGCCTCCATGAAGAGATTGGCGGCAATCGGTGACAGGGGTGAACCCATGGCCGCGCCCTCCACCTGGGCGTAAAACGTCCCCCGAAACTGGAAGAAGGTAGACGCCAGGCAAAATTGAGCGAGATCGGCCCACTCAGTAGGGAGCCCCCGTGCCTCCAGTTTTCTTCTGATTATCTCTGCTGCCTCTTCGACCGGGACCATGGTGAAAAGCGACGTCACATCGAAGCTGACGAGGATGTCTGAGCTCCCCAGGCGCCTCTGTTTTAGCAACTCGATGAAGTGACAGGAATTCCGGACATCCGACGCGATGTCATCTGTCAGCGGGCGGAGCTTGTCGGCGATATAACGGGCCAGTGGATGTGTGGGTGAATTTCCAGCACTCACAATAGGCCGTAGAGGAACTTCTGTCTTGTGCACTTTGGGAAGGCCGTAGAAGCGTGGTGTAGCGCTGTTGCCCCGTTTTAACTTAGGTTTCATTTCAGGCTCAATGCTGAAAAAAAAACCTGGCAATCCGCGCAACCAGAATCTGCGACCAAGACAGTCTCCCCGCTGAACGCGAAGTCCTGAAAGCGACCTTCGCCGCAAACGGATACAGCAAATTCACCATCAACAGGGCCCTGAAACTTACACAAGACCCGCCTACACCAAGGGACCTCCACGACACCGAAAACAGGAGAACTGCCACACTCCCATACATACAAGGCGTCACGGACAGGATAGGAAAACTCCTGAGGCGGTTCAAGATCAAGACTGTGTTCAAGGCACACCAGAAACTCGGCCAAACTTTAATGCGCGTCAAAGACCAGCTTCCACCGCTCCAAGCCGCCGGAGTATACTCCATCCCTTGCAGCTGCGGCCACACGTACATCGGGGAGACAGGAAGAACCATAGAGGAGAGACTACGCGAGCACATTCGAGATTTCAAATTCAAGAAGGTACATCGCTCCGCCGTAGCTCTCCACGCATGGGAAACCGGCCATGACTTCCTGTTCGACAAGACCGAGGTGCTCGCGAGAGAGGATAGGTGGTGGCCAAGGCGGATAAAAGAAGCATTAGAAATCGCTAAACATCCCCAGAACATCAACGGGGACGCGGGATTACGCCTCCACGATGCTTGGATTGCACCTCTGCGGAGCGCGCGGTCGCGGGAGGCCGCCCGCCCGGACCGCACCACGCCGTCCGACCCCTGAGCTCACCGGACCGCCCCACGCCGTCCGACCACGGACCGCTTCCGTCCGTCCGCTTCCCCCCACCTCCTTTCACCTAGTCACGCCCGATTGGCCTACACCTCGACCTATCACAGCCTGCCCCTTTCTCTATATAAACCAGAGCGCCCAACATCCTGGCGCAGTACAGCCCTGAAGAGGACCGCGATATGTCGGTCGAAACGTCGGCACCCCAGCCTTCGACGCGGCGTCACCCGGACAGCCCAGATCATGACTCTGGCCGCGGAAGCCTACGATATCATCTAACAAGCCTCTACGGGGAGGATACATACAAAACTTGTAGAGAATTTGGAAAACTACGGGACAAACGGAGTCGCAATCTCTGTCACCTTGCGTTTCTCCTGCGCTGCAGGGACGAAGACGTCCTCCCGGCTTTCCTGAAGGTAAACCACCATATCAAGACACGACGAGCAGAGCGCATTTTACGCTCATCTGGTTTTGCGCTCCTCCGGGAGAGGATAAGACAAACCAGATCCGAACTCGTCCACATGGAGAAGAGACTGTTCCACCTACACCTGGAATTGGCAACAAAATTAAACAAAACGGACTGGACTACGTTGGAAAATGCAACCGCGGGGCACGCTTTCAATGAGCACGAAGCCTTCAAGACCAGGCAACTAAAGAAATTCAAAGTTCTCAAGGACAAACAACATCCGCAAGCGGTGCAGCATCAAACTAAAGTCGTAGTTAATCTCACTGACGAAGAATTTGGAGAAAGCACCTTGTCCGTACTTGCCAAAGGCCTAAACTTTGCCACCGTACCTACACGGATCCCCACATCGGATATCACCGCTGGAATTGAGTGCGCCATTACTGCTCTACCTAATGAGGATGCTGACCTCATCAGGAGAGAAGCTGCCCGCATTCTAACACGGGCTAAGCCTCCTCGGAGCAACCTATCCCGAGAAGAACGGTTTGCCGTGCGCGCCTTACGCCAGCGCAAAGACATAGTGATTCTTCCAGCTGACAAAGGCAACGCGACCGTCATCATGCGTCAGGAGGAATACCACAACAAAGTGGAAACACTTCTCGAGGACGAGGCCTACACATCTCTC
Organism: Teleogryllus occipitalis; assembly: GCA_011170035.1. Taxonomy (NCBI): domain Eukaryota; kingdom Metazoa; phylum Arthropoda; class Insecta; order Orthoptera; family Gryllidae; genus Teleogryllus; species Teleogryllus occipitalis. The sequence goes on from BLKR01001975.1 coordinate 195,694, forward strand.
CGGCAGAACCCCTTACGGAAACTTAGGGGAGAAGTCGCGGCCAGGGTCAACAATTCTTCCAGCATTGAGCCTGAAATGAAACCTAAGTTAAAACGGGGCAACAGCGCTACACCACGCTTCTACGGCCTTCCCAAAGTGCACAAGACAGAAGTTCCTCTACGGCCTATTGTGAGTGCTGTAAATTCGCCCACACATCCACTGGCCCGTTATATCGCCGACAAGCTCCGCCCGCTGACAGATGACATCGCGTCGGATGTCCGGAATTCCTGTCACTTCATCGAGTTGCTAAAACAGAGGCGCCTGGGGAGCTCAGACATCCTCGTCAGTTTCGATGTGACGTCGCTTTTCACCATGGTCCCGGTCGAAGAGGCAGCAGAGATAATCAGAAGAAAACTGGAGGCACGGGGGCTCCCTACAGAGTGGGCCGATCTCGCTCAATTTTGCCTGGCGTCTACCTTCTTCCAATTTCGGGGGAAGTTTTACGCCCAGGTGGAAGGCGCGGCTATGGGTTCACCCCTGTCACCGATTGCCGCCAATCTCTTCATGGAGGCTTTTGAAACCGAGGTTCTCAACAACGCCCGCCTCAAACCTACAATGTGGGTAAGGTACGTCGACGACACCTTTGTGATATGGCCTCATGGACGTGACTCCCTACAGGAATTCCTGGACCACATCAATAGTGCTCATCCAAAAATACAATTCACGATGGAGACAGAGAAGAATGGCCAGCTACCTTTCCTGGACGTTTTGGTTAGCAGAAGAAACGATGGCACCCTGGGGCACGCGGTTTACAGAAAACCTACCCACACGAACCGCTATCTTCATGCCGATTCGCACCACCACCCAGCGACGAAGAATGGCATCTTAAAAACCCTGGCCATCCGCGCAACCAGAATCTGCGACCAAGACAGTCTTCCCGCTGAATGTGAAGTCCTGAAAGCGACCTTCGCCGCAAACGGATATAGCAAATTCACCATCAACAAGGCCCTGAAACTTACACAAGACCCGCCTACACCAAGGGACCTCCACGACACCGAAAACAGGAAAATTGCCACACTCCCATACATACAAGGCGTCACGGACAGGATAGGAAAACTATTGAGGCGGTTCAAGATCAAGACTGTGTTTAAGGCACACCAGAAACTCGGCCAAACTTTAATGCGCGTCAAAGACCAGCTTCCACCGCTCCAAGCCGCCGGAGTATACTCCATCCCTTGCAGCTGCGGTCACACGTACATCGGGGAGACAGGAAGAACCATAGAGGAGAGACTACGCGAGCACATTCGAGATTTCAAATTCAAGAAGGTACACCGCTCCGCCGTAGCTCTCCACGCATGGGAAACCGGCCATGACTTCCTGTTCGACAAGACCGAGGTGCTCGCGAGAGAAGATAGGTGGTGGCCAAGGCGGATAAAAGAAGCATTAGAAATCGCGAAACATCCCCAGAACATCAACGGGGACGCGGGATTACGCCTCCACGATGCCTGGATTGCACCTCTGCGGAGCGCGCGGTCGCGGGAGGCCGCCCGCCCGGACCGCACCACGCCGTCCGACCCCTGAGCTCACCGGACCGCCCCACGCCGTCCGACCACGGACCGCTTCCGTCCGTCCGCTTCCCCTCACCTCCTTTCACCTAGTCACGCCCGATTGGCCTACACCTCGACCTATCACAGCCTGCCCCTTTCTCTATATAAACCAGAGCGCCCAACATCCTGGCGCAGTACAGCCCTGAAGAGGACCGCGATATGTCGGTCGAAACGTCGGCACCCCAGCCTTCGACGCGGCGTCACCCGGACAGCCCAGATCGTTATCATGATTTTATAAGTCGCGGTGCAATAGTATATTTCATAAAAAATGTAAACCTTAAGTAAACAATTTTTTTAACGTTTTGAGCTCATCATGAAAATTGTATTATTTTATCACTAAATAGTTTTACTTAAAACTATTATTTAAAATGTATTATCAAAAATTGTTTTTAACTTAAACGTAATTTTTGTTATTTGTTGGAATAAAATAACTCGTATAGTTTCTTGATAGAACTTTCAAATTTTTATTTTTTTCGGGGGAAGGGGGAAGGGGCTACATTTCAGAAATGCTCAGAGCCCAAAACTGTCTAGCTTCGGCACTGATTCGTGAGGTGGGATAAGCTGATGTTCTATTATTATATCCCCATGAACAAAACTACTCTCAGTTTCGTAAAGTCTGACTTTAGGAAAATGGATCAATATTTTTTATCAAACAATGAAAGATTAGTCACATCAGCGTCACCCCACCTGAATTTTCAGTCATACGCATCTTTGATGATTCAATAAAAGATATCGATCCACTTTGGTTACTTAAAGTCAGACTTAAGGTAAACGATACGTATGAGCCTGGGAATGCAGGTTGGGTGGCGCTGATGGTGCCATCTAGCGGGGAAAGTCGGAAGCGCTTTTCGCGAGAGTAGGGGGGGGAGGGGAGGGGGGGGAGGCGGTTGAGCGGCCGAGACGCGCGAGCGTTCAGTGACGCGGCGGCGGTGAGGAGGCGAGCGAGCACGTGTGAGCGGAAATCGATACGCCAAGGTGGCACCGAAGGGCAGCGCGACCGACTGACGGACGGACGGACGGACGCACGGCTTCGGCGACGGTGGACGAAGAGGGAGGCTGCCTGCGCACTAATCTCCCTCCTCCTTCTCACCTATTCCTCTTTCTCTCTACCCTTCATCTTTATCCCCCCTTTCGCTTTCACCTCCTCCATTCACCATCTTGCTCATTCCCTCTCCTCCACCCTTCTTAATTTGTACCTCCTTTTCGCTTCCTCTATCTTTTCTTTCTAGTCTTTCCTTCTTTCGTCCCTTCCCTTCGTCCAGCCTCATCTGCTTCTCTCGCCTTGGGGGACAGTAATCACTGGTACTCCATGAACTGTACGTTACCAACACCAACTCCTCATTATTTACTTCCAATCACTCACCTATCTGGTCTTCAGATGTGCATGGGTGTTATTATGAAATTCCATTCCCCTATTCGAATACTATAGTAACCGCCAATTGTGAACCTGGTGAAACTAAATAAGTTTCGGGTATCTGGTCTGTAAAAATGGATTAAAATTTGAATATTACCTTGTCTTTGACATTTTTTGCTTCTTTTTCATTCCTTAAAATGAATTGAGTCTTTTAAAGGATACCACTTTCCAAGAATTGAAGGATAAATCAAAAGTAATAAAGAACAGTACTTGTAGTTTTAACAAAATAAAAAGTACTTACCTATGATTTTTAAACAAAGAGGTGTAAGTAGGATACATTCAGTTCTGACAAGAATTTCGTGTTGCGCTCTCACCAACTATTCATGAGCGGAGCCTGAAGATGGAAACGAGAAATTACGAAGGCAATAGAATTGGTTTGATCACCAAGATCTAATCTCGTTTTTTAACATTTGTACTTGTCCCCAATGCGTTACACACAGTTTTTACTGTTTAGATGATCTTGGCTGTCCAGGTGACGCCGCGTCGAAGGCTGTGTTGCCGACGTTTCGACCATCTTATCGTGGTCTTCCTCAGGGCTGTTGTGCACAACAGCCCTGAGGAAGACCACGATAAGATGGTCGAAACGTCGGCAACACAGCCTTCGACGCGGCGTCACCTGGACAGCCAAGATCATCTACATGACTCTGGCCGCGGAAGCCTACGACTTCAGTTTTTACTGTTCTTTGACGAAAGTAAATCAATTAAATAAAATGTACGAATTTTTGGTATATTTGCACGTTATTGTTTCTATCAACAACGATTTAGCGCGTTTGCGATTGTTTTTGAAATTAAATTAATTCATTCATTCAAGTACTAAGTTAATTCTAAATAATATAATTCAGTATACTCTTTTGAGAATTTTGAATGATTTATGCCTTTTTGGAACGGGGAATGCAGCGGAAGGAGAAAAATTAATGTGTCTGATGCTACGACTTGAGAATTTTGTTTTCGCAAGTATTATTTTATAGTTGTCTGGCTCTTAAATATGATTGATTTACTTTAAGTCGCTTATCACAGCAAGATGTAAATTGTAAATTGTCTTACACTACAGAAACTGAGACGATTGTATTAGAAAGCTACAGTTCTATTTGTCCCCCGATCGGGAATCGAACCCGGAATCGCCCCACGGAAAGCTAGCTCGCTGTCCATGCCACTCGAGGGGCTTTGAGTTGCATCTAAGAGGTTTTATAGAACAATGGGGAGTTTTGTCAATTGTTTAATCGTTCGGGGTTGAACGATCAGTCCATCGCTTGTCCATGTGCGTGGGAATGAGACTGGTCCATTTTGTATGCTTCATCGTTATGACATCGAATTCTTAATATTCCTGTATTTTCATCTCAGTGAAGACGGCGACTGCCTACCTTTGTATTGCCCTCGCCTGAGAACATGGCGGTCCGACGACTGCAGCTCGCGCCTTCTCCCCGCGACCGGGCGCGCTCAGAAATTCCTTGATTGAAGTAATGTAAGTGACGATACAGCGTTTATTTAAGATCGTTTCCTTCGTTTTCGCGCCAGCTGGATGACTTTGCCACCGCTGATGGAGCGAGGGCGAGAGAGCGGGAGGAGGCGCTGGGGAAGGGTCGGATCAGGAGGGGATGGATCAGGAGGGGATGGATCGGGAGGGGACGGATCGGGAGGGGACGGATCGGGAGGGGACGAATCGGGAGGGGACGGATCGGGAGGGGACGAATCGGGAGGGGACGGATCGGGAGGGGACGGATCGGGAGGGGACGGATCGGGAGGGGATGGATCGGGAGGGGACGGATCGGGAGGGGACGGATGAGGAGGGGACGGATGAGGAGGGGACGGATGAGGAGGGGACGGATGAGAGAGACAGATGAGAGGAGACAGATGAGAGACAGATGAGAGGAGACAGATGAGGGGACGGATGAGGAGGGGACGGATGAGGAGGGGACGGATGAGGAGGGGACGGATGAGGAGGGGACGGATGAGGAGGGGACGGATGAGGAGGGGACGGATGAGGAGGGGACGGATGAGGAGGGGACGGATGAGGAGGGGACGGATGAGGAGGGGACGGATGAGGAGGGGGCGGATTAGGAGGGGACGGATCAGGAGGGGACGGATCAGGAGGGGACGGATCAGGAGGGGGCGGATTAAGAAGGGGCGGATTAGGAGGGGACGGATTAGAAGGGGACGGATTAGGAGGGAACGGTTGAGGACTGGTCGAATCAGGACGGGACAGGTGGGAACCGTTCAAGATGATACGGGAGGGCAAGGCTAGGGAAAAGCTGCTTGTGTCAGGTTGGGCGTGGACGCGTCCGGCGGGCGTCGGTGAGAGGAGAGGGACGGATGGGCGAGGACGGCGGGCGTGGCAGTATGTGAGCGGTTGGTGAGGTGAGAGACGAAGTACTCCTTGCCTCCAACGCAATCCGGTATAATACTTTTATCGAGACCTCCCCTCTTCTGCCTTCTGGCCCATCTGTGTGTGTGTGTGTGTGTGTGTGTGTGTGTGTGTGTGTGTGTGTGTGTGTGTGTGTGTGTGTGTGTGTGTGTGTGAGAAAGAGTGAGAGGGGCGTCGAAGAGGCGGTGGAGGGTAGCCCCGCGCAAGGGCGACTCGCCCCCTATTGTATTGCCACGTGCGCGGGGGCGGGGGCGGGGCGCGGAGGGGAGGAAGCAGCGGAGGGGCGCGCCGAGCGCAGGAGGAGGGCGAGGATGCGGAGCAGCGCCCGGCGGAGTGCAGGCGAAGAGGTTAAGACAATTGGGGCGTGGACGTAGGTGGCGAAGATGCCATTTGCAATGGAGCTGACAGGGGATGATGCTGATGCTATCGAGGCACATTCTAATCACAGGTGTGCAAATGGAGATTGAATTAGGGACTAGCAGTGTCAAGGTGGAGAAGGACACGGTTTTTAATTACTGCGTTTAGAGGAAATCTGATCACGTCATGAATAACAGAGTAGGCGAAGTTAGTGGTGAAAAGGGAGAAGAAGGATTATTCGGACAACAGAGTCATAAGGAATGATGGACGTTGCAGATGGAGGAGTTCAAACAGTTAGACATAAATGATAGAAAAATGAGGGAGAAGGGGAGAAGGGTGAGAAGGGACAAGGGCAGGGGAGGAGTATGGGAGCGAAAGGTGAGAACAAAGGAGATATGATAAGGCACGAAATCAAATCACAAGGTTTGACAGAGGCGTATTTGATGTAGACGAGTGGTAATTTGCAAACAACAGATGGGCCAAAACAGTAGGAAGCATTCAGTTACCAGGTACGATAACAAGAAAAAAATAAATACGGTGGCAAATATTGCAAAAGAGCGACGAGAAAGAACATAAATTGATATCAAGAACAAACCCAAACCCTAGATATTCTAGATAACATTGAACACCACTGAAATGTATCACACATGATGAAGGCAGGAGTGGAGGCGGTGAGTGAGTTGAGGGAAAGAAATAATTTATAAGAACAAGGCAGGGAGCAAAACGAAGGGAAAATTTTGAAATAAATGAAATTGCACATATTTTGAGTCTTCCCTGTCCAACTATTGAGGACAAACGTTCTCATGAAGAATTGGCGCAGGAGACGACAGGATGCGAGCTCTGAAGCGTGTAATGGCATCGCAGGCAAAATAGCGGAAGCGGCAAGTTGGAGTTGGTAAATAAAAAGAGTAACCAGAACTTCGCAACAAATAAGGAAGCTAAACAAGAAGAAGGGAACAAAACTCGAATGGGGACGAAAACAAACTACAAAGAGAGGGTCGTACGCGAAAGCAAAGACAAGTGCGCAAGCGAACATGAATACAAATGTCAAGATTGCGATTGAGACAATGCTAGAGAATTCTACACTGTCATTGCAGACGAAGACAAAACCAAACACGTGGAAGGAGAAGAAAAATAAAACGTCAAACCAAATGAGCGGAAGAAAAAAGTCGGCATGATAAGAGAACGCAGAGAGAAACGTAACCAACAAAAGTAAAACTCGTGTAATGAGAAAGTCGAAGATTGTGACAAACGAGTGGAGCAGTCTGTCGATTTTCTTTGCTGTGCTGTCTTTGAATGCGCTGCCTGAGAATGTACAGAGACAATGAAAACCAAAGCAAAGCTACCACAGAGATGAGCACAAGAAAAGTGAAGGTAACATACGAAAAGCAGATAAAGAGAGGGGGGTACAGAGAGAGGTGCGGACAGAGAGAGGTGGGGACAGAGAGAGGTGGGGACAGAGAGAGGTGGGGACAGAGAGAGAGGTGGGGACAGAGAGAGAGGTGGGGACAGAGAGAGAGGTGGGGACAGAGAGAGAGAGGGGGGGACAGAATGAGCCGCGCAAACGAAGTACGAGTAGAACGGCGACGCGACGCTTGTGACGGAAGCGTGGTCTGCAGGGCGAACATTGGCGCGGAAGAGGGGAAGAGGAGGGGCGACGGCGAGGGCGAAGGCCCGGAGAGGGGAGAGCGCCCGCGCCGCGCCGCGCTGCATACAAGCCTCCCCCTTACAGGAAAGCTATTAAGGTGCGTAATGGGCGGCGAGCGGCAAGGCTCCGCGGCGCAGACACGGCATCGATTAGACGCTGCGAGGCCAGGCGCCCGCGCCCCCCGCCCCCGCCCGCGCCCGCGCCGCCTGCCTTCGCTGGCTCCCACGCCGCAGCCCCGCGCTGTCTTCGCAACCGCCCGCCACGCGCCACGGCCTCCACCACGGCTTTCGGCCATCCCGCTGCCGCCCCCGCTGCCGCCCCCGCTGCCGCCCCCACTACCCCAACGCCCGCCTCCGAAGCCTTCTTCCCTGCCATCTCCACTGCCGCTTAACTGCCGTCTCCGCTGCCGTCCCCGAAGCTGTCTTCCCCGCTCATCCCAATTGCCGCCCGCGCTGTCGACCCCGCTGTCGTCAGGGCTGCCCTTTCAGCTTCCGCCGCTCTCTGCCATCCCCGCTGCCGTCTTCTCTACCATCCCTATTGCCGTCCGCAATGCCGTCTTGCTGCTGACTCCACTGGCGTGCCCTTTGCCGTCCCATCGCTGCCTTCAATGTAACTTCGATGCGGTCCCGGTTCCCTCCCCCACTCGCTTCACCGCCCCCACTGACCGTGTTGCCGTCTCCTCGCACGCCTACTGCCCCTCCCTCCCCGGCTGTCATCCTCACCATTCTCTTCTGCCTCCTCCGCTTCTGCTGCAGTTCTCTTGCCACCTCTCCCGTCCCCGCCACCCCTTCAACCTCGGCCCTGCCCCGAGGTTCTCCCGCGCCCGCCAAAGCTGTCCCCGCCTACAAGCGGGCCTTTCCTGCCGCCGCGCGATCATCCCCCGGCGCGCGCTCGCAGCCTTTTGTCGCCGACGGCGCCACTCCGCGAGCCGCCGATACACCGCCGCGACGCCCAAGAAACTCTATTACACCGCGATTAGATCCAGCGCCAGAGTCCCTTCGCTGTGCTGCAGGGCGCACCTCCGGCAATCGCGAGATTCTTAGATGGTGCTCACAAATATCGTTGGCTTAGGGCACACATAGTGTAGGCTCAGAATTGCTATATTTGAGGACACCAGGCTTGGAAGTTTGTAAAGGTGCAGTTACTTAGGGAGCGACAATAGTTTCTTTCTTGAAAAGCATGATTTCTCTTACAATTACGTGGAATATTCGTACTCTAAGTAATTATGAACGAGGGTTTCCAAAAATGATATTAACTCAAAAATGACCATGGGCGCACGCACAATATTTGGGCACTAATCCATCGATACGACCTAAGAATGCCTAATTTATTTTTCTCATGGACTGCGTGGGTGTTGCGAGGGGTTGGACCTACTTTCAAGTACGTGGGGCCAAAGGCTACGTGTTTGAGAATAGCATAAGGCGTTAATGGCTGACTTTTCCATACAACAAAGTATCTCAACTAAGCATCATCCCGTTCATTATCACGCATAATCATCATTCACCATTCATGATGATCTAAAAATTTCCAAGGCAATGCCGAACCACCACTGACCGTCTATCCAGGAAGTGGGACGGTGCAGACTCCAGCCACCCCCTCTTCCCTTCCCTAGGCATTCGAATATAACACATCATTCTCACCATTGTGTACCTCTAATGGGGTTCATAAAGGTTTTGAGATTCGCATAATATTCACTCGTATTTTTATCAGAGTGGAACTATTTAGAGAAGATTAAGAAAACAGAACTAGAAAGGAAACCATGTTGAAATTAAAAAAGTAAAGCCAGTTCTCTGCAGGCATTGTGAATGTGAAACCAGCACTCACTCCACCAACAATAGGAGTAGAAAAAGTCAGATAAAAGGAGATTTCTTAGATCTGTAGAAGGTGTGACAAGAAAATTCAATATTCGAAATGAGAAAATAAGAAATTCTCTAAACATCTCGTGTCTAAATGAAACAATTGCAGAAGAATGCACAAAGTGAGGAGAACTTGTATAACGTATTGTCCAAAACATGTTTCCATGTAAAATCTTGAAAGATCAAATGAAAGAATCGAAATGTGAGAAGACCGAGACGTAGATGGAGGGACAGGATTGGAAAGGAGCACGCAACGACTCAAAGAACTAGTGTTTGGAGAAATAAGAATCTTTGTTCGTCGGGGTGAACACAAGAATTTGTAGTCGCAGCGGGTAAAACATTTACAACGAAATCTGGCATCTCTAGATAATCTTCAGGATACACTTCATGGTTGGTCATGTCATGAACGCGTGTGTGTTGTACGCGTAAATCTGAACGGGTACGTCTGTTAAATGTGTGAATGTGAAAGTTGTTCCGTCAGCTGAAGACGCTGAATACCCGAACGAATAAAACTGTGTTCCTTTCGGATGCGGTTTAACATGCGATGCGCATAGTCGTACGTTTAAAACTGGCTCATAGCCGAATGATGGTGACCCCCTTGAAAATGCCTTCAATTTCGCAATTAGTACTTCCAGTACTGAAATAATCTGACATTTTAGTAGATTCCAAGAAATCAATCACAAGATTCATAGAAGCTTGTTCTATTTTACAGAATTAGAATGTTACAGGTTTACTAAATTATTAAATGAACAGGTATTAAAGATCGATTACTCTGGTGTCTCATTGTCAGCCTATTTAATTTGGGATATTTGTAATATGTAATTGAGCGCAAATGTCAGTGTTTCCTAGTCCAACAGTTTATTATCTTTAAGTATTCATTCGAAGAACATAATTATTGTATTTAGCTAAAAGGAAACCGAAGTAGAACCAGATGTTTTGAAATCATGTGGCAATCATGTTTACATCTGATATTGCCGCAGATCTCTAAAAAGCTCTTATATGTAAATAAATATATGAAAATCTTAAGAAATAACAACGATGAAATTATTCCGAGGGATTTATGTAATGTGTACGGATTATAGTGTATTTTTCTATCTAATATTCTCTCTTAAGTAATACGTTATATTTTTGTGTTCTCTTGTTAAAAAACTATATTTGAATTGATTTCTGAAATACAACTTACTGAATTTGCTCTATTACTAATTTTTTTACACTTCGAGAAATATAAGTAATATAGCTGCACTAAATTACAAGAATTTAATTGTTATTTCACATACTCATGATACTATAGATGAATTTTTAAAATGAATAGGGAACATTTTGTTTCTAGGATGCACTCTATTGGATAATTTTGGGACTGGATATCTTCTAGCCTTTGTATCTTTAGATATTTTTCATTAATGTTCATTTAAAATGTAGATATTACTTGAGTACACCAGGATAGCTCTCCATAAGACAGTTATATAAAGGTTATTGAAATATCTTGAAAATACTTCACATATTTTTCTAAGTAAGAGAGTTTTGCATCGGAAAATACATTAAAACTTATTACTTAAGGCATTCATTTAATAAAGAGAATATGTCAATGTTTTCTCAAGAGAAGTGCATTATAGTTTATTATTAATATAATCATTAACATAATTCCTCTGTCAAAAATGTAATAGACAATGTATCATAAGGATAGCATTTTTATGGTTGGTTTGCAAGACACTTACGTCCTCTACAACGTACGTCTAATGTCTTCTCATTTTTATACCCGTCACTAGCCAATTTCTTTCGAGAAATCGATTCCATCAAAACACGCCTGCGGCCAAGACGAAGGCCTGGACGAAACATGAAATTAATTTCCAAAAATCCCTCTTAGATTACGTTCCACCTTCTTCCGCGACCGCTCTGTCATCGGAGGGCGGTTTATCTCCCGCTTATTTGGCAGGTTTCTTGTCCGAGTTTTCGGTCGTTACAGGATGACCGGAACAACTAATTCCTTCCGCTGCGGAGATCTAAGGTTTCTAATAATTATCGGGGCGGATCCCGTGACAGGGGTAAAGTAATGGATCCATCATCCCCAGAGACAGAAGCAGAAGGCTGCTGGTCGGAAAAAGCGGACGCTGGCCGGCGGAGGAGTCTCAAGTCTTGCGGAGGGCAACTGGGCGACCGGCCCGGGGGGGGGGGAGGGCGCCAACTCGACAAAAACATCGCCCAACAAAGTCCCGCAAGTGTGGTTCACAGCGTCACCTCGCTCCGCAGACGCTGTCGTCACCGCTGACCAAACGACGGTGGCTGACACGGAGACGTGAAATGCCCACTTGTGAAATATCCACGTTACCGGAGTTGTATTGATTGATTGTTGGTTCTGAGGAAGTCAACTGAAATGAACATTCGTCCTGTTAATTCAATGAATGTTTTATCGATGGAGGTGGCAGTGTTCGGTCCCCGCTGGGTGGTGAGATCCGGCACCAATCTACACGTCGGATCGAGGGGAAAATCCCCTTCCAGATACCCCGTGGGGCACCACTCCAGCGGGGGCAAATTCTAAGCTCCCGACATGTCTGGTTGTGTGGTGCATGTGAGTGTGTTTTTAGGAAAGAAAGGGATGAGGATAGGACAAGGAACAGGAAGGAAAGAACGCTCGCGGTCCGTGGCCCGTATGTTAGAGACCAGCTCCAGAATTCGTCTAGTATTCGTATTAATCGGAGAAAACCGAACGATCGGAGAAAAACTACCGATCTGTGCAGCTAGAATACTCGACCAGAATTCTCATCCAATCAGCGGTCGAATACCCACTCATTGGGGCTCGAACCTTGGAATCTCTGGGGCGGAGTCACTGCATAAACAGCGCCAATCTCACTCTGAGCTGAACTCAGCTGGGAGATGCCGTTGTAAAATACCGAATACTTCTACTTTATAAGCCCGTGTACACTTTGAGTACTGCCCACTCACCATTTGCATTTCATTTATGGCGCACTTCACACTAATTGAAATGAAATTTGTAGTAGTTCTAGTGTTTACGTAAAGACCAATCTACTCCTTTGGGGGATTACTACCTCCGTAGAATCCATTTCCACTGATCTCGATACCTTATTTTTCCCGCATCAGCCTGTATCGTCGGCTACTCTTATTCTTGCGTCCATCAACCTATTCTTCATGCACATATCTTTCTCCCCGCCATGTTATGTTGTACTCGCTTTATTAGTTCATCTTCTACCATCTTCTCTTGTCTGTAAACTAGATGTAAATATTTATGCAGTTTTAATTGCTCCATCACCATCCCATCTGTATTCATTACATTCACCTCCTGAGTCAGCTTCCTCTAATTTTACTTTTTTAATCTCTTTCGAACTATTAATTTCCCTGTTCATCTCTATTGTACATGTACTCATCCGTAACTTGTGTCATTTCTGCCAGTATTATCGTTTGTGAAGTATTCTCCACCTTGATTCGTACCACTCCGATGGGTTATCTCTGCAATCGCTAACTTTTAACTTCATCCAACCCATCTTTCCCACTCCACCTGTTCGGCCTGTCAGCTCCATCACTACATTGGGCATCGATAGATTTCCACAATAATTTAGCATCATTTTCACCTTTCATCAAAATATATACACGTAATAAGTTCAGGTATAGGTCCTGTAATAATAATAATAATAATAATAATAATAATAATAATAATAATAATAATAATAATAAAAATAATAATAAAAATAATAATAATAAAAATAAAAATAATAATAATAATAATAATAATAATAATAATAATAAAAATAATAATAATAATAAAAATAAAGATAACAGCCACGAAGCTATCAAGTTGTAATTGAAGGCGTAGAACAACCTAGTGATTATTCACATTTTGCTAATTTTTGTGAGCCAGGAGAAAAGTAAAGTTTGTTTAAATTCAGTCACGCTTCAGTTTAGGTAAACATTTCACGCTGCTTTCAGTACATATATTGTATTTCTAGTATGCTTAAGTTTGTTCAGCCTTTGGATCATAATATGTATTGGGAAAAATGTTCAATTATTAATTTTTTGATGTGTGATGTGTGGGTTATCATAAAGTTTTTTCCGACCTCTTCAATGTATATCTTGACTGCAGTCCATCTTCACCTTTCGCAATTCCGACCACTTATCTTCCGGATGGGCGATGGGCTCAGAACACCCAGCACCCGCGCCTGCAGCGCGCAGTCCGACAGCCGCGTCCAGCCAACTTCCCCAACTGGCGGCGCGGCTTATCCAGTTTGTCATCAGTCAGTCAGGGCGAGCGCGCCGATCGACGCGGCGCGAGCGAAGCCCCGCGGCAACGCCGACTCCCCCGCGCTCTCACGGAATTTCATCGAATTAACGCGCGTCAGTCATCCTCTCGAGGCGGGAAGGCTCCGGCGGACGCCGCCCCCTCGCCCGCCGCCACCGCCCGCCGTCTGCTCCCTGGAGGGCGGCCGCCCCGGGTGACGAGCAGTGGGCGGGGACGCGATTCCAGCAGGCGGTCCTCGCACCTACGCCCAGCTCTGGTCAACGATTGAAAGCGTCCGTGCGATTTTTTGAGGTCTTCTCAATATCCACGTCGCTAGGTCGAAGATGGTGCAGTTAGGAGGTACACGAGGATCCGGGGTGGAGATCAATTGATTTCGTCTCGCATGGGAAATTGCGGAAGTACCAGAGTGTGGAGTACAGCTGTCACATGATCACTCTCATTCTAGTAGGGACCAGCAGGTAGGAGTCACTCTACCCGGGTTCCGATGCCTGTGGGGTTGAAAACGACGGTCGTGATCTGGAGAAAATCTACATGCCAGCCCGAAAGCTCCTTGTCCATTAGAAGGATTTAGACCAGAGCTCATAGGCCCGATGCACACACAGGGGACCTCAAGATTTCCTGGTACCGGTAAATGATGTAGGATGGAGCCACGGCATGAAGTAGAGATATAAATCGAAGGGGTAATGATCAAGGAGACTCCAAAGCTTTCCTCTGGAGTACCGCAGGGATAAATGTAATTAATATTTTGTGCCCAGCATAACCGGGCGTTCGCCCACTGCGCGCTGACGAGCCGTCGACGACGTGGCTGGGGGCGCGAGTGTTTGCGGACGGGCCTTCTGCTCCAACTGTCATCGTGGACGAGGGCTGAAGGAAGAATGCAGGAGGGGCGGGGCATGCGGTCTGTGGGCGCACGCCGCCCTCTTGAGGGTTTTGTACTTTTTCGCATCGGTGTGCTTTCGCCGCCCCCTCCCTCTTCATTGTCGTCGTCGTCGTCGTCGTTTTCGTTGAAGTGCGCAGAAAAATGGGTAGGGTGGACGGACGTGTGTGTCATCTCAACGCCGAGCGAATTCTTTCGGCACCGGTCTATTTTGTAGGTAGGTCGTCGGTGGGTTGGTTCAGAGACCGCCTGCAATATCACAATGTGAGGAAGCAGCAGTTGGTTTTAAAACGTGTGTTTCTTTTTAACTCAACAAAGTTCCTTACGAATTATTATTATTATTTTTCACCACTTATACTCGGAAATCACTACTTCAGTTTACTATTTGTTGATTGATAAGTTGTAATTCAACATGGCTGTTTTCTAACGTCGAGGTGCATTAAATAAATACATTAACAACAGCTAAGTGATTTTTAATTAACCAAAATGGGGCCAAATTAAATTGACTGTCAATGAGTATAAGTGGATCAATCTCTAATCCCGATTATATCGTTTATTTTTTAAGCAAAATTTTAATTTATTACACTCATCTGATTATGTACGATAACATTTACGTATTTGAGAACTGTATCCTGGTTATACTTGCCTGTTATATTTTTACGGACATTTTCAATGTCCCAAACCAGTTTATTTAAGTTTCTTATTGTTTTCATTTTCGTTTGGAAATTATATTTCTTGTGTACTTCTATCATTCCTCATTCAACATTTCGTAATAATCTGTGTCAAGAGACGGGTCTAGAAATGCCAATGTAAACGTGAATACTGTGCATTCCGTTCTACAGGGGAATTTTTTTTCCTACAGAAATAGGCACAAATTCTCACTAATGAACAGATAAAACAATAAGATTATTTTTAAAAGTAAAAATAATAATCGAGTGGTAATTTTAATAGTTAAACATTTAAAATATTGCAAGTAATGTTTTTTATTCGTTTCTGGAACGTCACGCCCAGTATGTGTATCGGTTTGACATTCACGGATGAAAGCTTTCAAATTTCAATACCATGTAAGTAAACCCCATGACAAATTGTGACAAATTATTGAGAAACGATTAAGTACATTAGGCGTAAACATTAAATGTAATTAAGTTTAACGTTTTCCTGTTCTCTTTTTAATTTTTAAAGTTTTCTACTACGTACAAGAATGAATTCCTATTATTTTACAATGCACTTCATCTGCATTCATTTTGATAAAACATTTTCTTTTTGATGCTTGATCCATGAATATATTGTAATGTACTTGAATACCAAACGGTTGTTTTTCGATTTTTATAAACATGTTTTCCGACACAACCAAAAAACTTTGGGAGGTAGAAATGTAACTCTCTGAATTTATAAAGATATTGGGATTGGAACTCAGCTTCCTAAACGTGATGAATCGGTATTTGAAAAGGTAAATACATAAATGTACCATTGCACCTGCCCTGTAAAAACTATTGCATTGTTTTTTGAATAAGTTGTTTTCTAAAAGATTTGGGGGGGAAGCTTTACAATATTTTGTGCAACTTAATAGCATGATTTGGTATGTTCCGTCGACGGAACAGGAATAAATATAACAGGTAAAAATAAATCTAAATGAAGCAAAACACTCAATAAAGTGACTTTTGAAAAATCGGACCACAGGATTAGCACCGAAATTTCTAACTTCGAACACAAAACGGAGACACGGTCGTTCATTAGCCTGCTCTTTTTACCTTGTAAGTTGACTCTTGTGACAGAGACTCCCGTCCCGGCGAGTCGCTTTGGCTATTTTAAGAGGCATTCCGGCATTTGTCAGTGGCGCCCGGTATTCGACAACAAGATGTCGAGCCGGGTCTCTCTAGGGCACGTTTTACCTTTCCCAGGCCTCTCCTCCATAAATTTCATTCATCCACTGACACAGCTCTTTTGTCGTTTCTAGAAGGCTGCCAGCACAAATCACGGGATTTGATTTCGAATTACATGTGGTTTTCCTTTTTATATACATAACCGTACGGAGAGAAACCTTCCTTCACAGTACACAGCGAGACTGTAAGTATGAAATACTCGGAATTCTATGTCTGTTCGTGATATATAATGCCATTACCGTAAATGAGATTTCTTTGTCAGATCCAATCCGCCTCACCTTGAACGTTAATAGCAATCACTCGACCGCCCAAGTATTGCCAATAATACAGCAGGAAAGCAAAGAGAAAGACACGGTTCCCTAACGAACGAGAGACGAAAATAATGGTGCCAATACAACCAATCAGTGCGGCGGCGCGGTCGAGTGGTGCCACCTCCTTGATAGAAATTATTATTTTGATTTGCAGGTTCATGACTAACAGGATCCTAATGTTCGACAAGTATTTATTGGTGAGATAAAAAACCATTTGTATTTGCTGGGACGGCCGCGCCGTGGCGTCGGCCCAGCCGCGTCCGTTCTTGCTTGGAGATCGCTAGCGCAACTCCCCCTGTCTCACATTAAGATTTGTGTGGCCTCGGATTCCTTCCACTTGGATGATTTATTTTATGAGTCCGGCCGAGCAGCCAAAGTGCTGATCCAATGGCAACCTTTCAACCGGCGAGACTTTCGCCTCAAACTGCGGCGAACCGGTGGCGGCGCGGGCGGCGGGAGTGAGGAAGGGAGGGAGGAGGATATGAGGACGGGAGGGCGGACGCGGCGAGCGGATATGAGGGAGGATGCTGGCCGATGAGGCAACATTGCGGGTGGCTTCGGATTCGCCGTTTTTGGGAGAGGACGATGGATGTTTGTAATCAGTTTCTGGGCTGGATTTGACGAAAATTATATTCGCTCTGGTGAAGTATTTCAAATACAACCATTCTGAATCTTCGATTAAAAGATACGCAATATGTGTCTTCACAAAATATTAACGACGATTTGGAGAAAAACCTTAGGTATTTCTATATTTTATCAAAGTCCTATGCAAAGTCAATATATTGAAAAAACTGCCCTGCGGAAAGCATAACTGATTTATCGTTGGCATAGTATCTTAGCAACATATTTTGAAAATTACAAAACAGCAGAGGAAAGAGGTTTCTCGATTAGCACACAGTAAGCATACGCTTACATTAGATTTATAATCATCATTAAACAGAAGTGACATGTGCTCAATTTTAATCTTTCCGATTGATCATGAAGTAATCTTCGAAATGTAGTGCATATGAAGAATATGTATATATAGTTAACATTTTTATTAAATGGTTTTATAATGTTTGAAAATTCACGAATAATATTTAATACTAGAAACGTGATATGATTGTTTTACAATGAGATAGAAATAATTTGAATGACTCTTTTTTCCTCTTTGCTATTGTTTCTCTAGTTCTTTTAATTTCAAAACAGTATGTAGCTAGTTTATTTATTTAAATTATTGCAAATTATCAAAGAAATTACGGTGCAAATTATCACAAATGTGGAGGATAATGAATATGATAAATGCCCGATGTGAAAGTGTAAAAAGTGAATGAGGAAAAATGAGAACGATATAAAAACAAGGAATAATGCTGCTAGATTAAGTGTGACAAATTATTCGAAAGAGAAGGAAAGACAGGAATAGAATATAGGCGAATTTCTTTGAACATTGAGTTATGGTAACAACGGAAATTTAGAAGAAGTAACAGATTTGAAATACATCTCATATGAATCAGATTCCAAAACGATAAATATTTCATAATGGACTGAATTAATGCTTTATTATGACGAAACCAATCAAAATAATGATGATACAGTTAAAGATGACTGTTTTGTTGTAATGCCATTAGTAATTGTAAATGACTTGTGTTTTGTAATACACGTCATAGTCAATACAGAATTAATTATGGAAATACAAATTCAAGAGACGGATATGTTTCATTCACCAATATTATAATGAGAAATGTTATCATAAATATGTTAACATAAAGTATTTTTCAAACATACACATTTCCTTCACATTCAAATTCAAATTGTATTGACTTCACGAATTAAAATGATTGTGTTTCAAGTGTACAAGTTTGGACTCTCTCTGTCATATTAGCCGAATTCAACCTTTCTTATCGTGTGGAGTATGAAGCCCATATCTTGGTCGTGTGGATGGGAATGAAGACATGATTGAGGAAAAGGCAAAGATGGTACACTGTCCATGGACCCTTTGTTAAGGTACTGCAAAGGGATTTGTAAGAAATTTATTGGAGAAATGGACTCAAACAACCTATCGACTAGTCCGGCCACTAGAATTCTCCACAAGACAAAAATGCCCGTTCAACTGAACCTCTTTACAGACACACAAACCCTTCACCGCTAGGCCTCAAATCAGTTCTTCCTCGTCACTCGGTGACTCGTGTTTTTCACTTTACATTATGATGTGATGAGTCTGATACAAGAAAATAGGATTTTTCTTGGTATACCTAATGCAACCTTAATGTAATTTTTTCGCGTAATATAGATTTTTGTTTACAAACAATAATGTTAAAAGTTACAATCCTACTGTCACATATATTTTTGGATCTCTTTTGCTGTTTCTAATTCCGCACACAAATCCTGCGTGTCGACACAGGTCTCTAAAGACCAATACCGTCCCTTGTCATAGAAGTAAAGAATGCGATTATCTTTTGCGGGAATAACGGGACAAGCTTCTGAACAAACATCGTTAACAAATACATCCGTGTCCGCCACCGCCTCCGCCTCCCCCACTATCATGACCACCATGATAGCCACAGCCAAATCACAGCCACAGCCAACGCCTCCTCCTCCATCTCCGCTTCCGCCTTCCCCATTGTCATCACCATTGCCATCTGTATCGCCGAAGCCACAGCCAAACCACAACCACAACTACAGACATAGCCACAGCCACATCTACCGCCACCACCACATTCACATCGCCACCGTCACTGCTACCGCTTCCGCCACCGTCACCATCATTGCTATCGCCCACGCCACCCCCACAGCCTCTGACTCCGTCACCATTGCCGCCTCTATCTCCTCTTAGTTTCCTTCGCCGCCTCTGCCACCGCTTCAGCCACTGTCACCGCCCCCAGCACCGCCCCCTCCGCCACTAGCGCTACTCTCTCCACCTCCGCCGCCGATGCCACCACAGCCGCCGCCGCCGCCGCCGCTGTCCCGCCCGCGCTCCGGGGATAAGCGCCAACTCCGGAGAATTTCCCCGAAGACCTCCCGGAGTCCCTCGCTCAAAGAGCGGCCGCATTACGCGGAGTCGTTAAATATTCCGTCTGCAAACAGGAACACCTCCCGGAAAACAGATGTCTCTCTCTTAAGGAACAGGGCGCAACAGAACAGAACGGAGCAGCGCAGCGCAGGGGGCGGGGGGGGGCAGGTTGCGTAGGAGCGCGAGGGTATGCGTGCGAGGTGCGAATCGATATCGGCTTTGTTGTGGTCGGCTGCTCATTTGGTGAAAGGTCCAGGGTGAAGATGAGCAGCGGCAGGTTGGCTGATTAGCGCTGGAGGTTACATACGTTCTACTGAAATGAGATTTCTGAGATCAGTAGCAGGTTATAGAGTTACGGGCTGGGAAAGGAATTCAAAAATTCGTGAAAGAACTTGAAGCCTACAGGGGAATTTTAGCGACTACCTTATTAGCTACTACTTTATTAGATTCAACACACTGAGAAGATGCATGTCAACCGAAGATATCTTGCATTACCACCCAAACAAGAATGAAGAATTCGTAGACGTCCGAGGAAGAGATATGTTGAACAGATGGGGACGCAGGCGCAATAGACAGAGCCTATGTGCCTGACTGAAGAAGAAGAAGAAGAAGAAGAAGTACGTTCACCTGAGGGATGGAACCTGTGGCAATTCATGGGCAACAATGTGAAAGTGAACGGCGAATCAGTGGAAAGTAAATTCAAGCAGAGTAGTGTATTTATTCAATCGTTCGAAAATCTTTAAAAAAAATTAAATAGGACGGTAAATAAATTACCAGAATGGAGCCGTGTAAAGTGTGTTAGTATTATTAGTATTATAGTTCTTTCTGTAACATTCCAGAGTCGAAAACTCTCTCAGGCCTGGCTTGCCAGCAAGTGGTGCTTTATAATCCCTCCCTCAGCTTTCGAGTGGAAGGCCTCTCTCTGCAAAGGATTTGTGGTTATAAGTAGAGTGAAGTCGTTCGTTCTGAAAGACACTGCAATGTGAAGAACATTGGACGAAAATCGCTACACATTCTGGAAAATTCCACTACAGAAAAATGGAGAAAATATTCTAAACATTTTTTTTGCGTTGTTGAGAGATAAGCAACTCAAAACAAGTATGTGATATATCATATAAACTAAAAAAATTCCTCAGATGAAAAATAAAGAGCATTAAATTGAGCGATTATTATTGAAATTACTGAATTTATAATGTGGCCAAGATGAGTTCAACACAAAAACGTGGGAAGCTTAAAAAAGTTGTTTCTAAGCCATTGCAATACTGAATTGTGTTTTGAATTGCATCAATAATTCAAAAGAAAGTAACACAAACGAAGAGAACACAACACTCACCTATACGCCGTACTTCGTAAAATGAATGGTTGTGGGCAAGGACATGGTAACACTCATGAGGGTCGTTATGCGTCAAAAGCGACGCTACCGTCAAACACAGCTAAAATTTAATTTTGTTTAAAACTTTACTGAACTACTTTGGCTTCATTCTCTCGACAAACATATCTCAAGAACAAGTTTTTCGATGCAACAGAGATTCCCCACTATTCATAACTATTCTTTTCATTTGTGAATTGTGGGTTACCATGGTTTTGCCTACAACCCTCCAAATAATATGTGCCTGATCCCCGAGTTTGGAGATTGCAACCCTTCATAAATCAAAAAGACTCATTTTACACTGACATTAATGAATGTAGTAAGATTGCAATGATGTTGGTATTTCGATTGACATTTTTACTTCATTCTTCTTAATTAAAAATACAAGACTCTTCGATATAGTACTGCAAAATATCAATACAAACTGCAGTAAGAACATATTGATATTTTAAAGAAAAATACTGAATTTGGGAAAAAGTAACAGCTTTTGTTCAATTTTTTTGAATTGCATTAATATTTCCACAAGAAAACAAAAGCATTGACAATAATGACAATACTTCTTTCGGTTGAACTACCGCCAATCTACAATTGCTCATCAAACTTTCCAGAATGCCTGAGCCCCCGCTTCCAACATCATGTGAAATTCTGCCAAGAGATACGAAATATGCTCATTTGTTCCCTCAGTCCAAAAATTTTTGTTTTTATGTAGTTCTTTTCTTCTTCATTTTAACGAACACTTCAATAAAAGACGGGTCAAAATACAGATAAAGTATTTGATTCAATAAACAAACATACATTTGCATTGCTGACCACTCTTTTAATGATACGGGAAAGAGCAGACAAAAATCTGGAGCAACCTCTCAATTTCAAAATCTGATTTAAAATAAAAGTCGAAATGTGGAAAGTGACTGTGAATATTACCGTCTAAAGGTATTTCACACTGTCAAATTCACTTGGTTCTTGGGCTAAATGTTCAATATTGTATCTATTCCTCCATCAATCATAATAGAATTTGGATCTCTTCTTCCATAATCTAATGTAACCTAACCGCAATTAGTACCGATATCTAAGGACAATAGGCTTCATCGATGCTTCCCCATCTCTTGGTCGTTTCGCGGTATGAGGGAACACACACATCAAATTGAGCAGGAAATGTAAATAACAGTTATTTTCTCGAAAACTATTTTTATCGGAGCGGATCGTATTATTTCGTGGCCAGAGACAGCGATTTTTCTTAGATCAGTTGTGAATCATTATGATTTTTTTAGTATTAAAAAATATTTTATTTTCACTGAAATGCAGTTTATGATAAGATTCGTTCACGCGCGCGGACGCGTATGATTCGTTCACGGGCGAGTATACATGGAGAAGAAAACTTGTGGGGTAAACAGAAAGTAAGAAAATAGAGGCCTTCCTGTAAAACAGTAAGAAAATATACATGCTAAATTATTTTGAAGGTGTTTTCGTATAAAATGCGTTAGTAATTATGCGTTGGAGAGATTCATGGAAGTTTTATGTTAAGGCGAAGGCCGAAGGCCCGAACCTCGTCCTCAACTTGGAAGTGCGTTGAGAAGCGTAATTTTGCACGGGATATACATCGCCCGCCCACTGAGGCGGCGCCACGACTGACTCATTCTCGGAATCGACAGCGCGCGAGAACGAATCATATCACAAACTGCATTTGTACCTTTATTTGTTAAATATATGTGTTCACTTCTCTAAGAAACACCAGTTGTTGGGAAGTTCACTTCTGTTGAATCTCAAAAAAACTTTATTTATCCTTTCAATATGTTGCAATATTAGAATATGAGAATTTCGAAATGATCCGTTTGCAGCCCTTTGCAGTCCCCGGGTCGTAACACGTGGGCGCCGGCGGAGCTGCGTCTCGTCGTGACCTTTTCGCTTCCGGCGGCGGCGGCGGCGGCGCCCTACGCAGCGGCCGCGCAAGAAAATCTGGCGCGTCACTGTCGCGCGCTGAGTGGCAGGTCGACGGCGGCCCCTCGCGCGTAAGCCGCCGCGCGCGGCGAGGCGAGGGGAGGGGAGGGGGGTTTATTGTCCTTGAAATATCGATCGCGCGCCCTCTCATTAGTTCCCCCCGCATAGATATAGGTCATAAAGAGCCCTTCACGGGGCGCGCGCGTCCGGTGGCGTCGCGACGACGGCGGCGGCGGCGGAGGAGGAGGAGGACGTCGCAGGCGGCGGCTTGGCAACATGGCGGCGCGGGCGTCGCGACGCTGTGGGGAGGGAGGGGAGGCGTCGGGGTGAGTGGCAGCGGTCACTCAGCGCGGCGCGGCGGGGAGAAGCGGGGAGAGAGAGCCGAGACAGCGACCGCCGCCGCCGCCTTGACGAGCCCCCGGGCGAGAGGGGTAGAGAAACGGTGCCGAAACCCGGAGTGGGGGCGGCCACGCGCTCCGTCTCGCTCTTTTCTCCCTCGCAGGCGCGGGCACCCGGCGCTTCCCTTCTCCTCCGGCGACGCCGCCCCTGCCGCCGCCGCCGCGCCCGATATAACAAGCAGGCGGTCTCTCCGTCCATCGATCCGCCGCCGCCGGCCGCCACGGTCACTCCTTCCTTCCTTGTTCTTCTTTCAAATCCCTACCCGCCGCCGCCGCCGCGCCGCTGTCGCGAGCTGCCAACCCTCGCGGGCGCCGCGCCGCGTCGCGCCGCGTCGCGTCGCGTCGCGCCGCGCCGGCCGCAGCCACCTCGCGCGAGGCTGCGTGCGCGCCCGCCGCCCAGGGGCGTCTGGCGGGCGATCCGCCACCTGCCCGCCCACGCTCTTATTTTTCAAAATCTTGGGCTCCTCTCGGGCACCAAGGCCTGCCAACTGCTATCACGTAGCGTTCAGCTTAAAACGAACTTCTCACTTTGTTTATATTATTCCACTGACTTGCGGATAGTGTTTTTCTTCAACCCGGCATATAAATGCAATTGCTAGCAATTCGATTTTAATACGTAAATAGTGTTGAACTGGAACGAAAAGTGAGCTGTCAAACATTTTTCCACACTTACGCAGGACAAAATAATTGGTTACGATAGTCAATGTCCGAGTCAAAGTGATTATTATTTTACGCTATTGAATCGCACGTCGGTGCTTTCACATTGCGATAGATTTCGTTTACTGTATTTTTGTTAATATTTTATGGTTGTACAAAAAATATTACAAACGTGTGACACTATATTGGAAGGACTTAACTGTAGAAAGCCCTACAAGAAATTGAATTAATTATATTTGTGAGAAATAATTTCAAGGTTTTAATCCGACGTCCCTTCCCAAAACGTAAAGAACACATGTTTTCGTAGCTTAATTGTTTCATCTGATCACAAAAACTATCACACTATCACAAACTATCACAAAAACTATCACAACATAATCAGTATGTTGCGAATTTTAATAGAATTATCTTAATTTTTTCAACAATATGGCTTAAGTTCCATCTAGAACTCAGCCTTTAATTTCAATCCTAACATGAATTGACACCTTGGGCCCGTCACATTGGTCGTGCTTTAACACACTGGGAGTGCATTGACCGCCTTTCCGCACTTCTATTACAACGTACTATTTGAGCCGTTATCCAGATAGTTGATCCCAGTGTATTGCGTTGTGTTGCGTGTAAGCAGTGTGGAATTCGACGTGTAGACCCTAGAAGTGAGAGAGGTTCCTAGGCGCGGGCGGTGCGTGCTTGTTGTCTCCCGCGCGCCTCGACAGGGCTGCACGGCTCCAAGGCAAAGGTCCCCTCGAGGAAGGAAGGTTCTCTTCGGCAACTTCCGGGGCGCATCCCCCATCCGTCTTCCGCACGCAAACGCACCGTCAGCCGCCAGCAACCCCCACCCCCGCCCACCGGCGTTGCTGTTCCCTCCACTTCAGATTCCGCTGCATCCCTGTGTGAGCGGCTTGCCTCCAGAGTGGTCTCTTTCCTGTCCTCATGGCACTTCCCTCACCTCCCTCGGCCCTCCCGCATCTCTCTTTCTCTGTCTCTCTCTGTGTCTCTCCCTCTGATTGTCTGCTCTGTGAGCTCATTCACCTTTGTCAGCCCTCTCCTAAATCGTATCTCTATCCCATTTCTTTGTTCTTTCCTCTCACACCATTCTCCCTTCTAAGTTCCTTTCCTCTGCCACGTCCCTTCTATCACGTACCTCTCTCCATTCTTATTTTACTGCCACCCAAGTATCTTGTCATCTTCACTTACAAGAGTATCTCTCTGTTGTCTTCACTGTAAGTATTTGCTCTACTTCGTTCTCAAACACTTCTCTGCAGCTTCTTTCCCACCTTCTGCTTTGCCAGTTTCTTCCCCATGTTGCCTTCGTCATACTTACGAACTCCTATCGTGTGCTTCTCCCCCATTATCCGCATTGTCCCTTTGACATGCCGCTTTCGTCGCCCGCTCGTTGATGGCTATTTCCACTGAATTTCTCTCAGTTGTGTATGTCGTCTCGCTCTCACACTTCTCATCTTTCGATCGAGTCTTCATCCACGAGATTTGTAGCTAACTGAATTCGTGACTCGCTTCACGGCAATTTCGTTGTGATCTGAATTTTCTCATCTCCCAACATTGCTTGTTGGTCCCACCATTCTCATTTCGAATCAATTCCCGCCATTTCCAGTCTTTTGCCCCAAAATCATCCCTTTGCCTCCCACAGAACTTCTACCAAAGCGAGAGTAACCCAACCAGTCTCATCTTCGTTAGCATTTTTCTTCCATGATTTCCAACCCCATCAAGCATTCGATCCTAAATCGATTCGAATCCCATAATTTCTTTGTCCTGTCTTCTTCTGTTTGTCTGCCTTTCTCTTTCTCCTCCCTCTCCCTAAGTGTCTGTATCTCTCAGTTTCCACCATTTCATCCTGCCACAATCGTTCCCCAATTCTCTTCCCCCTTCTACATCAGTTGTACATCCACCAAAATTCTCCTTCTTTCTTCCGTCTCTCTCTGAGCACCCACAAAATTCACCCAGCCACATCACTCTCCCGCGCTTTCCTCCTCCCGCGCCCCTTCGCTTCCCCTCCGAATCCGCCTCCTTCGCTCAGCAGCCCCCGGCCGAGGCGGCGGCGAGGAGGCGGCGCGGCGGCGGGCGCCGGCTCTTAAATTATCAGCGCTGTAAATCAGCAACCCGCGACGGACGGGGCGGATCGCGCACGTGACCTTTGCGAACGCGCCCTGGCCGGCGTCCCCGCCCCCGCCCCCGCCGCCTCAAGCGCGTCCCGCGGGAGCGCGGCCGCTTTCAGAAAGCCCGCCTCCGCGACGGCCCGCTTCTTAAATTAGTGGTAACGACTTCTTCTGTGGGCTGGCATGTTTGGCTTTTACGTAGAGATGGGACGAAACTTAAATTTGCTCGGTTGTGAATACGTATGTAGCAGGCTGTCGAATTTATTTGCTCTTTTGGAGTATTTTATTAACAAATATATTTTGAGCCTTGAGAATATGATGATAACTAGTGAGAACGTTTCTTAGTAATCAGAAGGGTTTGAGTTTATTATACAACACAGAGAGAATTATTAGTGGAATGCATTGCAGGTAATTGTATCAAAAGGTTGACTTAACATTTGTCATTTAAACTCGAGTTCGCGGATTCAAATGCTACTTACGGCGGTGGATATTCCAAGAGCTGAAAAGTTGGACAATCTTGCAGCGAGTAAAAGAACACTGCGTAAGTGCTGGGAAAATTAACTCCTGGGTCTATTTAGGTCTTAGTTTCATCCCATATTCGCTCAGCCAGTCACTAACCGCGATTATGGCAGTATGAACATTAGTTAATAGAACGTACAAAAACGGCGCCCAAATTCGACAATGAGCTGCAATTCAGCCCAAGCCGGCGGTAAGCAACGGACGAATTTCCAGTCTTGGAATTATAAGTTTTCAACTCTAAAAGGCAAAAACTTGTGGAGAACTATAAAGTTAAAAATAGATTTGTCTGCAATGAAATAGTGCGTATTCTTAAAAGAACTTATCTATCAAAATATTTCCCTTTTTTATTATGATTGCTTTTGGTGTGTTTAACAGGATAGTTACTTCATATGTAAATAAAACGTCATAGTGACACGGAGTTGAGCAAAGAGGGTAAGAATGCTTTTGAAGATATGTGATTAGAAATATTTGAACATTGCGTTAAAAATTAAATCATATTAAATAACAAAGATCCGAGGTTTCTTTAATCGTTTCCGAGATTCGACAGAAGCGCATCGATCTGTGCATTCCAATGTCCCATCTCAAAAGAGTTTCCTTCTACGTTGTCACCCACTAACACCACGTATTACATTGATTAGGGCGAGTCGTTGTGTAGGGGTCAGGGCAATCAACTTCCACCTCGGAGTATCGCGATTCAAACCCTGCTCGATCCGTGTGGAGTTTGTGGCCGGAAAAGCCGGTCGCCGACTGAACTACTCTGAGCCTGATCATTCTGATGGTGTTTTGTAAAAAGGGGCTTTACTGACAGTCATTGTGATATAATACAATATTATTATAATTATGAAAAAAGCGAGGTAACGATTCGTAAAAACGACATTACAATATTTTTCATGACACGAAATTATTGCACTATACCACATATTAGAATTTTTTAAAATGTTTTTATTTTATTTTAGCACTTACGAATTGTCCTGCCCTGTTGCTGGAGAGTTTCTCAGACTTTCAATTTGTACATCTTATTTCGAAAACTTTTCTGAACAATTATACAAATTAAATATAATATAATAATATCTTCGTAATGACTTTTCTTAATAATAATATAACAGAACATACATAAAACTAATAGTTGAAGTCACAATGAAGAATGAACTGAATAACTAAGTAAGAGAATAGTTGAATTAAAAGATAAAAAAAAACGAATACAAAAATAACTGAACAAAAGAGTAACTGAAACAATGTTAAATAAGATTAAAGATATAATTTATAATCATTTTCTTGGTAGTGAGATTTTCTGACAATATTCTTGAAAATTTCGGAAGATTTATTTTGTTGAAACTGTAACGTGAAGTGTTAATTTCTCCAAAAATGTTAATTTGTTTAATTTAAAGTTCGTTCGGAATTCATCGTGTATTGTACATTCACATGATAACAGGTCTTATCAGCTTCTTCACCAACACATATCGAAGAATCTATTAGATTGAAATAATGAAATTACTAGAAATATCATTACTAGGCTAGAAACCTAGATTATATTTAGAGTTTGTTGTTGCTTATTAAAGCGTAAGTGTTGTGATTACAGCCTTTCTTCTCAACTCCGCCGGCAAGTCAATTCTCGCTTCCCCAACCTTCGCCCTCCGCCCCTGGAGAAGTACGCGGTCCGGCGCGCCCCGCGCCGCGCGACATCTCCCGGTGCCGTTGGCAACCCTGCGCGCGGCGCCGGCGCTTCGGGCGGCGTCGGGAGGCGTCGCCCCCGTGCGCTCTCTTCTTCCTGCCCCCACCCCCACCCCAGCGCTTCCCCTCCGCCGCCCCCTCCCCGGCGCGTCTTCTCTGCGAGCGCCTGTCCGTCTCACATCCGTCCGCGCGTCGCGCTCGCGTCGCGGAAGCCAGCTGCCCACCGTCTGCAGTGGGGGGGCGGGGGTGATCAGGGCGGAAACAGATATCCCACCTCTAATCAAGGAGTTGTACCAGGGCGTAGCGCGCTGACTTTGGATTCGGGAGGCGCGGGTTCAATCCCTTTGCCGGCCGTCTTAACCAGACTTTTCGTATTTTTTCTCGGTTGATTGATTGGTTGATTTTTTCGTGTTTCCGGGGGCGTCAACTGCTTTGGTCATTAGTCCCGTTAGTGTAGTGCATGTTTTTCTCGGGAGGTGGCGGTGATCTTCCCCTGCTGTATGGCGAGATCCGGCGCCGACCTACCGTCGGCTAGTGGAGTTTCTCCCTAACCAGGACTCTCCCACCAGCGGGGAACCGCCCCAGCCGGAACAAGCTCTAAGCTCCCGACCGGTCTCCCGGAATATGTGGCAGTGTAGTGCATGTTAGTGTAAGTGAGTGTGTAAGGGGAGAGGATAGGACAAGGAAGGGGAAGGACAGATCGCGCGCGGTCCGTGGCCCGTTTGGTAGGGTACTGCTCCGACATTCGGCTGGTGTTGATCGGAGAAACCACGGAAAACTACCCATCAGAGCAGCCGGCCGCTAGAATTCTCCTCCAGACAGCGACTGAATTCGACCTAGCTGAAAAGCTAGTGTCGAAAATCCTGCTTCCGTGAGGACTCGAACCTAGGACCCGGTCAGAGGCGCTGCAGTGACATTAGTTGATGCACTGAGCTACCGCGCTCGTATTTTTTCTCGGTTATTCAGGCGAATGATGGAATGACGATTGTGAAACCAGCTTCGCTAGCCGAAGTCGTTAACTACGTGAAATCACGAAGGTTTTCGATTCATCGCGGGTTCCTGGTTGAGTGACAGACTAGGAACCCCGGAATCTACCAGCGCCGAGTCCTATTGTCCTTTACGGGACACATAATGGCTAAATACAAATACAAAATCATGCAATTGTGTCTCTTAAGATGTCATCAATCGCCTTTACAGGCGACAATACCTACATTTTATCGGGAAATATTTTCAGGTACCCATGTTTTATCAAGTTTTTCTGTCGCTACAAACTCATCATTAATTTGCTAGTAGTTTCAGTATCTAAAGTTATATCAATATCTAAAGTTAAAATTCGATAATTTAGGATAGTCTTGAGAAAGTTCCTTTCCTCCCCTTCCCTTCTCACCATCACTTCCCCTCCACCGCTTCTCTCCGTTACCTCCTTCATAAGAGGGCCAATCCTCTCCAAATTATAATAATTCTAAAATTTTGTCATGAACAAGTGAAATCCCTGCCCCGAAATTGGCAAACCATAAAATTCCTCACCCGGGAGCCAGACTGGTTTGGCGATATAAATAAAACAAAATTCTGCATTATTTACTCAAACTTGCAAAATAAAAGGTGTAGGGAAACTTCATGGCAGAAAATATTTTGAAATAATACATTCATAAGAGGAATTTAGGAAGTGGAGTTCTTAGAATCCTCAATGGTATGGCACGTATTGTATGAGTACGATACGCGTCTGAGAAACCATAAATGATCTGGGATCAAAGGACGTTTTGAGAGAATTCCAACAACCTTTTAGATACTACATTTCAGATACCTTGTCCCTTTTGACCTAAGGGCAGTATTATAGCAGCGACCACTTCCGAGCAATAAAGTCAGAGCTTGACGCAACCGCTTTGCCAGCCGCCTTCAGACGTGGCGCTCTTCTTCTGCTGGCAAGGCGAGTGTCAAAAGAACCTCATTCAACCCGCCGCAGTGTAATGAAAGCCTCCTCCCGCACATCATTTGCCAGGATTATAAGAACACCGCCGTGATAAGGTAGCAGCGCTTTGCGCCCTTTGTCCAACCCCCCTCCCTCCCACTCGCTCGTCGTCGTCCGCGCCCCGCCCCCTCTCACTCGTCGCGCAGCTCTTCCTCCCTTTCTTTCCGCGCGTCACTTCCCCCGCGGCGCGTCCGCTCTGAGCTGTCGGGCGGTTATCTGCAGTCACTATCAGTGTACGGCGCGGCGCGGGGGCGGAAATTCGGGGCTCTCCCGCTTCGCCTTCCGCGTCAGCCTAATTCGAGAACGTCTCGGCCAACGACAGAGATGCAGGGGTGTGCGGGAGGGGGTGGTGAAGCATGTCCGTGGTTATGACTAAAATTAGGGTTGCCAATTATTTTCATCGTCTTGATATTTCTCTTAAGCTTCACCACCTTCATCTTCACCATGCCCTTCTTTATCAACACAATCTTCTTCTTCTACATCATCATTATCATCATATTGTCTGCCTGTGTCATGTTTATTCAGATATATCGAGACTAAGGAGAAAAAGTCATAAATCGCCTTTCTGTGCAATTGTGAAATTAAAATCGATTTATATGATTAGATGTGATTTCACGTGGCGGTGAGTTTTGTCCATCGCACTTTCTTGCAAAGTAGAAGCATTTCATAATTTTGGAGTGTGGTGGGAAGACAAAATAATTGATAGAACTACTTGAAAAAAAAACTCTTTTCATGACCTTATCAGTCAACTTCCTTCAAGATCAATGAGGCCACAAACGACGTAGCAAATATACATTTCACAAATATCTATTAATTTCCGGTATTCAACCATTGCCATTGTGTAAATGACCATCTTACATTTTGTGTCGGCTTCCACACCAACAACCTTGTTAAATATGAAATCATATTTAATCATATAATATTTTATGAAATCATATAATAATCATATAATATTTTATGAAATCATCACAGGTTTGTTTCCTGACGACTGACAATCGTTTCAAGAAACTGCATGTATCCCATCAAATAAAACCGCTCACATCTCATTTAATTGTGAATTCCACTGAGAAAACAAGAGGATGTTTGATGGCCATACGCTTCTCTCTGATAGAACTCAATTTTACCTTTTCAAAATGTTACGAAGTATTACATTACATGGCATCTATAATCTAACGTAAAAAGTTGCTCTCTGCTTACAAAAGCCTTCCAAAACATCCACAGCAAGGAGCCAGTCTTCCAACCGATCAAGAGGGTTAATTCATTCCCCAGCCGCCAGGGGCGGGCGTGTACAGGCGGGAATTTTCCGACGAGCAACGAATCCTCCGAAGCTGCGTGCAACTACGTGATAAGCCGGCGCAGCTTCACTCATCACCTGAACTCACCAGCATCGTTTAGAACTCTCGCCAAAGTTTTTCCCCGCTCGTCTTTTTAGCTTCTCCCTGGGCTCTGCTGAGCGACTGAGATCCGCCGCCTCCACCGCCACCGCCACCGCCGCCGCCGCCACCACCACATTGCCAGGCGATCACCGAGGGTTGAGAAATCGGAACGAACAACACCCTGCAGATAGAGCATGATGCCGCGAACTGGTAATGAGATGGATATGGAATGGAGCGCTGTGTGCTGTGGAAAGCCTTTGTGTGTTGGCGGAGTCATCGGCGCTATTGGTGAACTCGTTACGAAGAAAAGGTGGGCTTTATCTTGGGGGCGCAGGAAGATAGATTCGGAACGATTCCGCAAGGTAAACTCATCAGGTGTTCTGGGAGTTGATGGGAGGCTCCACGTTTTTGAAGAGTCTGCGAGAGCTTGTACTGATTTCACTTTCTGTCATTCAATATTACGAATTAATTTTCTGAGAATAAGTGGTAATATTATTAATTTTAACCAATGAAAATTTAATTGGCGTGATGATAGCCTTAATACAAGTTAACTAAATCAAAGGCGTTATTGCAAACACTGAGATAATGAAAATAATGGAAGAACGAATGAAATGAGAAAAGACAGGGATATAAGCAGGAAAACGTGTAGTACACACATGAAACAAAATCCGACAGAGAAATATTAAGTAAGTACTCGAAAGAAGAAAAAGCGGACTTGGAAATTTCTTTACGAGATAGTTCTTAGCTAGTCAAATCAGTTTTATTTGTATAACGACGAATATCATCTGTAGCAGGGATTGGGAAACACTAAATGTTTTTAATAATTTAAGAATTAAAATACCCAGCTTTCTTCTCTAGACCAGTATTCTTTCTTGTAAAAAAATATTGTATAGCGCCCATTTCTCTGTATTGTGGGAAATTTTCTCAATCAGCAGTGAGCACTTATAAACACAGAGTAGATTCTCCCCAATCAAAGGGTACAAAGGAATTTCCGTTAAAACGAGAGCGCGAATGATCCAATATCGCAGTGCATAAAACAGTCGCAGGCCGGACAGCGCTGCACTGGCGGCCGGCTGCCTTTTTCCGGCGCC
Source organism: Teleogryllus occipitalis (assembly GCA_011170035.1). NCBI lineage: Eukaryota > Metazoa > Arthropoda > Insecta > Orthoptera > Gryllidae > Teleogryllus > Teleogryllus occipitalis. Next base: position 228,322 of record BLKR01001975.1, read on the forward strand.
CGTCCGCCGCCGGCCGCGTCCCTCGCGGGTCGTGTCACGTGATGGAAGCGACGTGCAAGACGGGCGACGGCCCCGCGCCGGCTAACGCGTGTTTATTGAGCACGGAACAAGCGCCTGTATTGACGCGTGTGCGGGGGCGGGCGGGGCGGGGCGGGGCGGGGCGGGGCAGGGTGGGCCGAGCCGGGGCCGGGGCGGGGGGCGGGGCGGGGGAGGGCCGGGGGGGGGGCGGGGCGGGGCGGGGCGGGCGGGGCGAAGGGGGTGGGTTGGAGGGCGGAGGGGGACGCGGGTGTGAGGGATTTGGCGTGGAGGCGGGGACGTAGGAGGAGGTGTGGAAGGGTGGTCGCACGAGCGGTGATACAGGGGCGTTGAAGAAGGGAAGGGAGGGGCGGGTGGATGGGAGCGGGGAAAGGAGAAAAGTCAGATGGGTGTGGAGGGCACGGAGGCGAAGGCGGTGCGGGGTGGGAGACAGGACAATGGGGGAGACTGGGGCGGAGAATTGGACTGACAAGCATGGGTTGAGTCTAGGAATCACGGGAGGCTGGGATACAGAGTCGAAGATGCAGTGGAGGACTGGGGCGGAGAAACAGGGATGGAATGACAAGGCGGAGAGTGGAGGGGTAGGATGAGCAGGATGCGTGACGAGGGAGACCAGGACGGCAGTGGGGGTGGGTGAGAAAGAGACCGGAAGGACGGTTAGGTGTAGGCATGTGCAGTAAGATTTTGACAGGCGCGGCAGGGCGAGGTTGGGGGAGATCTTGAGGCGAGTAAGCCGATGACGAACGTGAAGGACAATCTGAGTGGGGAGCAGATTTCGGAAGCGTGACTGGGAGGAGCGGCTCCTAGGAATAGGGCACGAAAGGGGCGGAAGTGGGGAAGGAGAGATGAAGGAGCGGGGTAGGAGAGGTGGGGAGGTGAAGAAGTGTGAGAGTGGCGTGGCGGGGCGGGGCGAGGGAGGGCGAGGGCGAAAAGCGTGGCGAGGAGGAAGCGGGCGAGAGCTGCCGAGGAGGCAGCGGGGCGGGGCGTGGGCGAGGGGCGGGCGGGGCGGGGCGGGGGGGCGAGGGGCGGCGAGGGGGGGGGCGGGGGGGCAAGGAGGGTCACCGCGGGCGGGGCGAGGTGCGAGGCGAAGTTCGGGGCGAGGTGCGGGGCGAGGTGCGGGGCGAGGTGCGGGGCGAGGTGCGGGGCGAGGTGCGGGGCGAGGTGCGGGGCGAGGTGCGGGGCGGGGCGAGGGGCGGGGCGAGGCGCAAGGAGCGGGGCGGGGCGAGGAGCGGGCGTTGGGCGAGGGGCGAGGGGCGGGGCGAGGGGCGAGGCAGAGTGAGGAGGGCAGAGGGTGCGAGCCAGCGCAGGCGCGCGTCGGCGCCGCCGATGAAGATTTACTCTGGCGCGCCGCTCAAGCGACTGCAGCGCCAATTTGTATCTTTCCGCTGTGCACGCACGCACGCACGCACGCGCCGCCGCCGCCGCCGCCGCCGCCGCCGCCGCCGCCGCCGCCGCCGCCTCCTACGCGCGCAGTTCGAGGCGCACCGCTGCAACCGCCTCCTCATTCACTCGGCTAGCGACGTCACCGCCATTTAAACGATGTTATATCGGGGCACAAACAAAGACACACATGTCAATATTCGCCACATTTTCGTTATGTAAAAAAAGGTGCTGAGAAATTGCTCTATTTATTGCAAAAAAAAATCATATAATTCAGTAGACAGGCGATATGTAGAAAAACTTGACTGCGAAATCAACGGTTCTGTTTAGTTTAAAACTACTCTTCTGCAAAATCCCAATTTTTGGATAATGTAACATTTATTCTTCACCGATGATTTCTTCTGAATGCAAAGATTTGTAGTGATTTCCTGCGCACTATTTTTCACCTTTGCAAAGTTTGAAGCAATCGTTAGTTTTGGACATCAGGAAATAGCCAGTATTTCACTGCATCAAAATCTTATCAAATATCTGATGCATTTAATTCTGGTAGAGAATTTTGGTACCCCTTTTCATAGTCCAATATTTTAAATTAAATATAATACCATCAGTGCAAAAGAAAAGTAAGGCTTCTAAAAAACGACGTTTTGAAGAGACGTTTTTGTTCTGAACGGAGCCGTTTATTTCCGTTCATTAACTAAAGAATGACGAATTTTGAGATGTGATATTTTTCTCGTATACTGAGGATTGGTGTAATAATATAATATATTTTTAAGTTATACTTGAAATTTTAATAAACTTCGTTTGAGTCATACATATTTGCGATTCAAATAAGTTCCTCTCACGATAATATTAGCATTCAGATAGTGAGGAGGTGTCTCCCTCGAGTAAAAATGAGGAAATTCTTCTCTGTTCACGTACCTACAACAGTCTTAGAAACGTCGCAAGAGAAGGCAGCGACCAGTGGTACAAACACATTAGAGGTCACGGAGTCGCAGACGACTGAGAGGGCGTTCGCGGCGGCGGCGGAGGCGAGCGCGTGTCTACAAATTCCCCGTCACGTGATCCTCGCCTCTGCATCACCGGATACCGATCGGCGACCGCCCGCCGCCGCCGCCGCCGCCGCCGCCACCGCATCTGAAGCGCCGCATAAAATCACGATTCGCGCACGCCTGCACGCGCGCCGGCACGCGTACAAGCGCGCACTCGCGACGCACGACTGCGAAGACGTCCGCATGCGCGCGCGGGCGCGGGCGCGGGCACGAGGCGCACGCCTCGGCTCGTGCCTTGGCGTGCCTCCGGAGGCAGATGGCGGGATAAGGAGCGGGGCATCCCAGTGCGGAGGAGTCACGAGCGCAGATGCAACAAATGTAGCTTCGAGCTTGATGGTAATCGCTGAGCTACAAATGAGATGGAGATCTCTCGAGCGACCAGCGTCTGAAATTCTTAATTATTTGATCATTTTGATCATGTTATTATTATTATTATTATTATTATTATTATTATTATTATTATTATTATTATTATTATTATTATTACTACTACTACTTGTATTAAAAATCTCGATCTCATCTTGATCAGGAATGTTGTCCAGGTTCACTGATCTTTTGAGCGAACCCTGAGATGGCCCCTTCTTTTACTTGTAGATATCCGGGACTGTAACTTGACTACGTAGTCACTTTCTTTAAAAAAAATTTTGTATAGTTGAGTGAGAAATGTAGTGATTGGAATTATCGTTCTCCATGTCCTTGCCCCAGTAGTTGATTCCTTCACGAAGAATACGACGAGGGAAAATAACAAAAATCTGTGGTTGATTTGACTTTGCAAATAATTTTTATTGCTCACGAGCCAACATTTTATCAATTCTTTTCAAAAACACTAGTTTCCAACTGCATTCAGTTCACAACTTGAATACGAGTTAGGGTAGGGAATTTAATGCACAGAATACACTTCTCGCATGGTTCATCACACAGTTTGTAACGATCTTTGACGATAAATTAATATATTCATATAAATAAAAAAATTAAATAAAAAATAAGTCTTTTGCAACCCACTAAGAGGTTGTTGGCTTCCTCCCTGCCGGCGTATCTCCTTCTGTTTTAACCCTTATCAATTTCCTATTACAATCGCAGTGTTCTCAGGTCGTTTATCCTTCAGCAGAAATTCCTTTCATTGTTGCTATACGAAAGCAGTAGATCAGCAGAGAGGAGGGAAAGTAATCCTAACTAATACATGTACAAAATACAGTTTTATTTCATGTTTTGTTTACTTAGCTTGTGACTCTGGATGTGTCTATTTATGTTAAGAACACCCTCGTAAAACGAAGGGCGTAATTGAGCTGGCGATCCTTTCCATGAGTTACCAGTCTGACGACATAATAGTTTAATTATTGAAATTTTTTAAAAATCTTTGTATCCGTTTGAATGAACGATTACAGCTCTTTTGAAGAATACTAATATTTAACTCACATCCATCTATTTTACTTTGTTTTTTTTCTTTGGTGCAATTAAATGTAATGAAACCACTAACTTTGGAGGATTGTATTACTGTTCTCAATGGGCAGGAATACTCAGAATTTGAATTTCCGTTCAGCAGTCTGTTTGAAGTGCTTCAGTTGCTCCGCATTCCGTTCGTCACATGGAAGCCCCGCCATTCCGCATCACTTCATCTCGCCGGCCTCCCGATCCGCGACGGCGATAGCGGCCGCTGGGAGGACGCGTCGATGCGAGGGGGGCGGGGCCCAGGGGCGGTTGAGGTCCCCGGCGGCGGTGAGGCACGGCCGGCCACCGCGCCGCCCCCGCCGCGTGCCCTGACGGATGGGCGGCGCGCACGCCAGCGCGCGGATGCAGCCCGCAGCGCGCGCCTCTACGTCTCACCGGCCCCGCCCACCTCCCGACCTCTCCCTTACGCCCCCCCTCCCGCGTGCTCTTTCGTTCGCTCGCTTGCCCTCTCGCTCGCCCTCCCGCTCCCCCTTCACCTGGTGGCAGCCAGCCCCAAGCCGACTGCCCGCCGATCTGCCCGCCGGTCTGGCCGCCGATCTGTCCGCCGATCTGCCCGCCGACCCTAACCGCCGACTCTGCCCGCCGACCCTGCCCGCCGACCCTGCCCGCCGACCCTGCCCGCCAACCCTTGCCCGCCGACCCTGCCCGCCGACCCTGCCCGCCGACCCTGCCCGCCGACCCTGCCCGCCGACCCTACCCCTCGACCCTACCCACCGACCCTACCCACCGACCTTACCCACCGACCTTACCCGCCGACCCTGCCCGTCAACCCCTGCCCGCCGACCCTGCCCGCCGGTAATGCTCTCTCCCTCCCCTGTCCATTGTCTCGCATACTGTCTAACCCACTGTCATACCCGCCGCCTCGACCGTTCGCTCGCCACTCCTCTCTTCCCAGTCATCTTGACAGTCCCTCTCTCGTTCTCCCTCTTGTCCCCCTCTAACCCTTTTCAACGCTTTATCTCTCTCTTCAGTTTGTTCTTGATGTGGAGTACTCGGGGCGCCAGGGCGTGCCAGATCTTTCTCCAACTTACCGCTGTGTTCCATGATGTTTGAGAAAGCAT
>BLKR01001976.1:0-87500 GCA_011170035.1 Teleogryllus occipitalis
ATATATATATATATACATATACATATATATAATATATATATACATATATATATATATATATATATATATATATAATTTGAAAAGTTAATAGGGGGAATAAATTTTGAAGATTCCGTCGAAGACCAAGTCATGATAATTAAGTTAAGAGTGAAATAACGTTACGACAGAATGCGCATTCCGGTATGAATGTTTATTTTGCTTATGTTCTTTAAGTGTGAATGTTGTTTTGTATTTGTTTATGTTTTAAATCCAGGGTATTTATGTCATTGTGTAACATTTTGCATGCCATAACAGGGGCAATTCATATAAAAGGGGTGTCAAATAGCTGCCTTGACAACTTGTTAATGGAGAGGAAAGGCAAATAAATGAATGAACGCTCATTGTGGCTCATGTATACCTGGATTATTAATTTTTATTTTGTATTTAGCTAGAAACTGACCCAGGCACGAGCGTGCAGATACACCGTTTCAATTCCGTGTGGAATGATCACAGTAGTCACGCCCAGGTAAGGCTCTATTTGTATATGCTAGCTGAGGTACGGGCAACAGGTGACGATATTATTTTGTCAGAGAATGTCAACGAAACCAGGCGCTCAACCAAACGAAGTAGATTCTATGAAGTGTAGTATTATAATTGAAAAATAGTAAGAGCTAGGGCACCATAGTGTTTGAGACCAAGATAGGGGTGCGTAAATAAATAGAGCAGGTAGGACAGGTCGGAGCCATTTCAGTGGTGCCCCGGCGTGAGGGCGTGAATACGGGAGGATACAGGCCGTACGACATTACAATAATATTACATATCTCTATGAATTCAAATGTGTAACTGTTAGGAATATAAATCTTACAGATGCAAATGCTAATTGGGAATGAAATTTGAATAGCAACTACCTCCAAATCAGAAGTGATGTGTAATTCGGTGGCAGAGAAGTTTTTTTTGACAAATGTAGCCACTCCACCAGATGCATGATGACTATCTGTTCTATTTCTATGGAAAAATTTGAAACCATTAACTTTTCCTTTATTGTTGAATTTTAAATTAGTTTCCTGTATACATATCACCTCTGGGAGACATTGCTGGCATAGTAGTTGTATTCTTTCATATCTTGTATGAAATCCGTTTACATTCCATTGAAGCACCAACATGCTTGTAATGAGTTGTTTAAAAATTATTTCAGATGAAGTGTGTTCTGTGTCTCCCTATAAATGAGCATCTTCCTTTAATTTCTTCAAATGCTGCATACTTTCAAGTCTTGAATAAAAACAATTGTCATTCCATTGGAAAATGTTCATTAGTTGGAGCTGATGTCTGCACTGGAGTCTGATTCAATACTTGATTCTTCAGGAGTTTGGAGGAATTTTTTGTTGAGGTTAGGGAAATTCTTGTCATTAATTGGAGGGTCCATGATTGTAGAGTTCTGTACACTGGAAGTAGGTGCAGCTTCATTTTTATTTGCTGGGAAGTCACTGTTTTTGGTACCATTTTGAGGAGAGAAACATTGGTTATCAATGTGGCCTTCTTGCTTGCATAGGAAATATACAACATTATCAGTGGAGAAGTAGATACGGTATGCAGTGTCTTCATGGCATACCAGTGCAAAATCCGGTAACTTGTCAATATCAACAGGATCAATATAAATCTGCCTCCTATAGCTCAGAATATGAGAGAAGCCAGGTTCATTGGTCCCAGCTCTGATAAACAATATCTTAGTGGAGAGTTTGATACTGTTTTCATTTAATATGCTCAGGATTAGTTCGTTAGGTATAACAGGACACACATTAGAAATAATAACTCGTACTTGTTTATTGATGAGTGCTCGTATATTCAGTTTATGATTATTAATAGTGATAAAGCTGTGATTTTTCACAATATGTTCAGCAATCTTTTGAGTTGAGAGGAAGAAACAGATTCTGTTATTAGAGATTCTTGAAGCATAACGAATATCTGAGGGTTTAACTATTGTTGAAATTTTAGTTACATAATTCTTGAGACTAATACCTTCTTGGGCTTCAATTACAATCGCTTGCCTATTCTTAGGGTACATTTCCGACCGCAAGGAATTTCCGACAGTCCACCAAACAAGGTCGCGCAGCGCTCTCTTGGCTAGTGTGTGTTCGGGGCATTACACTATCCGTTAAACATCAGTCGCAAAAAAATCAAAATTTCTCAAGAATATGCTTATTTAACATATGACAATATGTATTTCATTGGATTGGTCTGTTTACGTGTGTCATGATATGTAAAAATATTTATAGTTCCATTTGAGGAACACAAAGTTACCTCAATATCTCGAAAAATACAAATGATAAAATAGAAATGAATACATAATAATAATAATAATAATAATAATAATAATAATAATAATAATAATAATAATAATAATAATAATAATATTTATTGAGTCACAGATACAATTTCAATCGTGTATGACGAGTCAGATATGGCAGAGTGAAGTTACATTTACTGTCCAGAAATCAAAACAAGGGGGACCATCTCAGCATTTGCTCAAAGGATCAAGGGAAACTGGACAAAAAACCCTGATCAAGTTGGTCATTGATCTTACAATACTCAATAATAATAATAATAATAATAATAATAATAATAATAATAATAATAATAATAGTAATAATAACAATTCTAATAATAGTAATATCAATTATAATAGTAACAATACTAATAATAAAATACTATTCATTCAGAAATGATTTAACGATATTAATGATGCCTAGTGCATTTAGCAAATTCAGGATGAAGGAAATAGAATTTTGGTTTGGCATTCTCCTTCTACATCAGTCCAACTGCAATTTAACACAGGCAGGATGGGATATGCCAGTTCTTTTTTCTTTGCTTCAACTTGAACAGTCAACATGAAACTGTTATTAATACATATATTAATTAACCCCATTCCCTCTTGCACTTCCGTGAAAATTGCATCGCAATAACTTCAACCGTTCAAAAATTGCAGGAGGTGCTAAAGTTATGTGATTCACCAGTATAATACTGAGTTGCTCTACAGCTATCAACGTTTCTCCGCTCTCACTATCTGTGAGTCTCTATTTGTCCGTAGATCATCTTGCATTTCTTTTGCCGTCATAGCCTCTCGCACTCCCTGCTACCACGCAAGTCTGGTCTTCCTCTCTTCTGTCTCTGCCGGCATCCATTGCAGGACTCCTTTTTGCCCTCTTTCGTCTGTCATGCTCTTAGCATGAGCGAACCAGACTATTTGGTTGTTCTCTATTTCATCAAGGATATATTTTTATACCCATTTTCTTTCTTATGTATTCGTTCCCGAGTGTCACGTCTGCTGTAACAGCAACTTCTACGCCAGTAGTCCGTTTCAAGGGCCAGCAGCTTCCCTCTTGTTCTTTTACCAAGCTCCCAGACTTCTGAACCGTACGTTGTAACACTTTTGACTAGTGAGGATTAAAATTGTCTTTTAGTAGTTTTAATGATGGTTTTGTTCCATAAGACAGTGTTTATACATCGTGTCACCTTTCTTCTCAAGATTATTCGTCTCTCAATTTCTTCTTGGCTCTTTCCCTTTTTGTTAAAAATTACTTCCAAATATTTATATTTGCTTACTCCATTCATCCTTCCTCCATTTTCCATAAGAAGATCTTCTATCTCGTTGTTCCCAACTGCCAGGTATTCAGATTTTTTCACATGAAAAGTCTTGCTTTTAAAACGTATTCATCGAGTTTACAGATCGTGAAGCTCAAATCGTCAGCATCTTGCGCAATGACTACCTGGACATCGGCAAAATATAATGTATATAATGAACGATATAATATAATTTACAACGCATTGCCAGATGAAATTAAACAATTAAAATAGGTACACAACTTTAAGCTAAAAGTAAAATATTTTCTGCTGCAAAACTGTTTCTATACAAATAGAGACTATACTGATCGTCAAAAAGAAAAATAATGTTTACTTTAACAAAACCAAGATACAGTATAATGAATTAGTTTACATTTGCATTGTATAATTAAAAAAAAGACTTAAATGCCTGTAGCAAGGAATGTACTTCAGCTTCCGGGTCAATGACCCCCATCTCGATCGGCTTTTTGTCCAGATTCCCTGATCCATTAAGCAAATGCTGAGATGACTCCTTGATTTGCTTCTGGACGTAAATGTAGCTTCACTATGCGCACGTTTTGTTGAGTTTTCCTTTTGCTTGTAGTGGTAGTAGAGCTTAGGGCGAGTTTCTATTTTGTTAGCAATACAGAAACATCAAATCTGCAGTTCGTTTACCGTTACAAATAAGTTTTCTATAACTCGGAAACGAAAATATCTAGTTTTTGAAATGTTAATCTCTCGCTTTTTTAAATTTATTATTATTATTATTATTATTATTATTATTATTATTATTATTATTTCATCTTTCAACTATTAATAGTTAAATCCTTGTGAAGGAATTCTGAAACTCAAGAAAGCGTGCGCAGATGATTTTCTCCCCTATACGTCACATACAGTTTTTGACTGAATAAATAAATAAATAAATAAATACCCTCCCCGATCGTCATTTCCATTATTCGGCATTGTTACTATCACTGCTGTAAAATTTGATGCAAATATATTTTATACAGCGTTGGGGAAAGACAGCAACCCTGTAGAAGACCTTTACTGACTGGGAGTAGGTCCGAGGACCTACTTTAGATCTTAATCTGAGAGGTGTTGTTCTTATATAGATTTTGGTTCCAATTAAGTCGCACTGATTTTAAGTCTATCCATGTCTTCCCATACTCTAGCAACATGTACAGTGTCGTACGCCTTCTAAGATCATTGAAACCCAGATGAACTTCCCTACCTCTCCTTGTTCTCTTTTCTATAAGTTGGTTTAATGTGAATACATTGTGTATTACCAATCTACCGGTAGTAAAACCACATTGTTCTTCTCAGATTTTTCCTTTTATCTCTTCTTATATTTTATTTCGTATTATTTTACTACGTAGTCTACCTGTAGACACCACTATACTACACAAGAAATTATCGTAAAGTGCTTTAGAAGGGCAATCCAAGATGAGTAGAATCCATTAAAATGTCGGTTTGGAAAGAAAATAGCTCTTAACCCCTTTGCAAGGTAAGCTTTTCAACTTTTTCCCTTATGAAAAAACATTAATACAAGTCTGCACTGCCAGAAATGTGATTAAATTTAATGTATGTTAATTTATTAAACCGCATTAATGAATGTAGATTAAATTTCATAAACATGAAACTTAATCTTGTACATTAAGAAGAACTCCATAAATATACACACTAAAATTAATGCTGAAATTAAAATCGTTGTAGATTTATTGTAGAGGTTCTCCTGTTCCCCTGTGTCTCATTATCACAAAATTCATATTATATATTCAGAATCATCACTCCATGATTTATTTATTTATTTATTTTACGTCAAAAACCGTTAAAAACTGTGTGTGACGTGCCACGGGGAGAAGTGAACTCTGTGCACGTTTTCAAAATTCTGTGATCCTTACTGTGGTGGTTCCATATTTCCTCCTGCTCTCTCTAACCTATTCTTTCTTTATTCTATCCACTAAATAAGTGTTATTTAAAATTTATGTTAACCCTGATATGTGCGTTACGGAGTACTATCATAGAAAATTTTATAATTAGGTCGTGAGGGCGCGGACTTATCCTCTACAGGAAATCAAAACAATAATTATTATTTTATGAAAAAGGAAAGGAAATCATCAATTACCCAGTTTTCATGTAAATATCAGCGTTCTGTCATTTATTGCCGCTTTCCTCAGTGATCTCCTTGCTAATAAAACAGAACACAATGCAACACAAGATAACAATGTAACAATATTCCTTACGTACTATTGCAATTATATCTACATTCACTCATCATACATTTACCTCAATTTTCATCCTAACTTCATTAATTAATTATTTACTTAACGATAACGAAATTCAATAAACCAAATTTATTCTGACATACGCATTATTAAACAAAATCTTAACATTCTATCTCCACTAATTTACTATTTACTACTTCCTCGCGTGAATCAAATTTATAATATTTTATTGCATTAATATTTCATTTGCTCAAAAACCGTTTTGCGTGAATAAAATGTATAATACTTTATCTGTTAAATTTATTTTACTTAAAGAAAATGTTTGCGTGAATAATTTCCATAATACTCTATTTGTTAATACTTCCTTTACTCAACAAAATATTTGCGTGGCCACGTCTTAAAGAATTAAACTAAAACACGTATCTTGGCCTTCCCGTATTAGCTCCAATATAGAATCAATTATAATGTTTATATGTACTTCCCATTCGATGCACTCAGCGATCTTGCTCTGCACAATTCCATTTTCACCTTTCACCAAAGTTTTTGTTCATCTACCATTAATTAATTAAATTCGCGTAGTCAACATATTCCAAAAACAAAGTTATACTACACTGCATTAATATTACAAAAAAACAAAAAAAACAATTCGACTCTCATGAGAATCTAGGTCGCGACCTGCTACCCACGACATTCAGTAGCATTCTGACCAATTTTTCCATCTCCCGTTCCACCAAAACAAAAGACGGCTTTTCTTTTATTATTTTTGCTAATTAAAATTTACTAATTCCTTGTAATTGTCTTTCTACAATGCATAGTGGTTTTTGTTGTCATCTACCCGTTTCACAATTAATTTCACTGTTCTTACTTTGTCCCTTTAACATTGTTCTTTTTTAATTCAACACATGTTTCACTGATTCTTTATACGCCATTTTAAACAGATGACCGTCTGTCCTTCTTCGTCAATATTTCTACAAGTTTTTAAATTTATTGAGATTTCGAATTTCTATTTTGTGACACGCCAGCCGTCACGAAAATACGCCTTAAATTGTCTACAAACATTTCAAAGTCCGTTTTGGATTTTCCGCTTCCGAATATTATTAAAAATTTGTCGAAATATGCTATGGTGGAACTAAATTCATCTATTTATTTTCACTGTTTTTATGAAAATCCCATGTTATTTTCTAATAAATTATAAACAACTAGTAAGAACCCGTCAAAATTTGACGGTGAGATCTGAGATAAATGTAAAATACTGTACCCAGACTAATGTTCACAATACATTGCATTGTTTGGATCTTCAGGGTATAACGAAGATATTCTGTGATGAGTTCCCAAAATTTTGAACACGTATGGCCCATGACCAGGTGACAATGCAATATCGGCACAAAAGATATAGCACTATTATACTGAAGGATATTATTTCTAAAGTTTTTTGAGGTGTCATCATCTCCTATGAACAACTGTTTGATTTCTTCTGGCATATTGCTCGAAGGTATACTTATTTTCCCATTTAAGCAACAGAAAGTAAATCGTTTGCAGAATTTCTCTCACGTGGAAAGTACAAAGCAGAACAAAACTGACATCTTATAGACAATGACCCAATAGAAAACGAAACGACCTCACTGTCACGACACCTACGCTGACTTTCTCTTTCCCTGCGTTCAGTTAATGTACGTTTGCGTCTTTTGGGGCGCGTGGACAACGATTCGGAATTCGACATAACCTGTAAACAACTTCACTAAAGTATTACAACCGAGCAAAACCCACTGTGCGAATGTTCTCTACAAAATACACCACAGAAGCAAATACGTGCAGTCAACACCACAATGCAATTATTACGCTGAAACAAAACTTTGACGAATTGTAAACAAATCTCAACAATCAAAATAAAACATCAAGCAGCGTGCCACCCTTTGAACACCCACAAAGCATCAAACTGCCACCCTTTGAAAGAAAACAATTGACTATTGATAAGCGTACTATTTAAGAATGATTTAATTAATTAATTTACACCGTAAATGTTGGTGAATCAACACAAACAATATCTGATAACACATCTAGAGATCACATTCTTTCATTTAAAGGAAAGAATACTACAATCGGTTCAGTAGAAGCTCTAAACGAAGCCATGGCAGAATACCTTATTTTTTTAAATATATAGAAGATGTGACGCGTCTGATCGGACCGTCACACTACACAAAACCATATACTACTTGAATTTTGAAAGAAAAAGTACCGTTTTTTTTGCAAAGATTAAAAAAAGCTTCAATGTAATAAAATATATTTTCAAAGATAGATCAGCAATAAATTTGGACTCCTATCCATCATGTCCTTCGTCAAAGGATAATACTTCCGGCCGCGACAACATGGAAACGAGTATTTGAATAACTATATTTCCTTCTGAATTCTAGAAGACGTGCACAGATAATTAAGTTACATTTATGTCCAGAAGCAAAACAAGGGGCCATCTCAGCATTTGCTCAATGGATCAGGGAAACTGGCCGAAAAACCTAATCGAGATGGGGGTCATTGACCCGGAGGCTGTGGTACAATACTTGTTACAGGTTGTTTAAATTTATACAGTTCAAATGGTAAATAATGCATTAAATATCACTGTTAAAATTAATGTTATTTTCCTTGTGATGCTCATGTTTCACTTTCCTTTCCTTGCGTTACTTTCCTTGTGATGCTTCCTTGTGATGATTATTCAGTCATTTATTCATACCAGGTATGACCATAAAAGTTTGACTCTTACGTTCTAATGTATATGTGTACATTAAATTTAACTTGCGCTCATGACAATTACTTTAATGTAAATTTACATTAAAGTAATGCAGACTTTTCTAACTGTGTAGTTTTGGAATGTGATGCACAGATACTACCAGTGAACTGATACTAACGTTACTTACCGATGATATTTTACCAACAGCAAACTGTATTTTTATGTGTAAAAGCACAGAAAAAGTAAGGCTGAGATTCTATTCCGTCTTTGAGAAATTACTCTCTGAAAATCGAACCTGGTTCATTTTCGTTCCATAGATTTGGTTGCAAATATTTCTCAAATAAAAACATAGAAGGTAGATAAACAAAACTTACATTTGTAGGCCAGAGCATTCTGAAACCAATGCCTTTTATTCTAGAATGCTAGAACTAACCAGAGCTGAGTAATTTAGAAAAGAATAAATGTGGCAAACGCAAAAAATGGCGCACGGCCTAGAACAAAAATGGCCGCCATTGGTAAACCAGACACAATAAAAATAAATTAAAGATGTTTTAAACAGCCAAAACATAAGGAAATTTATGTACAAAATATGAATTTTTGTATAAAGTGTGGATTTTATGTACAAAATATGAAATTTTAATTTTTTTCGAGATGGTCGAGCGGCCAGAGCTGAACCACTTAAAATGGATTGACCCAAAGCTAGTTGTGATACAATAGCACTTACTTTCTTCCATTATTTCTGACTTTTGAAATTTTAGAAAATTCAAAGACTTCCAACGAAAACAAAAGACCTGCGCCAGCGACCTTCGTTCCATTGGTGGAAAAAAATTGGACCCGTTCATAAGAAAAAAGGTTGTTTTATAAATTATATTAGGGTATTATGTTCGTGCGTGTTTGCTAGACAATAATTTATTACATCCATATGATAACAATAGTAGCTTGTAAACGTGAATGAAACATTTAAACATTTATTTATAAATAGTTAAAAGAGAAGTATGGAATTGTTGCACTATAAAACAATGTTTAATATTAAATTTACTCTATGTGATTTTTACTTTCTCGTATACGTACGTATATACGGAGTAATATACCTAGTATAGAGAAAGTTATGTAATGCTACGCTTTTCGGCACGAAAAAAATAATTGCCGGGCCATGACAAAGAAAGAGTGAATAAATCTAGTTGCTAAATCAACATAAAACCTCCCCTAACACGTGGAGTAGCCAGAATCCCACTTTTATGGGTTCCTCATGCCGAAAAACAATTGAAAGCAAAACTTCCGTCCGTCCGTTCGTCTGTCCGTCTTTCGTACGTGAACAAGCCTAGCGCCTAAACCACACGTACGATCTTTTCCAAATTGAAGAAACCCTTGACCATCTGGCTCCAGTTGAAGCTTTGAAATTTTGAAAAACATTCTTCAAAATTTGGAGGTATTTTACATGAAGCCCCCGGACATTTTCAAAATTTTCTCAAAACTGGCTCCAAATTTTTTCTTTAAATTTCTTGATAGAGTAGAGTAAAATACATTTATAAAGGTTGCTTAAGTCTGACTTTCACGGTTAACTCTGAAGTTACGAAAATTTCAAGTGTTTGAATTTTTTCGGCGTCATCCTACAAACTGTAAAATTGAAGACAAGGATTTTTCCTTCAAATGAAATTTGTTGTCCATAAGTAGTTCTTCCATTAAGGTCATGTACACTTTTTTGAAAATTTTAGTAGTTTTCGTGCAATAGAGCGTGAAATATTCGCAATTTTAAACTAGAGGTGCTACAGAATGGCACAGATTTCCTCGTAGTATAGTTTTCTAATTTCCTTGGTGTGGTCTGGCTTTAAGGTTTTGCTCCATTCTCTGGCCAGCTTGTTATTTATCGTCGTATTTTTTTGACATTTTCTCAACATTTTGCTTTCATAGTACTACAACTGAAATATTACTTCAATAATATTAAAGAAGAGTAAAAACTTTTTTCCTAAATTTCCTAAATAGAAATTGTCATTGAAAAATTTGAAGCACTTTTTAAGAAAATGGCGATTAAGCATTACTGTAAATGCGAACTTTGAAGCTTTTTTCATAGTAATCTATTGAGTTTTCGAAAAACTTCATTTGAAATCATTTGAAGGAATTCCACTTACAATTGTAATAATGCATACAAGTCGATGAAAATGTCCATACTAGCAGAGTGAGAGGTATTTCAAAAAAATTTCATTTGTGTAATTTAAAAAAAACAACAAATGATTACACCAAAATGAACTTTACGCCACATTAAACAATGCATTTAGCAATAACCATGGGAAAAGTTTGAAGAATAAATTTGGAGCCATTTTTGATGAAATGGCGTTTGAGCGTATCTGAAAATGTGGAAATTTGAGCTCGTTTCTACAAAAAAAAACTGCAGAGTGAGAAGTATTTCAAAAAATTTCATTTGTGTAATTTTTGAAAAAAACAACAACAAATGAATATACCAAGATCAACTTTACGTCACATTAAACAATGCATTTAGCAATAATCATGGGAAAAGTTTGAAGAAAAAATTTGGAGCCATTTTTGAGGAAATGGCGTTTGAGCGTATCTGAAAATGTGGAAATTTGAAGTCGTTTCTACAAAAAACTGCCGCGTTTTCGAGAAACTTTATATGACATTATTTAAAGCACACGTACTTTTTAATAAAATAATGTGAAGAAATCGCCTCTAATGTAAGTATTACCGACGTGAAAGACAAGTCAAAAAAATTACATTTTGTAATTTTTGAAAAGGC
Organism: Teleogryllus occipitalis; assembly: GCA_011170035.1. NCBI lineage: Eukaryota > Metazoa > Arthropoda > Insecta > Orthoptera > Gryllidae > Teleogryllus > Teleogryllus occipitalis. The sequence goes on from BLKR01001976.1 coordinate 11,276, forward strand.
AAAAGAATAGAGCAATATGGCGTTTATGTCATCGTGTAGGGTTCGTTTGTCACTAACCATGCCAAAAATTTAAAGACAAACTTTGGAGCCTTTTTTGAGAAAATCTTGTTTTCGTTATTTTTTAAAATTGCAAATCTTGCACCCATTATTGCGCGAAAACTACTATAATTTAACTATTTATGGACAACGAATTTCGTTTGAAGGAAAAACCTCGCTGTTCAATTTTATAGTTGTATGAAGACGCCGAAAAATATTATACCTTTTGCAATTTTCGAAAATTCTGTGTTTGCTGTTAAAATGTGACCTATGCCACCTTTATAAGAGTATTTTTCTCTATTTTACGAGAAATTTGAAGAAACAAATTTGGAGCCGTTTTTGAGAAAATTTGGAAAATGTCCTGGGGGCTTCATGTAAAATACCCCCAAATTTTAAAGATTTTTTTTTCAAAGTTTTAATGCTTCAACTAAATCGAGATAGGAGATTCTTCAATTTGAGGAAGATCGTACGTGTGTTGTAGGCGCAAGTAGTGTTCACAGGCGGACGGACGGACGGACTGACAGACAGACAGACGGACGGACGGACGTTTTGCTTCCAATTCGTTTTTCGGCATCAAGGCCCCACAAAACGGATTCTGGCTACACCACGTGTTAGAGGATTTTTTTCTCTTAATTTAGCAACTGGTTTGATGCACTTTTTCGCCACCAGAGCCCGTCAATGAATTTTTTTCCACCGAAAATCCGCCGTTTTTCGCGCAGCATTACATAACTTTCTCTATACTACGTATATTACTCCGTACGTAGACGACAACGTAAAAATTACTAAAACAAGATGTTCTCAAAAACGGCACCAAATTTTTTTCTTTCAATTTTTGGTAAGGGTAGTACCACATGCACCCTATCCGATAACAAATGTCACATTGCTCTATTTTTTTTAGTTGCAAAAATCACAAAAATGTAATTATTTTGACTTGTCTCTCACGTCGGTAATATTTACATTAGAGGCAATTTCTTCACGTTATTAGATTGATGAGTACATGTGCTTTAAATAATGTCAAATAAAGTTTCTCGAAAACTCAAGTTTTCTTTAAAAGTTTGCTCTAAATTCCGCATCTTCAGAAAAGCTCAAACGCCATATTCTCAAAAGTGGTAATGTTTAATCGCCATTTTCTTAAAATTTGCTTCAAAATTTTCAATGAAAATTTCTATTTTGATCGTGGTTTTACTCTTCTTTAAGATTCTTGAAGTCATTTCTCGGTTCTACTATAGTAGAATAATATAATATTATAATAAGAAACCGAAAAGTTGAGAAAATGTTAAGAAAATATACTTTCGATTAAGATAGATAGGAGCGGGTCAGAGAATTGAGGAAGATCTTAAAGCCAGTCCAAACCAAGGAAATTAGAAAACTTTAGTACTAGAATGTCTGTGCCATTCTTTAGTACCTCTAGTTCACTTTCATGAGTTAGCAATACCTAATGCGGGTCAGGATTGGCTTCCGGACTTTCATTTCTTTCTTCATAGAATATCAGACCACATTGTTCACATCGAAAGAGAATTTTTGTCAAATAGTTTGTGCTTGTGTGAGATAGCAAATTTTAAGACAGTGATTCCAATCGTATTCGAAGTGAAAGAGTAGTGACAATAATATGATTGTACATCACAACTCCTTCGCAGAGAGCCAGTACTTCCGGTTGCAATGAATTTTTCCTTGTTTAAAGATTAAATGTTTATAACACATTTTATTTAAGTAAAAAATCTTTATTATTAATTATGCACTTTTGCCATGTTAATTTTTGGCAATTTTTGAAAATATGTCATTTTTATCACTATTTGCTGTACCCGTGGAATTAATTTTAAGAAAAAAATTGGAGCCGTTTAGGGAGAAAATAATTGTTTAAAAGTTGCATATATTTCACAATTACGCAAAAGCTTCATATTTTCGAAACATTTTACGAGATCCCAATTCAAGATCTCCCTTTGAAGATAAGATTTTGTTAGGAAAAAAATCTTTATCTTCAATATTGTAGTTGTAGGAAGACGCCAAAAAATTGAACTTTTACCTTTTTTGAAATTCCAGAAAGTTTAACAAAAATTGTACCAGCAATCTTTTCTCTATCCGAGAAAAAGTTTAATAAAAAATTGGAGCCATTTTTGAGAAAATTTTGAAAATCAAAATATGTTTCAAGCTCGCAGGACAACTCTCAGATTTGTTCTGCCACATTCATTTTATTAAAATTAACGGTGTTGATTATCTTCCTAATCATATCTTGAACGGCAAACATGTAAAAAGTAAAATATTTTGCTTACAATACTTCTTAATAATCTAGCATGTAAATTTATTGCAAATGTCAATGTTTTTAAAAATTTAAACATTTTTATTTACGTAAAAAAGTATTACAACTTCTTGTGATATTGGTCCAAGCAACACTACTTTAGGTCTACTTATGGTCTGCAGAAAATAAGGGACTGACATTGTCTCTGAATCAATGAGAAAATGAAAGAAAACCAAAATCAAAAGGAACAAGTAATGAAACTGAAAGCAATTGTAGCATGTTACTTTCTTACAATAAAAATGATAAAACAGATACTTCCTATTGTCTGAATCAACAGAACAGTCTGTGTGAGACCAATACGAGGAATTCAAGATGAAAATAATTTATTGTGTCTTCATTACATCATTTCATTAAGACTTTTTTTCAATTACTTCGACAGCGTTTACCCACTCAATAGCTCTCTTCACTTTGCTTCAGAAAAACACGTTTTTTTAATAGAACATTGCTGCTTATGAAATAAGGAGTTTTACTTCCAACATCCTCAAGACTGTGTCTACACTCTTCAAACATTTATCCTCGTCACTTGTCTTCCTCTTACAAAAATAGAGCGTTGTCGAAGAGCGATTGTTTTTTCGCACAGAAAGAAGTCGGCAGCAATGTCTAAAAAGTTATTACTCACACGCATTCTCAAAACAATAAATCTTTGTTTTAAAGAGTTATAACCTCCTAATGTCATTCTTCGGCTATTTTTGCCTTAGTCTCATTGGTCACTATCACCCGATTCGCTGTCATCATCGGATTCTTCGTCCTCCTCTTCCTCCTCTTCAACAATTTGTTTTTCTTCCGGACGGTGAGGCTCCTCATCGTTCTCTCGCTGCCATTTTTGCGTCGCCTTTGTAATGGCATAACCGTCAGTGTATCTTCTAACGCCTGTTCGTTTGAGAAGAATTTGGCCTGCTGTACGGATGTTCGAATCAGCCATCAGCCCTTCTGCGTACGTATGATATCTTATGTTACCTTTTTTTTTACGTTTCACCGGAGCATCGTCTAAGCCCCATATCTCAAAAGTATGAATTTCAAAATGTTGCGTACCAGCTAAAACCGGAAGCCCTTGATAGGTATAACACGATAATGCACAACTACCTCTAAGACGTTCTGGTTCAATCCACCAACCGTAAAGATTCAACGGACCCTTTCCCATTCCGAAGCCTCTGTGAAAACCCTTGAGATTTATAAATTGATAATTTTCATCTACACCGGAAGCCCCGTACACAGCCAGATTTGGATGAAGTTGGAAGAGGAATGATGTGAAATTTCCATAAAATTCTGAAGATGGACGCCACGTTTCCGAAGCAAACCCTCCAAAAACATGGTTATTCTTATCTCGAATCACTACCAAATTAGGTCCCTCGTACAATATTCGGTCGAGAATGTGGCGGAAATTGGTTCCGTGGATGGCACTAGAAAAGAGAAGTCTCCAACAATGTCGAAATTTTGCAGGAAGATAACAATTCAAATGAAAAATACTGCACATATCCATTAGACAAACATTACGTCTGTGTTTGCAGTCACATAACGGATAAAGCGATTTGGTTATTTGGAGATCTTCCAATCCAAAGAAGTAACCATAAACTACACTGTGGAGCATGGACACTGTTTTCCATAATCTCACCCACTTTGCCATATCCTCAGATGAGGAAGGAAGGCTCATATTTGCCTGGAGAGCTCTAGTTAGTTTGTCAATGTCAGTTATAGAAAATCTAGACTTAACTCTTCTCCAGGAATTAAATTCTTCAGATTCCGAAGTATATTCTATTTTTATGTACGTGCAAATAAGACCTCTTAAATAATTTTCTTGCCTCATTCTGAATGTGTGTTCATCAATATCATAATTTACATCCAAACTTATTAATTTACGGAGAAAAATTGATGCTGGAGAATTATCTTTGGATTTCTTTGGATCACTTTTTAATTGCAGTAAAATAAATTCCATCATTTTGGTTCTATCTTTCAATGACCCTCGCACCAAGTACGTGTAAATGGAAATAAATTCTCGATATGTTTCTAACTTATTACTCGTATCATTTCCAAAGTAAAATTCTACTAAAAACTGAGTCAGAAGCGGATGTATTTTTTCGCAAAAAGTCAAAAATTCATCGTAGGTGCAGCCCTTTTCAGGAGTAGATTGACATACTTGCCGGAAAATACCTTTTGAAAGTTTCACTTCAGCTTCTGTGAGATGACCAGGTTCGACACCTGCGGTACTTTGTTTTCCACCCATCTTTACGAAATACTTTATTTTTTGACTGTGGAATTCGTTTAATCATCGTTCCATTAATAAAGATAACCGTGCGTTCCTGTCAATTTAAAATCAAATTTTGAACATAATGATTTGGTTAGCTTGATTACAATAAAAGAAAAGCGTTTTCCAAAGAAATTAATAGTTGCGGTATTGTTCATTGCCTTCTGATTTTGAGAATTAGCATTAAATGATATAATAAAGGAGAAAAAATCATGAAGAGACTGAAGTTCTTTAAGATGTATTCATTAATGGGCAACTCTTGAGAATAAAATCAATCGAAGAAAACAAGAAATTCCGAGAACATGGCGTGACCTGAGTTCTTTTTTTCTTATGATTATATGTAAATACTGGATATGATCTCTTTTTCGGCTCATTGACAAATTTAAATAAGTAACAAATAAAAATTGATGGTCACATAATTTATTCTTATTAATTGACACGTTTCCACAATTTCTTCTTCACGCTCTACAATTACAACTAATTAGAAAGAGTTAAAAGTATTTGGTCGGAATTTTTAAGTATTGGTGGTGTTAGAATTAACATGTGATGAATAATCATTTTTTAATTTACTCTTCACTATTTTACAAACATAATCAGTAAACATCGGATGTTTAGGGAAATGCCTATTTTTTCTAGAGAACTTATTTAAAGGCTGATAATAAATGTCCACGAATCATGACAAATGATGATATATGACGAAGTTTTATAATACTTATGTTTGCTTATTTTAGCAAAAATGCCTATTTTTTGCATAAATACCTTTTTTAGGACTTTTTTGCTTTTTATTTATTATATTTATAGACAATGCTAAGATATCGGAAAATCTGCGATGGTCCAACGGGACCATTCATTACGAAACCTTCAATTCACGTCTTGAAATTTAAAATTACGAGAGAATTCCTGAAAGTATACCATCTGATTTTCTCCATTTCCCTATTTCATAAATACCAGCCATGATCTGAGAACATGGACGGTTGACAATACACCGAGGAAACCGAAATTTTAAGTGGAAATAAATATAAATTCCCAGAAGGTTTCAGTGTTGCTAGTGTTGGACTGCTAAAATATTTGCCAGTCACATCGTTCAGATATCCTTCTCCGCATTCAAACTGATTTTGTCTCCCAGTCGTCGGAAATTTGAAATTGTGATCCCTGAAAAGTTACTGGTAATATGTAAATATTACTGGTTAATGGAAACTATTAAAAATAAAATGTAGAAGAGTTGTAAATATGTAAATCTAGTTTTACATTAAAATATACGAACTGGTTTTGTGCATTTAAGTTTACAAAATAATATAGACAAAAATTACAAGTTTTCAATTTTATTGTGTATGTAACTTATGACTGCCTTTTTTCTCCTTATTCTTGACGTTTTCAGTGCCTTTTTAGGTGCCTAAAAGACGATTTTTTAGTGCCTAAACATCCGATGTCTAATAATCAGTAATAAAATTGAAAGGATAGACTAAAGTTATTCATTAACAATCTATGAATCCTAGTTTTCAATTTTCCCTATGCAGAGGCTCACAAAAATATTAGAGTAGATAGTAAACTTTTTAGATAGTAATATTTTTGCTGCATTGCAGCTTGACGAAAAGAAAGCGGTGAATCAAATTCTTACCATTTTAGAACTGGAGTTCCCTCAATTTGAACATGCTGAGAGTAAAACCATAGTGACATTAAATGAAGACAAAATTAATATTTTACTTTTTTCATAGGCACACACACATACACAAAAGAAGTTGCCAGACCCAAAGACTTGTCACGTTGTCTATGTATGTTGACGCGTTGAATCCGAATCTGAAAACGATGCCACCACCCTCGTCTCTTTTTTCCTTCCAAAACCCGCCGTGAAATTATAATTGTAAATTTCACGTTTTTTTCAATTTAAAAAACATGAAGGGTGGTAGCGCAATTCTGACTTCAGATTCGAATTCAGTGCGTCGACATACGCAGAGAAACATGTGTCAAGTCTTTGGGTCTGAGAACAACCTCCGAAAACAAAAAATATAATTTCGTAGTGGGTTTTTATTTTAAAAAAAATTGTAATGGGGCAATTCTGGCTTCAGATTTAGATTCAGCGCATCGAAGTACATAGAGAAACACGTGTCAAGTCTTTGAGTGACAATGCTTTGGGGTGCCTGTGTAATCGTTCAAACCATAGTCATAGTATGCTCTGTGATTCGAATTTTGGTTCAACAAAAATATTGGAACGGACGGTTGCCAACCAATCATAACGTATCTTGAGAGGAGAAGGAGTTGACCTGCGTCAAAAGTCTCACTTCACTTAGATAGTGTAGGGGAAGTGGGGGTAATGAGGGTCACTGTTTTGTTTTGTTTTTTCAATATAAATCAGTACGAATTGTTCCTATGAACAAGAATGTGCTTTTATATCACAGATTAGTTATTAAGCTTGTGTTTTCACCACCAAAAAATCAAAAATTTATTAAAAACCTTCTCAAATATCAAATTTCTAAAAATTTGCATTTGACCCCAATTACTCTCACATACAGGTAATGGGAGTCACTAAATAAATATGAATCAAAATGCACACATTTAGTACTTCTAAGTATTTATTCCAAAATTTATTGTTTCTAATAATTGTAGATATTGATTCAAAGTATCCTTGGTATTATAGACAATCATAGATAAAACCAGGAATTAATATAAGGCAGACGACACATGTTGTAATACAAAGCACATCTATTTATGTTTCATTCTTGAAACTCTGAACAACGTTTCGCGACTTTTTGTGTCACTTCAGACACTTCTTCCGACACGCTCGGTAAAACATGAATTTTACAATAGATTAAATATTAAATATAAAAGTAAACATAAAAACATAATTAACAAATACCCATAAGTACAAAGTACAGCGAGGTTTTGAAGCTTACTTTGTTCCATTGCCACAAAAATTCCTTTTTAAAACATTAATGATATGCTTGGTTTCTTCTAACGTGGCGGCTGAGGGTAAGTTCTCCAAGATGGAATTCGGCACGACTTTTTGATTCATTCTCAGTTTTACCGCTAGAATCGCTTGATCTGCAGCACTGTTTGATGCGGTCGTGATCATGCGACATCTTCCGGTAGGACTGAGAATGACTCCGAAATGAGCCGAGGTGTCCTATTGTCTCAGCCTTTTCTAAAATGGAGGATCAAAGGCCTCAGTCAACTCTGGCACTAGTGGTAAGTCTGGCACTAGCAGCTAAGATATAGTGATGAGTAGGGAACGGATTTTCATGTAAATATATGTTTTGGTAGGAACAAGGTACCTGCTTTGAATTTGTTTTCTAGTTTTCTAGACGTTCTGAATTAATTGAAACCATTTTTATTTTACATATTTTAGTATAAGTACATATTTTCACATATTTTACCTTTTACCACTATTTTTTAACATATTTCGTTACAATATTACTTGTACAAAAAATATCAAATAAGAATTTCCCAATAATATTCCGGAAATCTGTTTTTCTGATAAACTTAGCAATGGAACACTGCACGTTTATGTCCTCCTGACCCTCACTCCGACTGTCCCTCTGCCTTTGCTTCTCAGAAACCGCGTAGGATGATCCAGAAGCAGAAGTGTAAGCAGTCACATGCTTTGTCGTGTTACATTCAACCCACGGGCCACACAATATTAATTGGACAAACATTGTTTAGAATGTCTGTCTTATTGCGCTTCTTGCGCCCCGCCTAGATACCTCTCTGCCTCATAAATGCAATAATCGGAACCCATCAGTATTAGCTCTCCACTACAACTGGTCACTTATGCAACGGATCTTCGTAAAACTACAGACTGTACTTTCAAGTATTTTACGTTTCATTTAGCAATCATATTGAGTGGTGTGAAGTGGACTTGTGCGAGACAATGCCAAAAATCGCAGCGACATCCAAAGAGTTAGTGGCTAGATACATCCGCGAGTTTCCTAATGAAACCAGAAGTCACTCGAGTATATTGTACTGCGCAAGCTGTGAGAAAAAGGTTTCAACCTCCCAACGGTTTCAAGTCACGCAGCACATCGCTACAGCAAAACACAGAGAAAACAAAGAAAGAAAATTGAAGCTTCAGCAAACATACCTGACATCTTCACCTGATGTTCAATCAAGTAAGTCAGTTTTCTTTACCGATTTGTGTCGTGCATTGGTTAGAGCCGATATTCCCATTTACAAAGTCACGACCCTGAGTTCAAGAGCTTCTTAGAAAAATGCACTGACAAATTCCGGATGAAAGTACGCTCAGAAAAAAATTACATGAAAACTATTTATTTGGAAACTCTCACTAAAATTCGAGAGGAAATAAAAACTAGTAAGGTCTGGGTTTTAATTGATGAAACTACAGACGTTCAAGGAAGATATATTGCAAATATTATTATAGGAAAGATGTTCCCTGAATCTCCTTCGACATTTCTATGAAAGTGTGAACGTTTAGAAAAATGCAACCACGCTACAATTGCCAGGTTTTTCAATGACTCTATGAGTATGCTGTGGCCTAGTGGTATCATGCATGAAAACGTGTTGTTTTTAACAGATGCTGCTCATGGTGAAAGCGGGGTTAAAAGTATTCTACCCAAAGTTGATTCACCTTATGTGCGTAGTACATACTCTTCATCGAGTGGCAGAAACTGTTCGACATCAATTTCCTGATGTCGATACTTTGATATTGACTGTTAAAAATGTATTTTTTGAAAGCATCCAGCAGAGTTAAAATGTTTAAAGAAAGTTATCCTACACTGAATTTGCCTCCAAAGCCGGTACAAGATGGGGCACGTGGTTAGAAGCAGCAAAATAATATTATGAAAACTTTGAGCACATAAAACATATTCTTTCGAAGCTGGACTCCGAGTCATCTGCGGCACTACAAAAAGCAAAATCTTTGATTTATGATTCTAGTCTGAGATACAACTTGGCTTTCATTTCTGCAAATGCAATTTTTTTTAGGAAATGCTATCGCAAAGCTTGAGGCTTAGAACATGCCATTAGCTGCTAGTATTAAAGTTGTTAACAGTGCATTAGCAAAATTAAAAGACATAACAGGTGAAAACACAGAAAAATGACAAAGAAATGATTAAGGAACATTCGTTGGAGAAAAATCCAGGCTGGAAAGACATGAAAATTATTGCCAACATTCTCAGCAGAGGAAAAGACACCTTGACACTGGAACTAGAACTGAACCCAATGGATATATCGGCGTTCAAATATGCTCCAATTTCTTCTGTAGATGTGGAACGTTCCTTCAGCCGCTACAACTCTATTTTGAGAGCTGATCGACATTTCCTCTTTGAAAACTTGAAAATGCACGTTGAATCTAACAATTTTAAACTCTAACTTCAATTTTTATTTTACATATTTCTAATTTTTTCCTACATATTTTTGAAAAAATAAATACTTATATATGTACATATTTTTATTTTTTTTATTACAATGAAATCCGTTCCCTAGTGATGAGTTTGGAGTCAGTTTGAGGGGCTTTCAGTTCAGTCTGTAATACCAAGGATACTTGGAATCAATAATTATATGAACAATCTATAAACTAAGGTGTCTATAAGGTATAATAATTGTAGGTGTCTAAAGTAATGTGAATCCCACGGTTGTCCTAGTTCAGCAGCTCTATATATAATTTTACTTGTTTTTTTTTCTAACGTGGAAGCTGATTATCTCCAAGATGGAATATGGCACGACTTTTTGCGTCTTTCTCTGTCCTGCCACAAGAGGTCGCATGATCACGACCGTATCAAGTAGTGCTGTAGATCAAGCGACTCTAGCGGCACGACCGAGAAAGACGCGAAAAGCCGTGCCATATTCCTTCGTGAAGATAATACCCTCAGCTGCCTCGTTAGAAGAGCCCAAGTATAGGCCCTGCACAGTCGGTCGGTGCGTCTTTGTTACAAAAGCTTTTGAAGTCTAGTAAATCTTTGAGCTATTCGATGAATTCTTCCTTGCCGACCGTACTTGGTGCATATGTAAATAGCACAAGGGGGCATTTAAACTCATTCAGATCATTAAATTATTTTGTTTACCACCATAACTACTCATAACGTTTATATACTGTTTAAAATTATTGGCAATTAGTATCAAATGATTTGCTGGAGTACTTCGCTTCCAACAAATTTTAATTCTTAGAGAAATCTCCATGTTCACGTAAGTAAGATCTTATTGTCTAAGAGCACTTTCCAACATCAATCACTGACTTTCCTCGTACAAACGCGATAATCGACGATGCAAGCTTTCTTGGGCTGCGGCGTTTAAGTGGCTATAGTTATCATGACTAATGGTAGGTAGAAGCACATATTTCTGCCTTTCAATACGGGTTTTTTACAATATTTATCGATAATTAACCTCTGACTCCCATTACCCTTGCTTCCCCTATTTGTAGCGAGTGAAGTTGCAGCGAAACGAGAAATGGGACGTAGTGGCAAGAACATGACTTTCAACCAACGTCAGTTGGTATTTTATCACTATGCTAAAGGGAAAAGCTGTTAGCGAATTGCGTCTTTGTTACAAATGAAGAAGACTGCAGGATGGAATATCATTAAAATATTCAGAGATGAGGATAGAATTGATTTACGGCGGCAATCTGGACGTCCCAAGATCTTTTTAGAGCAGGATAAAAACTATATTGCTAGAGAGGTGAAGAAAACGCCTCGAATAAGTGCTCCAAAAATTGCTGTATAGGTTGAAGAACACCTAAAGAAAAAGTTCACTCAGAAACAATCACGCGAGTGCTAAGGGGAGCAGATTTTCAAGGACGTGTGGGGAGGAGAAAGCCTTTCATTAGCAAAGCAAAGGGGAAGAAAAGACTTGTATTCGCCAAAGAGCATTTTGAATAAGACGAAAATGGTGGAATGGAGTATTTTTTTGTGACGAGAGTAATTTTAATTTGTATGGTTCTAATGGTAGAGAAATGGTGTGGCGTCGACCAAATACAGATCTGCAGGAACATAATTTGCAGGCAATTGTGAAGTACGGTGTTGTAGTGTTTTGGTTTAGGTCTGTAGGTCTGTAAATGTGGTCGGCAAACTGGACTTCATTGAAGAAACTATGGATAGATTTGCTTATTGAATTATCCTATCAGAAAATTTGAGAGTTAGTGCAGAACATTTGAGTATTTCGAACAATTTTGTTTTACCAGAACAACGATCCTAAACATACAGCCCACATTGTGCAGTAGTGGCTGATTTACAACTCTCCCATCCTCCTCCACAATCAGATATATATTTAAGTTTGCTGGAAGAAGTTGTCTATCTTCTTATGGAGACTGCTAGCTTTAACGGTCTTCCAATCATGACTCCACTTCATTTTATTTTTCCCTTACAGGTACTTCCAGATATCATTCATCGCATATGCTAAATTACGCTCATTTTTCACTGACTGAGAGTCGACTAATGATATTGGAACATTACTTCCTGGTGCAGCTACTCGTATATCCTGATTAGGGATAATCCAGAGAAAAACAGGATTTTTACCAAGTCTTTGAATAAAGTCGTGTAGTTTCTGAACCTTAACAGGCATTTCAGTGCTTGAAATTTTATTATAGCAGTATTATTGTGGCGAGGGATTATTTGAATACAATTATATTGGGGTGCGACTATTGATGTATCATTTTAAGAACTGTCACTAAGCATAGCTTTCAGCAGTATTGGAGCTATAGTAGTGAGGTTATAGGCATTGAAATTTTTCATTTGGTGTAAACATTGCGGCTTTTTTTCTTGGCCACTCTTTTTATTGCTTATGTATAAATGGAAGTCGTTTTTATATTTCTGGATTACTTCTTTAAGTCATGTACTCTTTTCTTCTTTTGTTAAGTTGCTATTGTGATAATCAGTAAGTGAGCATTCTAAAATATTGGATTGTTTGGCATCACTTTCAGAGTAGAAAATTGAATGTAGATTTTCAATGTGTTGTAAATAAAATCAGAATTCAATAATGGAGTGATTTTTTTGCCTCACTTGCCTTTTCTCACTAAGCGTACGCTTATTTCCAAAAATAAATTTTGATTATTTACCTTCGAGCACTCGCGCTGTTGTAAAAAGTACAGCAACGGAACATTTTTCTTAGTTACATAAAATGGGCTTCAGTGGTGAATTCCTTCTTGGTATTCGTTTATTGATACTTCTTCATTGTTATAGCAGTAACAGAGATTACCGTAACAGTTTATTGAGTTGTGCGAGAGAAATGTGGGAAAGTAGTGGAGTTTTCCCAACAAGGTGTCTCCCACCAGCAAAGCATCGCCCCAGCCGGGGCACACTCGAAGCTCCTGACGACTCCCAACATGTGTGATAGTGTAGTCCATGTAATGTAAGTTGTGAGAAAAGAATAAGGAAGACAAAGGAAAAATTGCTCGTGACTCGTCTGTTAGAGTACTGCTTCGGCATTCACCTGGTATTGATCGGAGAAACCACGGAAAACTACCGATCAGAGCTGCCGTTTGCTAGAATTCTCCTGCAGAAATCGACCTAGCTATTTAGGTACGCCACGTCGGGACTCGAACTCTAGGACCTCCCGTTCAGAGGCATTGCAGTGACGTCATTTGACGCCCTGAGTCACCTAAGCCGGTCAGGGGCTACGAATTCGTCCCGCCTGGAACGGTGGTCTGCTGGGGAAGTTGTTTTGAGAGGGGAATTCCCGCGAGTCCGCGTGTAGGTCGGCGCCGGATCTTGTGTTCCAGCAGGCGAAGAATCACTGCCACCTCCCTGGATATAAAATGCACTACACTTACGGATCTAATGAGTATTTGAGTTGACACGTCTAGGAGAACCCAACGAACGTTCCGCATTTTGAAAAGCTAATTGGATTAAATAAAATAAATAAATGCCACTTTCAATATTCTTTTGTTTTTTCGAAAAAAAAAAACTCAAATATATGTTGTTTTTTTCAACTATCTCCCTCGCCGTTAATATTTACATTACCGACAATTTGATACATTATTCAATTTGTCTGTACAATTTCTTAAAATATTTTCGAATGTTGTTTCTCGAAAACTCAAAAGTCTAGGGTAAAAATGAGCTTGAAAATGCGCATTTTTAGAAACACTCAAACGACATTTTTGAAAAAAACGGCTCCAAGTTTTTCAGCGAAAACTTCAATATGGAATAAAGTTTTACTTTTCTATAGTAATCTTAAAGTCAAGTTTTAGTTCTATCACTAGGGGATCAAAAAATTGAAAAAATGTACTTGGGCGGAGTTAGATGGCAGCCGGGAAGAGGGCAAAACCGAAAATCTAATGTTGACCAAAGATTTTAAACTAGAGGTGCTACAGAATGGCACAGACTTTCTCGAAGTAAAGTTTTCTAATTTCCCTGGTGTGTACTGGTACTGCACAGTCGTGCCCATCCTTGCCTGCTGCCATCAATCACCGCCCAAAGTACATTTCTTAAATATTTCTCTTTTCCGTTTCCTAGAAGTGGAAACGAAATATTATTTTCTGAATATTAAATAACGCTAAAACTTCTTCCTAAATAGCAATTTTCATTGAAAAATTTGGAGCCGTTTTAAAGAAAATGGTGTTACGTGTTACTGTAAATGCGAAATTTGAAGCTCTTTATCATAGGAAACTATTGAGTTTTCGAAAAACTTCGTTTAGAGTAATTTGAGGAACTTCCACTCAAAAATGCAATAACGTAAACAAAACCGTTGAAATGTGCATATTCACGGCGTGAGAGATATTGAAAAAAAAAATTACATTTGTGTGAAAAAAAAAACAAAAGAATACATAAAAATGAACCTTACGTCATATTAAACAGTGCCATTACCACTATCCGATGGAAAAGCTTGAGAAAAAAATTGAAGCCATTTTTGAGAAAATGGCGTTTGAACGTTTCTAAAAATTCGGAATTTTGAGCTCATTTTAACAAAAAACTCTTGAGATTTCGAGAAACATTATTTGACATTATTTAAAGCACATGTACTCATAAATAAAATAACGTGAAGAAATCGTCCTTAATGTATTTATTACTAACGTGAGAAACAAGTAAAAACATTTTTGAAAAAACTAAAGGATAGAGCAATAGAGAATAGAGCGTTTATGTCATCGTATAGGGTTCGTTTGGTACTAACCATACCAAAAATTTAAAGAAAAAATTTGGAGCCGTTTTTGAGAAAATCTTGTTTTTGTTAATTTTCAAAATTACAAATATTGCACGCCCTATTGCGAGAAAACTGCTAAAATCGTACGCTCGGTTTAGGTGCTAGTATAGTGTTCAGAGACAGACGGACAGACGAACAGACACGCGGACGGACGTTTTCCTTCCAATTGGTTTTGCGGCATCAAGAACCCACAAAACAGGGATTCTGGTTACAGCACGTGTTAGAGGATTTTTTCTCTTAATTTAGCAACTGGTTTTATGCACTTTTTAGCCAACAGAGCCCGTCAATGATTTTTTTCCACCGAAAATCTGCCGTTTTTTCGCGCAGCATTACATAACTTTCTTTATACTACGTATATTACTCCGTATATACGTACGTATACGAGAAAGTAAACTAGAGGTGCAACTGAATGGCTCAGACTTTCTCGTACTAGTTAGTTTCCTAATCTGGTTTTCTAATTTCCTTGGTGTGGACTGGTACGGTACAGTCTTGCCCCTCATCCTTGCCTGCTGCCTGCCGCCTGCCGCCTGCCGCCTGCCGCCTGCCGCCTGCCGCCTGCCGCCTGCCCCCATCCTTGCCGCCGCCCAAAGTACTTTTTTTTTTTTTTAAATTATCACTTTTCGGTTTCCAAATAGTAGAACCGGAATATTATTTTAAGAATGTTAAAGAAGGCTAAAACCTCGTGTTAAGTAGCATTTTTCATTGAAAAATTTGGAGCCGTCTTTAAAGTGATGACATTACGCGTTACGTGAATGCCAAATTGGAAGCTCCTTTCACAGGAATCTATTGAGATCTCAAAAAAACTTTATTTGAAGTAATTTGAATAACTTCCACTCACACATTCAATAATGTATCCAAATCCATTGAAATGTGCATATTAACGGCGTGAGATATATTGAAAAAAAATACATTTGTGTAATATTAGAAAAAACAAAAGAATACACCAAAAAGAACTTTACGTAATAATGTTAATGAATGTTTTTGACAATTTCAAAGCTCTAACTAGAGGCAGATTGACAGGGGTTTCTTAAATTTGGAAAAGATCGTACGTGTGGTTCAGACGCTAGGTTTGTTCACATACGACAGACGGCGGTCGGACGGACGGACTGGCGGACGAACGTTTTGAAAACAAAACAAAAAAACAACACTTTTCCGGTATCAGGGGACCCCAAAACGTCTATTACCATTGAAATCTCGAAATCGATTTTCCGCAGCATTACATAACTTTCTCTATACTACGTATATTACTCCCGTATATACGTATGTATACGAGAAGTAAAAATAAATTAATTACTTATTCAAGACCCGTCCGAGATAGTTACTAATTGTAACATTGTGAAACGATTATTTGTTCTGGCATGGTTTACTACTATTCAGAACTACCGCCGGTGTTTACATTCGTGCCACCAACATTGATAATCCTTTTATGACATCAAAATAATGAATTTCTTCCATTCTACCGGCAATTCGTGGAAGCGTACGCATAAAAAAATTTTAATTTATGTAAATTAAGCACCAATACTCAATTTTATTCGGCAATCTCACCATTTCTTAACTTTTACGAACAAAATGATTGTGTAATATTGGTATCATTGTCGTTTGACGTTTAGTAAACAACCTGCTGCAGGACGCTGGTACAGCGCTGGTGCTACGTGCTGAAAGACAGGCATTTTAGTTGTCGCTTGGTACTTCGGGAGGTTTCTTGGAGTTAGACATTAGCTTGAAAATGGGCTTGGCGTTTAACTGTATGTGGGAAAAGTATTTTGTAGTGGATAGTTGAACATATTTGTGGTAAGAACTCGTGAACAGTTTTATGTTTGGAGTTCAAGATGTCGAGAAAAGTTGTACCTGTCCTGATTCTTCTGATTGTGACGTGTACTAGTTTTGTTCATACTGAACGAAATTGGTGCGCATCTGCTTGTACGGGAAAGGTAGTGTATAACTCGAAGAAAAAATATTTTAAAATGGGATGTAGGCTTAACTTTATATCATTTGCAATTTGCTTGATTCCGCAGGCATCGGTCAAAGATGACGGGAGGTGTGCCTTCATTCCAGAAATGACAGGTACTTAATTTCCATGACATATAAGTTATATTTCAATATTATGAATATACATCTTTACGCGGTAAACATAGTTCCTTCAACAAAAAACTGAACATGACAAATAATTACCAGCAGCCTGCAGCAGCAAAAATGCTGCTGAACAAAAATTACACAAAATGTTTTTTTGTAAAGTAGCACATTCAGTACTCAAGAACAGGAAATAAAATTCTCTCGGATAACACTGCAATAAAATACTTTATCAAGAACAGTCTTCACAAATTCTGTGTTAACATAGGGAAGTATATATACAGCACAACAGTTCTTTACATCCCAAGAATATAAAAAAATGGCTGTTTCATTACTCAACACATGAATAGCAAGTATTTAATGATGGTCTGCCTTTACCTAGGAGCTTCGCTGTCACATGATGTCAGCTGTGACATAAGCAGTGGTACTTTGAGTAGGAGAATTAAATCTGTACAGACAGTACAAGCACATGAGAAATAAAAGTATCAAATATTTTCATTTTTCAGGCCAAGTTAAAATTTTCATTGTTTTGGATTCTTATCAAGTTCTTGGATATCCTAGACACATCTCACATAGCCGGAGGCTGCATAGTTTTCTTTCAATTAGTATGGAAATCAACAGTAATGCTTTATTATAATAACTTCTTCCTTTGTATGTTCTAGATTGCAGTGATTGGATATTTAAAAGCAATATTACAAACGTAACCCTTGGGAATATCTTTCTTGACTCATTCACCAGCTCATCAAATGATTCAAATTTTAATGTCTCGAAAGCAAATGGATTAAACATTACTGTTTCCAATATTAAATTTCATTGTAAGTATCATTTCCTCATTGTTGAAGAGATATGTTTTAATATTATTTTTCTAGCATGGTTCCTTCTGACATAAAAGTGACAACCAAAAAACAACTTGATACTCAAAATTAAAAAGTTCCATTGTATTTTAATTTGAAAGAACATTCAGCCAAGTTTTGCTCTTACAGTTCCAAATCAAGGGTATGGCTCTAGCTCTCATGATTTATTCCAAAACACACACAGCTATGTTGCAGTCAGCACCTGCAAAGTGTGCCCAAGCCTTATTTTAATTTGAAAGTAGTGTTCTTGTATTAAAGTGTTTTACTTTCGTAATACCGACATTTTGGCATCAAGATTTCTTTGCTTTTACAACTTAAAATTTGTAACTTAATTGGGAAAATGTACATGTAGCTAAACTGTCTACAAAAATTAAAGGATGTGCACAAAATCAGAAAAAGTTGACACTACTCCTGTCATTCTTAAGTGCTGTCAAATTTTTGAGAACCTAAAACTAGCAACCCTCTTAATACTGATTGAATTGTCACCCTGACCGGGATATGAACCCGGGTCTCCTGGTTTACATCCCATCCCTGAGCTATTGTGACGGGTATTCTTTCAACAGTTTCACAGACCTAATGTATTGCCAGTTTATGATATATGACTGGTTCCCAGTCAAGGTGACAATTCTTTGAACAAATTTAATTATTAAAATACATTGGTTACATACTGAATAACGAGGTCACAGTGTTGAATTCGTTTACTGTTGGGAACATATTTCAAACTGTAATTGCCTTTCCAATAAAATGTTGGGGTAGTGACAATTGTAAATTTTATTTATAATTTTAAATAGTCAAAGGCTAATCAATAATTAATGTTATTAAATTAAATTGTCAGCTTGTGTGAACTTAAAATTTTAAAGAAGGGGAAAAAAAATTTTATTAAAACCTCCCTAGAAGAGACAATCAGTATCATAGTGATGCCAAAATATGACAATCAATAATGGTCCTTAAACTTTTCTGTATTGTACACATTTTAGTATTGGAACTGAAAATACAGTAGAAAAGTAACTCATTGGTACAAACCAGGGGTCTGAAACTAAATCCATTGTAATTATGAACAAGTTTTTATAATTTTAAGCTCACTTCGAAAACGTATTTTGTAAGAATAACAAAATTTATAATGTGAAAGTTGTTTGAGAGGGATTTTTGAAATTTGTTATGAAAGCAGGTCTTCCAGGTAGTACAAATTATTTTTTTTTTTTCTGAGAAATTTGTTATAAAGGGATTGGCTATTTCTAAATTTTGTGAAATATTCCAAGAAGAAACCTTGTATTGAATCTCCTTCCTACGTACTGGTTTGTGTTTAAATGACTGTTTCCTCTACCAAAGAGATCCAGTACATCCTAAATCATCATAACATATCATCTTGAGTGGACTAGATGGCTTTGTGTGCTTAGGGCCAGAAAGAAGAACCGAAGATTAAACTAAGACACTGATATAGAAACGCCCCCTTCTGGCACATAAAACACAAAAGCATTCTGCTCTTTGCCCAACAATTACATAGTCATTAGCAACCATTAAGCAATCAGTACAACAATTATGCTAATTATTATGCCAACAACTACAATTTATTTATGACGAACGGTGTGTATGCATTGTACGTACATAATGTTACCGTATTAGATTAAGTTTTAAAATTATAACAATATTAAATGAAAATAAAAGTACTACTCGCACAACTTTTCTTGAACGATGGATTGAAGAAATGCGGGTGGAGTGGGAGTATTAGTTTCAAAGTTGGCCACTAGAGTATTTACAGTAATGCTAACCTCTGGAAAATCAAAGTTAACCTGCTGTGTGTGCGGCCAGGTCTTCACTCTGGGTAGGCAACAGCAGGGACACTAGATAGGAGTTTTAGGTACCTCGCTTGAAGGACCTGGACCTGCCTCAGCCATTTCTTTAGATAATGGCTTTAAAGCTTGACAGAAGTTTTCGACTGTGAAAGCAACTAGCCTCCATTTCATGCCAATGAAGTTTTGATGCTTGGAATGTTGTCATCAGTGCTTGCTGCGAGCTTTTGCCTTCAACTGTTTATTGCTCGAGGGAGGGGGAAGTAAGGTCATCGTTCAAGAAAAGTTGCACGAGTAGAATAGCAAGCATTGCTCAATTAATTAATAATGTAACAGTTGGCATAATAAATAGTGTAATTTATGTGGATTTATAATATGTTTAACAAATTCTGCTCAAGAACAATATAATGTATAATTAATCTCCAGTGCACAAAAAATGCAAAAATACTTCCTTTTATACATCATTCTTACTTTCCATGTATTTTATAAAACACTGATATTCTCCAATATGTTAAAATTTCATTATAATAAATCAAAGAAGTTCTGTGGGCTCTAATGGAAAAATAAGGGAACACTTGGGAACATGCAGCTTCCATAAATGGGAAAGGCCTTTGATTTATTTAGCCAAAAAAAAAAGTATAAACCATATGTGACATATGAGGGAGACAATTGTCTGCGTGTTTTCTTGAGCTCCAGAATCTCTTCCCCCAACATTATAACTATAAATAGTTGAATGATGAATAAAAGTGTGAAAATAAAACAAACGAAATAAATAATAATAATAATAATAATAATAATAATAATAATAATAATAATAATAATAATAATAATAATAAAATAAAATAAAAAACACAAGTTTAGCGATATTTAAAATATTAGACATTTTTGTTCCCAAGTTATGGCCTTATTAATAGGGGATGTATTTTGATGACCTAAAACATCACTAAAAATGATCATTAATATGTTTTAAAAATGCCCTATAACTAGAGAAAAATGACGTAAAAAATGTTATCAAAACCAGTAGGGATGAACAACTCAAGCTTTTGGATACATTACTGATATAATCAAGACTTCTTCCTTTCGTTCAAGTAAACTCAGAATACAAACTTTTGGTTTGAACTGTTCTTTATCAGGAAATCTCTGTCTTTAGTTATCCCATTGATGTAGATAGGCTCGCAGGAACCTTAGATTATGTACAATTTTTGAGCAAAGAAATCGAATAAGCTACTCAGGAATTCTCTAGAGAACCTTTTTTGTATTTTGTAAATATTATTAGAAGCCAGTACCATTAAAATTATATCAAAAACTATGAAATCAGGAAAAAATGCATAAAAATTATGGAAATGGTAAAAAAATGACTTATTAGTAGAAATTGACAAAAGAAGCAAAAGTGGGTCATTTCCTTTTGTTATAACATGCACATTTCTGTACTAAACGGCATTGTTCTTAAGTGAAAAGAAAAAATGACATTTCATTAAAAATCTGCTCCTTACTTATTAAAGTTGTATAGTCTCTGATTATTGGTGGCTACAGCCTCTTTAGTGATCCACAACCAGTGTTGTCTAATCCCGTAGTTTCCCAGAAATCTCTGTCCATCTTTTCGAATGCCCAAATATCACTTCCTCAAATACAGAGATCACTGAATCCTTCAGAAGTGAGTGTTATAATTAATATTTACTGGCATATCATTTACCAAGGTCTCTATATTCTTAACAAATGTAATATAATTCGTTTGCTATCTGACATGAATCCAGAATATATTCATCCACAAATATAATGTAGTTTGACATTTTATCTTTTGTTTGATTAGTCTGTTTTAAAAATCTTTATAATTTCTTTGGTTTGTTTAGCCATTTATAAAAGCACTTGCCCTAATGTAATTTTTGGACTACCTCCAACATTTCACAAAATTTGCTTGTACACTATCTGGACCCGTGTGAAAACTCTGCACTTTGTAAATTGCTGTTTTAAATATAATAGCTTCATTACAGAACCCAACTTCAAACAGTCAGCCCCTAAACTGTGCATTATAGCATTATAATCCCAGTATTGTGTAAGAGTAACAAAATTCCAATATTACTAATCAGTTAAATTAAATTGAACAGTAAATTAAATAGTCCCTTTAATTTTATTATGAAAGATTACTTCTATATTTTTAAATTTAATTTTGCATAGATTTTGAGTACCTGCCACATTTTTGATCACTCATGCTATAAAGTGGAGTGATTCTGCAGAACTAAATATCCAAAAATGTAAGAGAAGCCTGTCTCCCATCAGTCCCCCTTCGTTTTCCATATCCCCCCAAAAACCAGTGTCTTCATTAAACTTGCCTGTCCCCACAAAACTAAGAGTTCCTTTAAGAATAATAACTGATTTTAAGGGCCTAGGATGCGTCATTTCCGAGTTATGCAAGATTATAACATGTGGTGTTGTAATCTGTTTTGTATGTCATAACTAAGGGGTGGATTTTAATGAAATGTTTTTTGTTTTGTTTTCTTTTCACATTAGAACAATGTCTTTTAGTATAAACATTAATTTTAGTTTATGACAAAAGGAAATGACCCATTTTCATATAACTGTTTTGCATTTTTTGTCGGTTTCAACTAATAAGTCATTTTTTAACTTTTCTTGTCACTTTTTAAGCATTTTTCACTGAGTTCATTGATTTGAATATCATTTTAATGGCACTTCAAATAACAATTTTTTTTACAGAATTTCTGAGAAGCCTATTTTATTTTTTCACTTAGAAATAACAATGTCAGGCATTGTATGTACTTTAAGGGTCCTTTGACACCTTTCAGCACCATTGTCGGTTAGGCTGATTTCGCAATAATTGAGAGAGAGATTTCGTGGTAAAGAACAATCCAAAACAAAAGTTTGCGAGCTCAATTCACTTGAACAAAAGGAAGAAGCCTCAATTACATCAGTAACATAATCCAACAACTTCAGTTGTTAATGTGAAGTGGTTTTGATCAAATTTTTAATGTCATTTTTCTTTGCTTTTAGGGCATTTTTAGAATGTTGTAAAAGCATTTTATTGATCATTTTTGGTGATATTTTAGAATTTCACTCCCTAGTCATAACCTGTAAATTTCTGTTTTCATCTTCTTAAATCTATTTCTTTCAGGTTTTCTGTCCAACAATAGAACACTTATGGGGTTTTGTTTCAATGGTTCCTTAAATTGTGTGTCCTGTCCTTAACACATGATAGTTTCTACTCTGCCCAAGCTTCATCCCATCCCTCATTAACACTCACAACCTCCCTTCAGCAGTAAGAACTTCCATATGTCATATCTCTTTGAAATATAGCTTATCTGTTGTATTTTTTCCTCTGAATAAACTTTAATACACATTTTTTAGTAAGTTTGTCAAATACCTCTTTTTTATGAAGCATGTTATTCATTAAATTTATCTGCTTCATTTTCAGATTTACAGTTGCAGTACAAAAAAAGACTTAAAACTGAAGCCAGTTGCCATGTGTTCAATATATCATATCAATCTATTGGAGGGATTTCACATAATTGTTTATGGCCTGAAGCTGTAGTGGGTACAGCTATGGAACTAAAATACAAAGCTTACAATTCAGATACAACTGCAGTTGATGAAGGACATTATATATTCAGAGTGCCAAATCCTAATAGAATAGGTATATTTCTGAATATGTGTTACATAATTTCATGTTTTTCTTTAAAACTGCAGAAATATTCTGGTGAAAACAATTGGAATGCAGTGTAAGTGTCTTTATATCGATATTGTATTGCATGCAAGATCAACAAATGAACATCAGCTACAACAGGCCGATTCTTTTACTAATTTCTGTTTCGATTTTGTGTGCCCATTCCTTTGTTAGAACTTGCCAAACCGTTTCAAGTATTAATAAATTTATTTTTGAAGTTACAACTAATCTGCTTATAATGAATTTCATTCCTATTCACAAGTTATTAAATTTCTCTTGGATAAAGGAAACAGTACTAAGATGATTTAAATTTGAAAATATACAAGCATTGATTGTCTGCCAGTTGTACATTTCAATAAAAGCTATTGCAAAACATCATGTCCAGCTACAAAAGAAAATTTTTTCTTGTTCGTTCATCAGCTAATTTATTTAATTATTTTAAACACTATAGAAAAAGATAACATATTTTACATGAGAGCATTTTTAAAATTTTTGCTGGATATTAATGTTTAAAATAAAGGCCATTTGTGAATAACTATTTTGAGTCAATCAATTGTATTTGCATTTCCTTTCAACAAGTAAAAATATTAGTGACTCAGAAATTAAGTGAATGGTTCCAAGTATTGTTTTCAAACAAAATTAACTATGTATGATTAAAAAAGAATTGAGTTAATGAAATTTTTCTCCCAACCCCCACTATACAATTACTGTTTTTTAAACAATTCTACTTTTTTCTTTTTTTATCCAAAACTTTTTTTCATCTGCCTGAGAACAACATTCATCACCTAAACCAAGCATAAGATTTTCTCCAAAATAGATATTCTCCGATCAAATCGGCGAAACTTAATGCCTTCCAAATTTGAAAGGGATCTTTAAACTTTAGAGGATCATTACGATTTTACATGAAAACTGTTGAAACTTTTCACAATTTTCTCAGAAATAGCTCTAAAATGTTTATTCAAATAGGGCAAAGAATGCTTATAAATATAGTATAGTCCAATTTCCCATTATACCCTCTGAAATTTTGAAATTTACAAAAATTAAACTTTTTTAAAATCTGTCCTACATCATTATTGGAGCTAGAAATTTTTTATAATGCAGTATACTCCTTTACATCAGGGACTCTCAATAGGATCAATGCTGACCCCTTCGGATTGATGATGTTTTAAAGGGAGTTATTGAAGACTTGGGGATCGAGTAGAGGTTGCAGAATATGAACCAGCCAACTGATGGATATAATCAACATCCTATTGATTACAAAAATATTTTCAAGAAGTTGATACTTAATTGTTGTTTGATACATAGCTGTAAAGCATCTAACAATATATTACAATTTAATTTATCTTCTTTCTTATTCATTACTCATTGTTGAAATATTAAAAATGTCAAGAATTTGTAATTATGTATTCATAACATTTCTCTATTGCAAAAGAAAATATTACCCCCAATACACACTGTAGAAATGTTATAGCTAGTCTCAAAAAATATTCTACCTAGATTGCATTTTGTATCAAATTGCAAAACTGAAAATTAAAAACTCGGATGCTCGCGTTTACAAGCAGACATGACTCTGAGTATTGGAAATGAAGAAATTTTTGAAAATATGGTATATGGAATTATCATTTAGTCACATATATAATATTTTTTGTGATATAGAGTGTAAAAATATATGATGGTTGAAGAATCAAACGGTTCTCTTAAGAGGTTGATGCAAGAAAAAGGTTGGGAATCTCCGCTCTAAATTAACAATTTAAATCATATGTTCATACACAGTTTTCAAATAATAAATTTTCACATTATTATGAGTCAAATGGTTTTCCATCTTAGTTTTATTTAAACCATCAGAAATGTTATGAATGAGGGGGGTGGGGGGCACTCGGTTGATGGAGTATTACAGGTTAAAGTGTTGTGCTGCAGGTAGAAGTTCAGAGCTGGCATGAGATGTTTTAAAGAAACAATCCTTCAGTGTAGTAATGAGATTTGGGATAGAGACCATCCCTGAGAGAAGCTAATATTCCACAACCTTTACAAATAACAGAAGAAAGTACGTGCACTACTATTTTTATGTTAAAATTAGCGTCCTTTTTTTTAATGATTAGTAAATAAATAAAAGATGTTTTCTTGTTAAGTATACAACTTTGGTTTAATAATCCATAAATTGTAATAAAAAATATATATATTGCATTCACCAGAAATAAGTCTTTCATTTGGATTATCTCATCAGTTGGGCAAGTTGAAAATAGTGTAAATTGTTATTTTTACCATGTTAGCTCTGCAAATCTAAAATATAATAGGATTTTAACAAATCTACCCATTTCTAAATAATTGAGATGAATTGAAAAATTTTATTTTTTTTTTATTTTCATATTTAGAATGAATTAACTAAGAATCAAGTGATGATGAAAGATCCATGATAATGTTTTTTCTTTAAATTTATTTTGTACTCCTGGTGTGGCATTTCATGCAGACAACGTCTATTTAATACTAATTTGCAATGTAACATACACAGTAAAGAAATTGTTTTCTAAGAAGTTTATTGGATTCTTAGTAAAGCCTGCAGTGAATTAAGTCCTCCATAGTACTTAAAGAATTTTTCACTTTTTTCTTATTTTCAAGAACAGCCCAGCTATTTTACCTGATATTTAGAGGCCTGAATATAAAGAATAGTTCCAGGGCACAATACTAACTCATTACCTTCTATTCTTGAGACTTTGATTATAAAGCTAAACTGCCTTATTCCTGGAACTATCTTCAGGGCATGTTGTACAATTGCTTTACCTAACTTCATAAAAATGTTCACATTTTGAATGTTTTTATTTTCATTTCCTTCTACTGCTTCTTTTTCTCTAATTTTATTTCAGTTACTTATTTTCTTCCATTAACTTGTTGACAGCTTGGTCTTTTAACATTTTCATATCTCAGAAATAACTTCATATTGCTATTCTTTTGGTTTTACTTCATTGGGAAAATTTTTCCAACCACTTTCTGTAGTTTTAGTAAACATTAGAACTATTTTACAGATTGTTATCTAGGTATTATAGTGTACTGATTCTTTGGCATTAGGAGTATCTGCTGGTGCCTTCTTGAGACATGGGGTCAGCGGTCAGTCATAAGGTCACCAGAAGTCATGGAACTCCTAATTTTCTTTCCTCTTTTTCTATCTGAATGTAGTAAAATTTGCCTAAAACAATGAACACGATTGTTTTCAGTTATTCTTTATTTTCAGAGATGTCTCTTTTGCACTCAAAGTTGCAGATTAGTTGGAATGTAGAAGAATATATTTAGGGTGTACCAAAATATATTTGACCATACATTTTCTGATTTTAAGTTAAAGTACCATATCTAATTCTACCTAAAAGAAGATTTAACACTAGTTACATATAACAGCATTTTCTGCATATGTTATTGCAAGACTTTCAATTTCCAGGGGGTCTGACACTCCATATATTATTTACAGATGATTAGGAGTTTGTTTTACTCATCTATTTGTTTGAACCTATATCTGTAAATAGCATTTTTGAAAATCTGTTTCACATTTTTTTAATAATTTTTTTTCGCTTCATTTGTTTTAATGAGTGAGTAGAATATACAGTGCACTCCTTTGTTCAGGGTAAAGATAGTCTTTACAAAGGAACTTTTAAAGAACTGCAGTGATATGCTATTTTGGTAATCCAATATTTAACCCTTAAATTAAAAAATATCTCAACCGCTATGATCAGCTTGCCTGCTTTTACTGCTTTTTGTAAAATAACAACTTTTTTAACTGATAAAATGAGCCACTTTAGCATGCTATCATTATCAGTATAAATCTGTGGTTTTGTGATATGTGATATGGGCACTAGAAAATTGTTCTCAAAACACGCCAAAAGTCTTCTTGGAGTGTTGATTTGTACAGTTTCGAATACTTCGTGTTGTTTCAGAATTATTTGTATATGATTTTGACTTATTGTGTTTTGCAGTACCTTTTCTTTTGTGTTAAATAGCATGAGACTTATTAATTTTTTATAATAATCTTCAAAATTGGTAACTATTGATTAATACTCTGCAATTGTTTATGTAAAAACTCACCCTTGTAGATTGTAACTTGTAACACTAAAAGTTATAAAACTCAATATTTGTTTTAGTTTTCCATTTGTTGTCATATTCCATCAAAATTTTAATGTTATTTCTGTCAGTGAAGATTTGTATTTGGGAACTGATTTCTTTTAGTTTCTGTGGTTATGTTCCTATGTTTAGCACAAAAGCTCCTAATTATTTTGAGTACCACTTTTAGACATTAAAATCTGATAGAACATGAAGATCTGTAACTTGCTGATAAAGTGTAATTTTTTCTAAGAGACCTTTTGCTGAAAAATATTCTTTAAAGCATTTTTACCTCTTCATTGAATAGTGGTGAATAAACCTCTTGCATTATCAAGTCAAATGTTTGTGTGTGATTTCAGAACAGTGCTTTCAGTGACGTATGGTGTGATTTTGACTCAGTGAAGTGATATATCCTGTCCAAGATTTGTTAACTCCTAAGTTTGTTTATCAGTGGAATTATTTTTTCATGTGAACATGGCTTGGCCAGTCAAATCTTTTATATTCAGCATTCATTCCAATATTTTCTTAATTAAAGTAAAAATAAGATTTATTGTTATCAGTAACTACTGAAAACTTCAATAGGCTCCGAAAAGAACTAGTTAATTGTTTATTAATGATTTAAATGTCAATTAGTGAATCAAAGCAGAAATTTTTTTATAAAAATTGCTGAATATTTCCATATCAAATAATAAGATTAATTGTATTTAAAAGAAAGTGATTAAAAGGACTTCGCAGAGTTCCTTAAATATGTTCTCTAAATTTGAAGGTGTTTTTTTTTTCTTTTCCCCCTTTCTTTCTTTCTTTTCTTTTCTTTCTCCTGTTTCCCTTTTTTTAGTAGTTGAAAATGGCTAAAAATTACAGAAAGTTGAGAAACTAAATAGGGATGTGCCAAAGAGATGTTAGTGTAATATGTATGATTACATGAATTTGGAAGTGGAGCAGACACAAGATCCAATTTTGAAAATAATTTGTTGCTATTATGTTTTTAAAATTAGATAACAAAAAGTAATGATGAATTAATTGAGAACGAAATTGCAATATTAACCAAAAATTTCTGAAACGATGTTTACTATTAGCTGTAGAATTGTTCAAACTTCAATTCTTAGTTTCTCTCAAAGCCTTTCAATTTGATTGTTTTCTGTTTCAAAGTAATTTGTAAAATTTCATGTTTGCAGGGTATTCATGCAAGATATCTGGATGTTTTAGTTTAAAATATAAATGATCAGGTTTCTATCGTTTTGTAGGATTCATAATTCAAAACAGTTGTTTAAAGTTTCTGAAAATGATGGCAGAAAAAGATTGTAATTTTGGTAAAAATGTTATCTGTGCTCATCAGAATCTACCTTTAAGCATTCCAATCCATCTGTAAACAAAAATCTTGCAGTTCAGCAAATTAAACAATATGTGTGTGTGTGTCTATATAAGCATATTATTTAAATTCTTTGTTCAAATATTTGTTCGATTGTTATTGCATGACAAATTATTTAAGTTACATTGTTTCTTGAACAGAAGTCCCTAAACTATGACTGGAATGTGTCTGATCTTAAAGAGAATGTTATTGAAATTCAAGCATAACCTGGAAATTGATAAACCAAAGAAAGAAAAAGGGGAAAAAAAAGTATTGAAAGGAAGGGAAATTGCCTTTCTTTCATATTATGACCAATATTTTACACAATTTGAAACTCATTTCAGTGATTTCATGTCTAATGGCACTTGTATATTTATTGGTTGCCTTAAGCTTAAAGCTATAATTTGAAATTATTTTTGCATGTTCTTGTTGTGGCATACTTTGTTCTATCACTCTATGGTGTCCTTTTCATACATCATCTTGCCAAGTGCATAGGATCTGTTGCCTCCATGAAATTTTTCAAAAGTGTGATCAGTATTATGTAATAACCAAGAATGCTGTCTTTACTTCTCAATAGGTGTTGTGAATTACTAAAATCTTTTTGACATTATGTTGTCACTTTTATTCAGTATTCAAGTAACATAATTCATAACTATTTCCTTTTTGTTTTGTAAGTGTAAATATGGTTTATTATAGATTTATGATGGAGGTAATAACACCACAATGAATATAGACCCCTATCATACATCTGATTATCTTCATCATATATCTATAATACGAATTTCCACAAGATCTCAGCTCAGACCATGAAAATATGATTTATAACAATTTTATCACATCCCATGTGATTTTTACATCTTCGAATTAATACAAATTGTAAACATTTCATTCAATTAATTTCTATTTTCTACCAATTTAGTTTTTTCTTCCATTTTAGTCATATGTTAAATAAAGTGCAAATGTGGCATTAGCTGAAATATTTTAATAGCATGGAAAGAATAATTTAAAGCATAGAATTAAATCCATCATATCAACATACTAGTGTGTCTCAGACAACAACAAAAATGTGTGAAATATTGAACTGAACTTGTTCAGTGAGATATCAGCTCTAAATGGTTTAAGTTCTGTAATTTGTAAATGTTTGGTGACTTCTGGGATAGAAAACTGCTTTGTTAGTAGTAAATGATTGTTATACTACACAGAATGCCATTTGTAATTATTCTTGGTTTCTGTTACAGAACCTAAAAACACTTCTCTAAGAGATTGGGAGTTTTTTTTATATGTGGATATATCAGATCCATCACATGTGACTGTACGATGGCCTGTTCCACCATCACATTTTCACATTCAGTATTATCTTCTACAATTTGTTAGCGAAAAGAGTGAGACTTCAGTACAAGTACTGGAGTCCCACCTTGTACTTGTGAGTAAGAGAAGAAAACAAGAGCTTTACACATTTGAGACTGATTCTTTAACCGGGAAGTTTTATATCTCTGTTGAAATATTCCATAAAAATTGTTCTGGTCACTCTTGCTATGTGTCAAGATCGCCAGTCTTTACAATAGGTGATTATTATTTTTTTTATGATTCTTTCTTATTCCTAGTGTTTTACATTTACCTATTTGTGGTAATGCCACAAAGTTCATGAACATTTTTCTTACCTTGTTACTTGTATAAAATATATACAATTTTCACACTAATTACAATGGGCTAACAAACTGCTTATTCCTTTGAAGAAATTGGCAGTGTTGTTTTCCTGCTTTAAGAAAATGGCATTATCAATGAAATGGTTAAAGGAAAGAGAGAATTTCCTTTTAAGAAATTTTATTGCATTCGTGACATTGTTTCTTTCATTAATTTCTATTTTCAGACAATGAATTTAAATCACCACTGATAATAGCAGCAATTGGCATATTAATTTTGTTACCAGGATTTTTATATGTTTTCCATTCTTGGAGGAGATTTGGAGCTCTTCCATCACGTGAGTATAAATAATTCAATTTACTTTGTCCAGTTTGTACTTGAGAGAGAGAGAGAGAATTGGAATTGTGTAAAAATTAAATCATCTTGAAATTGAGTAGTGGTTCCTCACACTTGAATTGTGTTTTTGTATTGAAAATACTTGTATGTATTGATCTATCTTTTCTCTGATAATGTGCCTAACTTTAGATGTTGCTCTGTTTCAACACACATTTTAAAAGAAAATAGTAGCCCTATGTGGAGTCCCATAATTTTAATATTTTGTGAATGTCTTGATGATTTTTACTTACAAAATCAAAAAAAAACACTATAATAAATATATCAGTAAAAAGGAAATGCTATATCATAAAATGGTATATGGTAACAATGTTAAAAAGTTGGAGAATTTTTAGGTCATATCTCTAAACTTGTTTTGAGATTTTATGTAAAAAAAAATAGTATCTGTAGTCAGATCTACACAGTCCAGACACTTTAACGTGACCACCTGTCAAAATCCTCAATAACCCTCTCTTGCAGTTGTAGCGTCATGACGCTACCAACAGCATGAGCAGGTGGCAGGCTCCAGGCTCGGACAATAGCAAGCTATGACGCACTAGGTTTTTCCCGGTGTGCGCGTCGCTTGGATAAGGCAATGGAGGCGGCGGGCAGCGTCGCTAGGGGGCTATTTAAGGGCCGAGCGAACAATAGACGTTCTTCTTTGTGTTCCTGGCTGCGAGGTGTTAGGTCGTTGCAGGTGGTGCTTTGGGCACGCGGCGCAAGAAGCCGGCCGTAGGTCGTGACGAAGGAGACATGTAACTCGGTCTCAGGGCGAGTGGGGCTACGCACAGCGCACGTTAGTATGGGGTAGCGGTGTGGTAGCCGTTCAAATATCATTTCTTGTAGTGGGGTCAATTTAGTTTGTTAATTGTACTACAGTGCTTTGATTGTTTTGTGACCACGGTCGAAGTTGGTAATAAATCAGCTGTGAGTACAACCCACTCTCGTCTGTGTGTTTATTACACCCTGTATGACGCCACACAGTGCTAACCACTGCAAGTTGTGGAGAAAAAGAATTGATTAGATTCTGAATGGTTCTTACAGAGACATGAACCCCAGTGCCATGGCTAGCTGTGCTAGGTTCCTCATTTGCAAATCCATGGTGTGAACCGCCCAATTGAGATGGTCCCACAAATTCTCGATTTAGTTTAAACCAGGGAAGTTTGGTGGCCAGTGGCATACTGTAAACTCATTCTGGAGCTTTTCAAAACACGCACATAAACTGAGAGCTGTATGATATGTTGCATTGTCCTGCTGGTAGATGCCATCGTGCTTAGGAAATTGCATATAGAGGTTGACATGGTCCCCAAGGAGGGCAGAATACTTCTGTTGATCCATTGTGCCTTCCAGAATGATGATATCACCTAGGGAATGTCACGAAAACATTCCCCACACCATCATACCTCCCTCCTCCTCCTGGATCCTTCCAGCGATGGGATTCAGAAACTTCACTAGAAATTGTTTGAAGCACTTGCTCATCACCACATATCACCCAGATATGTGGTGATGAATAAAAAAAATTTGCCGAGCCCCTTGGCAGACCAGTGCTGATGAAGACCATGACTAAATGGTAGAAATGTCAGCAACACAGCCTTCAACATGACGTCACCCGGACAGCCAAGAGCATTCACAAGACTGGCCACAGAAGCCTATGACTTCAACAGTACAACTTGATGAAAAAGCTCATAGAATTACCAAAAGCCCCTGGAGAACTGTTACAAATTGAATTTCAGGAGAGATTCAAGAAACTACTCTTGATGACACTGGAAGACAGCAAAGTGATCTTGTAGTGACTCTCTCAAAGACTGTGATGCCATTCTGTGAGAAAACTTTGAGAAATGGTGAAAACAAAGTACACACGCAAACTATCAGGCATACTTTTTAACTAACAATGTAATAAAGTCTTCCTGTCGTATACGTGGGAACAAGTAAAGTGAAATACTTCAGAAATAATTTAGATTGTTGAGTTCCGAATCATAATAGTCTTGTGTCCAACAAATCTTGAAATATTGATTTCGAATGTATTGAAAATGTGAACTAATGAAGGTTTTAAAATTGTTATTGACTATGCTGGTACCGTAAATTAATTAAATAACAGAAGTAAATTATGTTAATTATGAAAAATGTTTCTTAATTTTTCTGATGATGATGATGGAATATTGGCATCTAGAGCCCTTGGCTACTTAAAATTAATGAATGTGCCAAATGTCAGGAAAACTTCTTACAAAAGAAGCAAAAAATTGTGAACAGCGATTTTGAAGCATGAATTATATTTCTGTAAGTTATTTCATGTCAATAACTGTTATAACTGTGTGTTGTTTTGGGGGAAAAGCTTAAACTGTATCCTCTCCCCCAAGAAACAACATATTGTACTACAATGTTAATTTAATAGTTGATTACAATGATTTGTACTAGTCTCAGATTATTTAACAAGTAACAAGTGCCTTCTATAAAAAAAAAAGTAGTAGTTGTATAAAAAAAGTTGTTTAGTCACAAAGGTAACTTAATCTAGATGTCCTTTTGTTTCTTCTTTTTCAGATAAAGCACCAGTAGTATTGTTGATATATAAACGTACCATGGACACCCACTTTAGAGTCATTGTGGCTCTTGTAATGTACCTGAGAAGATACTGTCACATTCGAGCTCTCATTGAGGACTTCGACATCTTATCTGCAGACACGCAGGTAATAAAAGTTTGTACTTACACATTATACATAAAATTCTTCACTGCAGGAAGTTAATGTTGGCTTGGTTGACGGCGCACGAGTGTGCGTTTGTGTGTGTATGTGTGTGTGTGCGTGCGTGTGCGCGGGCGGACACGCGTTTGTGCGAGTACGTGTGCGTGCGCGTTTGTGCGAGTGTGTTTTTGTACGTTTGTGTGTGTGTGTGTGTGTGTGTGTGTGTGTGTGTGTGTGTATGTGTGCGTGCGTGCGTGCGTGCGCGCGCGCGCGCGCGCATATGCGTGTGTGTTTTCAGAAGTGGACCTGCACGTGCTTGTGCATGTTGGTGTTTTCAGGTGTGGACATGCACATGCTTATGCATGTATATGTGACTGCATGTACTACACACGCAATTTTTCTTGATATTCCACAGCGGGGGGTGCGGGGAGAGGAAGGCTGTGGTTACGTCACGGATTAAAAGGGCGTACCAACTGGGGGCATGAACTTAATGCCCCAAGCGTGCTACAAGAAATATTAGGAATGTTTTGAAAGTACGAGGTGGTTGTTGCCAGCATTGTAATTTGGAACGTGCCGTTCCGAGTCAAACCTAAGTACCTCAACGGGCCGTGCTAATAAGCGCTGGATGAGGAGTAGGGAGCTCGTGTATCAAGAAAACTTGCGCGAGCAGTATGTGTGCATGTGCATGTGCATGTATTTTTGGTCCCATTTTGCTGTACCCAAGTGATTCTTCAGCAGATAGTGAATAAAAGGCTGGGTATTGCATAAAAGGTGTCATTTAATCACAATCCAAACAAACAACAGTGATCAGCAAACAACAATTGTTTTTCAGTTTTCACATCATTTTAGATGACATGATTTGACCCAAACAAAATTCACTATCAGAATTTTCCACTTGACTTTAATACACGTTATAAGTCATAATACTACAATATGATGAATGACAACTACAATTAAACAGGAGATGCACAAAAAATATCTTTGCATAAGTTGTGAAAGTGGTGATCTGTAACAGGCTTCTGCTATATTTGCTTTTCCGGACACTGGTACAAATAGAATAGCTTTTGTTCTGAAATGACTTGCATGAAGTGAAAGTAAATGTTAATGTGCTTGTATCTTTTTTCCTCATAGCACATCATAGGAAATGAAATTGTGCTTACATTATCGCAATAAATGATTAGAAAAGATCCAAATGACTGGCATCCTTTTTGAAACTTTTCTAGTTATGCAACCTCTCACTACTTCTGATTGGTTTCATACTCGGCCTCCATGGAAGAAAGAGGAGCACGTTTGCTTTTTGTCTGGTACACCCATGAAAAATACTTCGAATCTAGGTACTGATTTGCAACCATGCATAAAATTACCCCAGTGAGCAACAACAAATGCTCCATACCATATTTACTGACAATGAAAAGATTAATCTTGAAGTACAGTGTGCAATGCAAATAATTCGGCTCTTTCATGAGATAATTAAAATAATGCTGAATAATTTAGGTTGAAAATCATAGCAGTAAAAGTGTATAATACATAATCAGGCTTGCTGCAAGATGCAAGGCATAAGTGGTTCAATCAAGTTTGTATAAGGCAAAGACAAGTTCACCTTATCACCAATTGGTGAATTCAAATTTACTTCTACTCAGAAATGCACTAATTTTGTGTGTCATAAATTTGGACAAACGTTCTTACTATCATGAAATCTGATTTATTTAGACATTCTGGAGTCTATGTAAATAACACCCCAAGAAATTTTGTAATGGAACCCAAATCTTTAATGTTAAGTTTTGTTGACTAAGGCTCAACCAAATGATCTAAAATCCATTTCAGTTTAGAAAAAGAATCATCAACATAAATGATCATGAATGTATCTTGTCCTTAGGTACATTTGCACTTATCATGAGGGAATTTAATAAATCCAATTTTACTGAAAGCAATGTGCAGTTGTGCAGTTCCTTATACCAATTATAACCTGCGTAGTAGAGACCATTTATTGTTTTCTGGAGTCTCCACACATAATCACTATCTTTGTACCTTTTGTATCCGCTGTCGGTCTGGCCATCCGTCGTTTTGTCCGTTCGTCATTTTGTCTTCCGTCGTTCTGCCTGTCCCTCCTTCCGATCGTGAACAATACTAGCGCCTAATCCGCTTGTACAATATTTTCCAAATTAAAGAAAACCCTGTCCATCTGGCTCTGCAATTTTGAAAAACATTCTTTTAAAATTTGGGGGTACTTCACATGACGTCCCTCGGACATTTGCAAAATTTTCTCAAAAGTGGCTCCAAACTTTTTCTTTCTTTTTCTTATAAGAATAGTGGAAAATATACTTATAAAGGTGGCATATGTCCAATTTTCACGGTTAACACTGAATTTTATTTAGCGTTATCCTACAACTATAAAATTAGATAGAGGTTTTTACTTCCAATGAAATTTGTTGTCCATAGCTAGTTCTTTCATTAAGGTAATTTAGATTATTTTGGGAATTTCTGGTACTTTTCATGCAATGGTGCATGCAATATTTGCAATTTTAACAAATAATAAAAACAAGAATTTCTCAAAAACGGTTCCAAATTTTGTCTTTAAATTTTTGGTAGTGGTAATGCCAAATGTACCCTATACGATGACGATATAAATGCCATATTGCTCTATTGTTTTGTTTTTTCAAAAACTATAAAAATGTAGTTTTTTTGTCTCTCACGTCTGTAATATTTACATTAGAGGCAATTTTTTCACATTATATTTATGAGTAAATGTGCTTTATATAATGTCAAATAAAATTTCTTGAAAACTCGACCGTTTTCTGTGGAAATGAGCTCAAAATTCTGCATTTTCAGAAACACTCAAATGCCATTTTCTCAAAAATGGCTCCAAATTTTTCGAATGGATAGTGCTATTTGCACTGTTTAATATGACTTAAAGTTCATTTTGCTGTAGTCTCTTGTTTTTTCAAAAATTACACAAACATAATTTTTTTAAATGTGTATATTAATGGCATGAGACATATTTCCATCAATTTGTATACATTATTGAATTTATGAGTGGAAGTGCTTTAAATGACTTCAAATGAAGTTTTTCAAAAACTCAATAGACTCCTGTGAAAAAGAGCTTCAAATTTCGCATTTATAGTAGTGCTTATTCTTAATCAACTTCCTTAAAAACGGCTTCAATATTTTCAGTGAAAATTTCTATTTAGGATGTGGTTTTCGTTTTCTTTAATATTCTTGAAGTACTATTTTGGTTATTCTATTAGGAAAGCAAAAAGTTGAGAAAATATAAAAAAAAGTGTACTTTGGGCCACAATAGAAGGTGTCCAAAGAATGGAGCAAGACCTTAAAGCCAAACCACACAAAGGAAATTAGAAAACTTTGCTATGAGAAAGTGTTTGCCATTCTGTTGCACCTCTAGTTCAACTTTGACAGACTGTATTTGGACTTTTATTTTAAAGACAGAAAATTGTTTAGGATAACTGTTTTACATAGAAAATACAATATGATTGTAATATATTACATGTGATACATAATAGGAATAGCAATGTTTCGGAAAATTGAATAATTTTTCTCAACATTAACATGTTTTGCATAGTCTTACTTGATTTTGTAATGACCCTCTCAACCTCTCTCTGCTTCCTCTTCTTCTCATTCATTTTGATTTGTACAAACAATATACTGTCATAAATTACCATACAAGGTGACCAGTGATCTGCCTTTTCACAATTCTAGTTTTTTTTCCCAGTTTTCCAGGTCTGAAATATAAATTTTTCCAGGTTCTTTTTTGCACATTACAATATATTTTTACCTTTACAACTTATGCAGTAGAGAGAAAGTTATGTAATGCTGCGGGAAAAGCGGCGTAATTTCGGCAGAAAAACTCTTATTGCCGGGTAAGAGAATAGTGCAAATATCATGCTCATTGAAAACCCTGATTTTTCGAAAATTGCAAAAGTTCTACATTTTCTGGTGTCTTCCTTCAAATACAGTTATAAAGATAGAGATTTTTTCCGTTAAAGAAATCTGTTCCTTACAGATATATTTTGAAATAGTCATGTATAATTTTTCAATCATTTGAGTAATTTTGTATGAAATATAGGCAATTTTTTTATTTTGTTTAAAAAAATCTAAAAAATGGCATAGACAATTTTTATTCATTTTTCATCTCAGATATCGTATAGGACTTTTAAGAGTGCAGTTTGTTGAAAATTTTGATTTTGAAAATTGCAAAAATTCGAATTTTTTCCGCCGTCTTCCTACAACTACAATTATGAAGATATTTTTTCCCTTGTGAAATGTGTTTATCAAAAACAGATCTTCAAATAAGGTCATGTTTAATTTTTCGAAAATAAGAGTATTTTCTGCGAAATTGTGGCCAAATTTTGACGTTTGAAAATGCATTTCTTAAAAAACCGCACACGTTTTTTTCATCAGATTTGGACCTTTAGGATGCTTAAGAGAATGGTACAAGACTCATGTTCATTAATATGCCTGATGTTTTATAAACTGAAAAAAAAAAAAATAAAAAAAATTCTGTCTTCTTAGAACTTAAATGGTGAAGATAAAATGGTTTTTCTTAATGAAATATGTTCATGAAAAACAGATCTTCAGATAAGGTCCTGATGAATGTTTCGAAAATATGATTATTTTTGGTGTGTGGGAATTTTTGCGAAATTTTGTGTCAAATATTGCTTTTTTCAATCAATTTTTCTTAAAAATGGCACACATTTGTTTAATTAAATTTAAACCTTAGCATAAAGGACGCAGGGAGAGAGTGATGCAGGTCTGATGTTGGCTGATGTGCCTGATTTTTCGGGGAAAAGAAAAAAGAAAAAAAATCTGTGGCTTTTTACAACTTCAATTGTGAAGATACTACTTTTTTCTTAATGAAATATGTTCCACCAAAAACAGATCTTCAAATAAGGTCAGATTGACATTTTTGAAAATATTAGTATTTTTTTAGTAATTGGGCATCAAACATAGTCGCGCATTTACCCACAATTTAAGACATTTTTGGTAGCTATTGCTATTCTTATAAAAGAAGGAAGATTGATGGAAGGTAATAAAATTAACTTCGAACTAACAAATTACTTCTTTACTTCAAGAAATTTTGATTGCTGATTACAGAATGTTTCATTTGTAAAAGTTTGCAATGACTACTGTTCCTGGCTATCGAAATAAACGCTGGTATGCACCACAGGCACTTCATTTGAATTGATTGGGTATGGATTATATTAGCATTATTTCCAGTACTTTACATGAAAGAAAAATTTTAAAAATTGAATATCATAAATTGGTACCAACATTTTAACTTTAATTTCATATTATTATCTGTGCTGCCTTGGGGAACAAGGCAGTGATGGAAATAGTGTTTACTCATATTTCCTGGCGCCCAACCCCATTAAGAACTCCACATGTTCATTTTCTTCGTGCTTCCTGTCAATTCGGACATCGTCACTCTTAATCTCCTTATAGGCTATAAGCAAAAGATAGCTTCGACTGCGCTATCCTACAAAAGAAGTTAAAATTCCCTTTGAATATCATGGAAGTGATAACATGGTCATTTCGATCTGAAAAATAGCTAAGTGGTACCACAGATGTCATCAAAGAAGAGGCACGACACTTATTGAAACTCAAACTTACACATATTGTAGTTAATGTATGAATTGTACTAAAAGGAAACTAATTGAAACTCATCTATTGAGTTCTCGGTGAGATGTTTGTTCCAGCAAATATCCTCTCATCCATGTACGTGCAATCCATAGGCAACCACACAAATGCTATGTAATGCTAAGTACTCTACCCATGTTGCACCTATACAAGCGGCAGTGTTTGAAGTTGAGTTTTGCATGCGTCAAGAGCTTCGCAATCTTCAAGAAAACCTGTGACACTTCTCATACATACTTCGAATTTAAGACTCGTCATTATCAGGAACTGAGTTGAATTCTGTACATTACTGAATACGATGCTGTATGTGGGTTTGTGCTAAATGTTGGGGAAAATTTGAAAATAACAAAAAATCCAGGTTTTCAAATCAAATTCCCAGTTTTTTCCCGGTTCTTCCAGGCTTTTCCAAATTCCCTTTTTCCCCCCCCAGTTTTCAAGGATTCCAGGTTCGCTGGCCACCTTGCATACTGTGATATTCAAAAGTTTTTATCAAGGCCCGTTCTTGTGGTGACTTGTTTACATTGGTATTATGTAATTCTTCTGTTTAAATCTGACCATTGTTTGAAATATTAAATTTAAGCTTGAAGATGAAAATAATTATTTTCCGAATCATTGCTATTCTATCACACTATCCAACGACAAAATTTAATAAAAAACAATGGTGTCCTTTTCTTGAAAATTTAGAAAATGTTTCAGGGGCTTCATGTAAAGTACACTACAAAATTAAAATATCGGTTTCAAATTCAAGGGGTTGCAACTTCAGCCAGATCAATGAGGAATATCAATTTTGGAGAAAATCGGCTGAACTGTATAGCCGCTGGCATTCAAAGATGACTGACAGTGGACGTTCAATTTTTCGGTGTCAAGGACCCACAAAACATGGATTCTGGTTACATCACATGATAGATGATTTTTTTCTAAATTTAGCAACAGGTTTTATCCTCCTATCTTTTTGTTACCAGGGCCCTGTAATAAGTTTTTCTGCCCAAACTTTGCCATTTTTTTGCGCAGCATTATATAACTTTCTCTCTACTCTGTAGTGAGATAGTAAAAGGTAGCTACTGCGATTCAGCCTTTTTTGTTCAAATTGCCTTTTAAGGAAGAAAGGATTTGTGAGAACAATGATGAAAGCAAACATTCCATGAAGGTAATTCTGTTATATCTACTTCAGAAACTTTCTACACAAGAACATAAGTAAGGATAAGAAAAATATATAGTACCTTTTTAAATGTCTATTTTACATGTTTCGATGCCTATTTTGCCTGCCTATTTCTACTGTTTCTCATGCCTATAAATCCGCAGCTTAGTATTCATGTTCTAATCTCATAGCCTCATCCCTAAGAGCTTCCGCAATGGCCTTGGAGGTGACATCTGCCTTTTTGAGCTTGTACAGACGCTGAACCATGTTCTTTGGAACTTCCTGTAGTATCTGGAATGAGATATCACCATCGCTATCATCAACCTTATTACCAGCTCCAGTTAAAGCCATTGCTGATTTCTTGACACTGAATGGAAACCTTGAAATTGCTTCTTCTGGCTCCACATGCTATTGGAAATACTCCATCCTTAATGATGCTACACTGGCCATTGTTGTTGGATCAAATGCATCCTTTAGTTTATTCCATGCCTCCTCAGCAGTTTCAATCATATCTATTAGCAAACTCTGCTTTGGTTCCAATCCTAGGTAGATGATGGAAAGAACTTTTCCTCTTGCAAACTGTTTCTTCCTTTGTTCAATTGTTGCATCGTGTAGGAGTGACTATGCTTCCTCAATAAATTTTCAGTCGTCTTAAAACCATTTTCATTTCAGTGTTCCATTTGTGATAATTTGTACCATCCAGCTTCTTTATGCTCCTATGAAATACACTATCACTCAAAGTAATTGCCATAATCACCAAATAATTCAACACAATAATTTTATTGACAAGTACTATGGATAAATCAGAAAAAATGTAAACACTAATTTCATTTTTAAACATGGAGTAAATAATCAATGGAGGGTTATAAGTGAAGAATGAGAGAAGACTTGGAATTAATTATTGCCAAATTCTACATAAGTTCACTCTTCTGAAATATACTTAATTTGGCTCTGCTACCATTTGTTGGGACCATTTCCCTTATTCTCAAGTGAATACTCAATAAAAGACTGGA
Source organism: Teleogryllus occipitalis (assembly GCA_011170035.1). Classification (NCBI taxonomy): domain Eukaryota; kingdom Metazoa; phylum Arthropoda; class Insecta; order Orthoptera; family Gryllidae; genus Teleogryllus; species Teleogryllus occipitalis. The sequence continues at coordinate 52,245 of BLKR01001976.1, forward strand.
TATTGTGTAAAAGAGGTTTTTTAATCACAACTTGGTCCAACATAACAAAAGTCAGCATAATTTTTTTTTCTTTCTTTCTTTTTTTTTTTTTCTTTTTTTTTTTTCTTTTTTTTTTTTTTTTTCAGTCACATCTCAAAGGATGGCAGCACTTTACCCAAATTACATTCACAATTAACGTGTGTGTGCATGTGTGTGTGTTGGGGGGGGGGAGGGGTGTAGGTAGGTACATGAGTGGGCAGGCATGTGTATTGGTGTGGCTGTGTGTGTGGGACGGTGTTGGGTTGATGCCTGCACAAGGGCAGGGAAAACGTGCAATAAACAAGAGGGACAGTATATTCCATTTAATATTCTGTTAAACTAACAGTTGTAATTGTAACATTGGAGGTAAATTAATCTTTGCGGTTCAATTTTCAGGATTCTTCTTCTTGGTACAGAGAAGCTTTTTCAAGGGTTGATGCAGTTATGGTCATCTCCTCCCCACATCATATGGAAAATGACAAAGACAAAGCATATTACAATGTGAATCCAGCTGCTCTGAGTATACTAGAAGAGAAAAGCAAGGATTCTGCCTGTACACTCAAATTGTTTTCAGTCATTTTACCATATTGCAATGATAAAGATATTCCCAAAGAAGCACAAGATCTCCCTAAATTTAGACTTCCTCAGGATCTGAACTCTATATTGTGGTTTGTTCGTTTCGGTTTCAGAACTTCATGCTTCTCGGAACTTGAATTTTACTTGTTCCAGTCTCAAATCAATGGGGGGGCTTGTGACTATTCACGGTATGGAAAGTTTTTAAGAGATGCTATAGTAGATGCTAATGAGGAATCAAGGAGACTGTGGGCTATGCTATCAGAAGCACAGAGAGTCTGACTAGGCACTCAGTGGTTTCAAAAGCATATATCCAATATCTTCCATGACAGTGATGCAATAAATCTCTGCATCTTTAACTTTTTATATTTAAACATGTCAAGATTACAGCAGTGGGGTTTCTGCAATTCATGATATAAAGTACTTCCTATTGACTACAACATTGACAATCATTTTTACCGAACTGAAATATGCACATCTACTTAATCATCACCTACTTAATTTGAACTTGCAGATTTACTTGATTAACGAATGCACAATCTCTGTACTTATTTTTCAGTTTGAGTATTTTCATTCTTTTTTAACAGATTGGAATTTTAAGGCCATTTATTTTTCAACCAGTTAGAACACTGAAAGCTCGCCAAGTGTATTGACTTTTTCCACCTAAAAGATGTATTAAAGTTTGATTTGGCTTGAAGAATAGTACATAAAAGTGATGGTGGTAAATTAAGAATTGCAAAAATTTGCTGTACAATTCAGTTTGTTTCCTCAAATAATTATTTTATTTTCTTAATTTCCATGTGTATTATTGCCGGAAGATGAAATCAGACGTATGCAACCATAATTATCATAGTACTTTTTTAGTTAGATACAAAATGTATACATTTCAAATATTTGCACAGTTGTCAGTAGTTATTTAATTGGGGAAAATATTTGTTATAACTTACCTAGGTTATTCAGTAATTGCCTAAGGAATCAAACCAAGCATCAAGTAATCATCCTTGTGTTTCTAACGTGCAATCTGCTGAACGTCTTCCGTTTTGGGTAGTCAAGACTTCAACACAACTTTGGGTTAAAAAACAGAGAGTGCAAGTCCAATACTGCACTACTTATGAAAATAATTGTGCTTGATATTGCTATCAATAGCTTATATCCCTTTCAAGTGTAGATCTCATGAATTTTGCTGAAAGCACTTTATTTGCTGCTACAGGGACTAATGTCGTGATAGTTATTGATTAAAGGAATCTGATAAACATGTTGTGTATTGTTAAAATGAAGCATTTGGCATAATCCAACAAATTTAAACTTGTATTGTAAAGCCAACACAAGTGTTCAGTATCAGTCCAATAGTGATCTCTAACTGTTAACATTTTGCCACAATGCAGCCTTCTAAATACATTTGTAAGTGTACTGCAAACCACGTAATAATATTTTAAGGAAAAATTAGATTCCAACATGATATTCTAATGCAACTAAACAACTGGTTGAAAGCCCTACAAGCATATAACAAATGAACAGCAGTGTATGCATTGTGATACAAAGGACCTCTGAATTATAAACAGTTAATGATTTTCATCTTCACAAAATTTAGTGCTTTAGGCATGGACTAGTGCATTACAAATAAACTAAATTTTTCAAAAAGGCTGTGTTGCATTTTCCTTTTTTAATTTCATTTCATTATTTGTATTTTAACATTGACCCAGTTTTGCTTGTACTACTGTGCACTTGAATTTATTACCTTCACTTTTGACAGATTCAACGTTTCTTAGTGTGTTGGCTGTGTTCCTAAGATAGTTTTCATATTTTAAGAATTCTCTTCTTCCTGCATCAATTAATTTGAGTAAAACTAGTAATTAAATTGTTCTTTTGACTGACTCCAATGATGAAGGAATGTTCATAAAATGAGATTATATTTTTTATTGAATTTTGTCCACACTATTTTTATTGTTACATATTTCATTTTAGACAAAGAAACCATTTCACTAAACTTATATCTGCTGGTCAGAGACTACATCAAATTCCAAAACTCTAAGTAAGGATTTTCATGTTTTTTAAACTTAAAAATTTCCAAAGTTGTGATTTTTTTTCTTCCTTAAAATTTCTGAAATGCTGTGATAATTTCTAATATTTGTGTAATTGTTTCTTCTCTTAAAGTGTGAGATCCTTAGTTTAATATGTTACTTTTATTTTTACCTAATTAAAAATTGTCTATTTTCAATATTACCAGTTGAAGTGCATCCAATAAAGGGTTTTGATGTAGTCAAAATCTGAAACTTGCTGTGGAATGTCATGATATAATCTGGCTGGCAAGAGATATTGTGAAATTATTTAGAGTTCAGTTCTCCTCAAATGTACACACTTGAAAGTTCACTTTTCTTTTCTTCAAACCAAGATATGATTCGTATTCAATTATTTTGAACTGCAGTTTATAAGCATATATTATGATGTGACATTCTTGAAAGATTATATTTTTAGTGTTATATTCATTTTCATGTGAGAAAACTGTTCACAAAAGCATTTTAGCTTGTATTCACGTAAGAATAACAATGGATATTTTATACTCACATGTATCTAAAGTATATATATTTATGTTACACTCTTGTTTTACTTGACATTGAAATGTTCATTTTCTTAAAATTTCTGTCTTGCCAGTTCAAATTGAAACAGAAATCTAATTGTTTATTTGCATGTTCTACCAAGCTGCTATTAATAGGTAGAAAATAAATATTTTGACTATCACATTCATTTTGTCCTAACTGAAATTACAATTCCAATATAAAATATCATGATGCTATAATTTACTCGTACTTATATGCCAAGAACATTATTTAAAAAGCTTGCCATGGATTTGTAAAAGACTGAATCATTAAGGAACTTTTTCATTTTCTTAAATTCAGCATGTAGACATCTTTCAAATAGTTGATGACAAACTGCGGTAAAATTTACATTCCAACAATTACTTTTACTCTTAACAAAATTAGGTGTTTTTCTCCAATGCAGCTATATCAAAGATCTCTTCTGACTTGATTGTGAATATTATGTATTGAATATTATTCTATTATGTAATTTTGGTTTATAATACTTTTGTTTTCTACCTTTTATACCAAATAAGTATTAAGAATTGATATGTATTTTTTTTTGTGAGAAAAAAATAAAAGAATTTGTATTTAAGGTTTTTCATTCACTATGCAATAAGTGGAATAATTATGTACACATCATCATCATATTGCAGATTGCCCTGTCACCTGTTCCTGTTTCTCAGTTGGCTTACTCCTCCAGGTGTTTCTGATCTAGCCATTTCTTTTGTGTTCTTCCTACATCCTTTAGCCTATTGGTTTGTACTTCAACACTGCTTTAGGTAATCTTTGTTTCATTCTGTTGATATGAAAGAGCCAGTTTTTTCTGTCCATTCTTTATTTCTTCTACTATGTTTTTTGTTAAAATGTTTCTTAATAATTGGAGGAGACCTAAATGCTAGAATTTGAAAATACTAAATGGATGATGTAATTGGTAAATGTAATGAGTAGGGAACAGAATTTATTGTAATAAAAAATGCAAAATATGTATATACATAAATGCTTATTTTTTCCAAAATATGTAAGAAAAAATAGAAAATATGTAAAATAAAAAATTCATTATTGCGTTTAAAATTGTACTCTACTAGCATTTTCCAAGCCTAGAACGTCGCCAATTAGTTCTTAACAAGCATTGGGAGTGACTGAAAGTACCTCTACAGAAGTAATTCTACTCTAGATTTCACCACACACAAGAATTTTATTCGAAATACATAATACGTCCTTAGTGTATATTACAATGTTTACGAGCAGCCAGTGTTCCGATGAATAGTAGTACCGTGAAGCCAGAGATGGATCACGGGAGAGGGGGTTAAAGGGAATGCCCCCCCCCCCCCAATTGAACGACGCGTAAGTCAAATTTCTGTAAAAAAATATGTTACGAATGTGTGATCGAGTAACAAATGTGCTGTCTGAAATATGAGCAAAATCATAGTTGAAATTACTTTTGCTCACAGAAATCTGCTCATTCTTGACTTCAAGTACACAGTAAGCGGGAGGGAGGTTGACAATTATGGCGAAGATATGATGGTCGTAGAAGCCCAGCAGCATTACATTTGATCTTCACGAAAGATGATTCCATATAATGCAAACGCGCATCTGAAATGTTCCATTTCGATGTATAAATACATTAAAGTACAATGAAATATGTAGTTGTAGGTAAAATATGTACTTATACCAAAATATGTAAAATAAAAATAGTTCCAATTAATTCAAAATGTCGTGTAATCTCTAAAAAAATATTATTAAATGCCGGTATCTAGTTCCTGTAAAAACATGTAATTACATGGAAATCCGTTCCCTAGTAATGAGGATCATGTGCTAAATTATAATGGATAAACTATGCGAGATTTTGCTTGCTTCAATAACTTAAAAGTTATGAATACCTTCTTTCCACACAAACGAATACATAAGTACACATGGTCAACACAAGGACAGAGTAGCACAATTGATTACATCTTAGCAAATGAAAAGACAAAAAGACTCTTCTCTGACGTAAGAGTATATAGAGGATGGAATTTGTAGAGTGACCATTTTGCATTGGTTGGTAAATACAAAAGATGGTATAAAATGAAGAAAAAAATGGTTTCAGTGGAAAGTCTAGTTACTTCAACAAGACTCCATAAAACAATTATACCAACAGTGACTAGATGAAATAAATGGAAAATACCCTGTAAGTCAAGATGTCGAAGAATGGAAACATATTAAAACGGTGATAGAGACTTCAGCAATGGAAGCAATTGGTACTACTTCCCAAAAAATGAAAAGTTAAAAGCTATGAATGTGGAATAAGGAGATACAGGAGGCTGTGAATACAAAGAGAAAGGCATATTTGAAATATCAAAGAGATAGAGACCCCGTGTCAAAAGAAGAGTATTCTACTGCCTCAAACTACATAAGTCTTACAAGGAAGGCACAACAAGAAAGCTGGGACAGATGCATAGCTGATGTGGAGCATGATATACATGGGTGACAATGATCTATAAAGTAATGCAATATTTGAATAGAGAGGTGAAAGATACAGCAAATATTGAAGTTGTGAAACATGACCAATTTCTTTCTTATTATAAACGTTTATGGACAGAATCTGGTTAAGAAAACGATACAAAAGAACCCTTTGAAACAGAAAGGGAAATTGATGAAATAAAAAAAAAGTTTATCAGTCTATGTTGGAAGAAGATGCTTATATCGCAAGAGTGGAAAATTGCTGTAGTAAGTCCTATCTTTAAGAAAGGGAATCAGTTGTCCTGTGAAAATTATAGAGGAATAAGTCTTTTAAATGTTGCTTACAAGATCTATTCAAAAATAAGCACATCCAGAGTTAATAATATTGTGGATACCATGTTATTAGAAGAACAAAATGGTACATGCTTTTCGTAATTACTCCCAAAGCTTTTGACACCGTAAACAGAAATACACTATTTAATGTATTGCATCGTAAAGGCCTCCCACCACAGCTGATTTTGGTCATTAGGAACATATATAGTAACTCAGAAATTTTTATTAATGGCCAAGTGAATAAAAAAGAGAATAAACCAAGGATGTAGTCTATCCCCAATTCTTTTTAATTTATATTTAGATTATATATAGATTATTAAATATGTGGATATCCAGACTAAAATCTTATAGCCATGACATGGGTCAAGAAAGAAACCTAATGACCATATTATTTGCAGATGACCAACTTATAATAGCAAATGATGAATATAGCCTCCAGAAAGCAGTTTGAATTACATATGGTAACCGAAATGTACAATCTCTGCATATCCTCAATAAAAACAAAAGTCATGGCCTTAGAAGGGATGGAACCGATTAGATCCAAATTAGTTGTATACAATTCACTTATAGAACAAGTTTCAATTTCTTGGGATACAAAATGTCATATAAAAGGGAAATAGATATACAAGGAAAAATTGAAAGACTACATCATATGAACGGAACAATCCAGAGAATTCTGAAAAAGAAAGTCAGAAAGGAAACCATGATTAAATTCTATAATGTATTAAGTATTCATGTATTAAGTAACTCATTTATATGGAAGTGAAAATTGGACAATGACCAAGAAAGATAGCATAAGACTACAAAGTGCTGAAATGAGATTTCTAAGATCAGTAGCTGGTTATAAGCTGATGGACAAGAAAAGGAATTTAGATATTCGCAAAGAACTTGGTGTATGTAAACTTCAAGAGAAAATTAATTACTACTGAAATCCCTGGATGCAGTGCATTAAATGAATGCAAGACAATCACGTGCCATAAAGAATTCTAAAATACCGCCCACAAGGACAAAGAAATCCTGACTGTCTGAAGAAGAGATGGAGTGACCTGATGGGAACAGAGGCGTAACAGGCAGTACCTGTATATCTGAAGGAGAAGAAGAAGATGTTTTTTGTCTTTAGCCTGTTTCTGATGTTTTTACTTGTTTGCATATCCTTGAGTGTCACACAAGGTGATGTAGGAATCTCATTTGCTTTGCCTCAAGTGTTTATTGCTCACTACTTTTCACTGTCCAGACTTCCGAACTGTACATGAGGATTGATTTAGATATCATAATGTAGATTTTTAGTTTGGTCTCTTTAGTCATATTTCATCCGAAGTGTCTTTTCCATTCATCCTGTTGTATTTCTGAAGTTTGTTTTCAATTCCAAAAAGTATTTTTTGTTATTATTATTATTATTATTATTATTATTATTATTATTATTATTATTATTATTATTATTATTATTATTATTATTATTATTATAGAAGGGGGGAAATCCTTTACGGAGAGCGGTGAAGCCGGTACTGTCGGACTCCCGTTCTTGGTTTACCGACTAAAACCCTAAACCTTCATCTCCTAAGTCATGATATCTCCCACGCGGAACCGTCGCTAGACATTACTTCGCGTGGAAGATTGACTGAGAGCTAATGCTTTAACTCCTTCGCTCCTTTTCCTTCATGATCTTAATTATGAAGTGCTCTATTATATTCCACTTCTCCTTCGAGCTCAGCATTATATCCATCATGTTTTCTGGGGTCATCACTTGTTGAAGCTTAGCATAACAAGTCTCCCTTTCCGTCTCCCATGCCCTGCACTGAAACAGTGTATGCTCTGCGTCGTCAGTATCTTCAAGGCATAAGTTACATGTCGGACTTTCTTTAATCTTGTAATCACAGAGGTACTTATTAAATCCACCATGTCCCGTAAAAGCCTGGGTTCACCTCCCCAAACTTTCGATCGACCCATCTCTCAATGTTGTTCACAATCCGATGTGTCCATCTACCTTTAGCGTCCACATTCCACCTTCTTTGCCACTCTTCAAAAAGTAGCTTCTTAGCCTCACTCTTGATGGTCTCTATTTCCTTGGGGAAGAGATACCGATTTAGTGGTCTAGCTTCCTGTAAGGCGGAATACGTCCTTTTCCTTTCCATGGTTGTCAGATCAGTAGGTGGGATACTGGCCAATACCAGTACTGCGCTAGTAGACACAGTACGGTAGGCAGCCACCAACCTCAGGGCCATTCGTCTTTGCACTTGTGTATATTTGTTTCTCATAACCTGTTTTTCCAGTGAACTCGCCAAAGCTGGTGCTGCATACAACAGTTGTGAGTGAACTACTCTAGATATCATCCTTCTCTTGGATTCTCATGGTCCGCCTACATTCGGTAGTATTCTTGCTAAGTTGGATCCTGTCCTCGCTGCCTTTTCTGCCATCACACTTACGTGTGGCCCAAACTTAAGTCTGCGGTCTATCTCAACTCCTAGATATGTTATTTGGTTCTTCCAGATTATTCTCTCTTCTCCCAGTCGAATATCTGGAAAGCGAAAAACCCTCCGATCGGTGACTAACACCGCTTCAGTTTTCCCTACTGCTATCTGAAGGAGTCGTCTATCTAGCCACCTTTTGACTCTGTAGAGTGCTTCGTTTACCCTTAGTTCGAGCACTTCGATATCATCGCTATGACTTATTATAAGTGTGTCATCCGCGTATCCTATAATCTGCGTGTTTCTTGGGAGATTAATATTCAATATGCCATCGTACAGGACATTCCATAGAAAGGGGCCAAGTCTGGACCCTTGTGGAACTCCGCACGTCATATTTGCCTAAATCTTGATGTTATCCATGTAAATTATCTTCCTTTCATGGAGGTAGTCCTCGATGATCCTTACTAAGTATTCAGGGATCTCCTTATCAGCCAATGCTTCAATGACGTCCTTCCACCTAGCTGAGTTGAAGGCATTCCTGATATCGATTCCTATAAGTGCGCAGAACCCCTTTTTCCTCCCAGTTCCATTTCTAGCTGCATCTGCAATGCGAACTACTTCTATAATCGCATCCGTCGTCGAACAGCCTTTCTGAAATCCATATTGTCTATGAGAAAAATGTATATGTTCCTCCAGTCTTGAGAGTATTAGTCCCTCCAGTAACTTGCCCATAGTGTCAAGAAGGCACAGTGGTCTATACGACGATATCTGTTCCAACGGTTTCTTGCCCTTCCGGAGTAGTATTAACTTTTGTTTTTTCCAGTTCCTGAAAAATTTTCCCTCCTTAAGACATCTATTATAGGCTTCCAAAAGACATTCTGGATACACTTGTACCACTAATTTTAATATTTCGGAGGGTATCCCATCCAAACCTGGTGCCTTCCCTGTTTTCATATTCTTCACTGCTTTCCGTAATTCGTCTGTCGTAAAGTAGTCAGCATCATTAAACTCATAATCATTCGCTCTTTGTCTCTCCCAGGAATCTCTTGTGGGAAAGAGGTCTCTTATAGCTCCTCTCATCCACTGTGGGTCATTCAGGTAAGGTATGTTGGGATCCATCCGAAGCTTCTTAGTCACTATCTTATACGCCATACCCCAGGGTTCATTATCAGCATGGCTTAGAAGTTCCTTCCAACTTCTGTTTTTGCTCCTTTTAATTTCTTTTTTTAAGTTGCTTACGCTGCGTTTTATATTGCTCTCTAAGGTATGGGTCGTTCCCGGCTCTTGTCGCCTTTCTTCTAGCCTTAATGCAGCTCCTACGTACTTCTGCTATTTCCGAGGTCCACCAGTGCATTTGTTGTTTATTCCTGGGGCCCCTGCTTCTGGGCATGGACGTATCGCACACTGCTGTCACTATTTCTTCCGTTGTCTTTACCACATCTTTCAGTGTTTCCCCTTTATTTGTCCAGCCCATGCTTGCCAATAACCTGGACTCTTCCAAAAACGTTTTGCCTTATCCTCATTAAGTTTTTTGGGGTTCCAAGAAGGCCTACTTTTGTATCTCGCCTTACCTCTTTGTGGCCCTTCTGATGTTACGGCATGTATTGATGTTCACTCAGTTCACTCATTAAATGTATATAATAATAATAATAATAATAATAATAATAATAATAATAATAATAATAATAATAATAATAATAATAATAATGATGATAATAATGATAATGATGATAATAATATTTTTTTATTTGCCATTAGCCTTATAGTGATAAGTTTCAAACATTATCAAAGTGTAATAACTTAAAAATTGCATAAAACAAAAATTAACACATAATATACAATTTATAAGAAAATATGTAAAGTACACATACAAAATAACTGATAAAACGAATACATTTTCTATTACATTAGTTCTGTTAATTTATAGGGGCCCATTCCTATTAAACACTTTTTCAATAAATCATTGAAATTCTTTTCTTCACATTCATCTTTGATATTTGTAGGAAGTTTATTATACTACTAGCGATTGTGTGCGAGAACTCTTGCATGTTAAACCCCACATCTAGTCTATTTTTCATTTCCATATTAAGCGTGTAATATATATTTTTCTTCAAGACCCTTTTATCTTCCGTCACTTGTTCTATACGCCAACTTGTAATTGATAACAATACAATACATCCTTGTCAATACAAACTATCCTTATTTAACGTTATTAGCAAGCAGAGAGGTACATCCGTCTAATTTAATTGCATAGAATATCAAGTAATTAGTTTCATTTCACGTACAGTTGCAGATTCTAGGCTCTGAACAGGTCGGGTAGAATCAAGAAGCATCGAAGCAGCAAAAACGTAAAAGAAATTCTGTAGAATACAGTGTGAGGAATTTCTTTCAGACCTCTGCCCTCAATAGTGTAGTTTTTAAGGCCCTAAACTTCTTTGTTTAGGAGTTATTTAACGATATAGATTAAAAAATCCAGCCAAGTGTTTTGAGTTGCATTTGACATGAATATTTTAGAATTTTACGAGAGAACAATGATGCGTCGCGCTGACGTCACAACTGCGTCAAGGCGCTGAGCGACGGAAATTAAGCAATTTTGGTGTTAATAAACATTAGGAAATCGTAAAAGAAATAGTAATATGTAAATTGATAATTAAAAGTAGTAATAAAGAGAAATAGCCTGGAAAGGACACAATTAAGTGAAATGGTATGATATTTTTGGTAAAGACACGAAAGCGATCGGTAAATGTTCCAGAAAAAAAAGTTGAAGACACAACGCAACAATGCCCAGAGGATTGTGTGTAGCGAGCTCGAAGTCAGACGTGGGGAATAACGCTCCGAAAAAAGATAAAATTGTAGTGTGCAATTGTGCGAGAAACACGGTGAACATGAATGGATATAGTGAGTTTAGGCAATGATGTTCGTAATAACAATGCGTAACGCGGAAATATTTTATGTGTCGCAGTATATTCAACAATAGGACATTTTGGAGGAAATGTAGCATGCGATAGACAGATAATCGCGTTATTAGTTGCGTAATGGAAATAGGATGATAGGGGAATGGAAGGACATGCTAAGAAGATATTAGCGAGTTCAAGACATTTTTGGTAATGTGTGGGGATGGAGAAATGCTGCGGGAGGATGGATTTGGAGGATGCTGCGTAATATACAGCGAGGACGGCGCGCAACAATGGTTTGCTGCGGATTACAGCGTTTTCGGCAAAAGGGAAGTTATGAAACTTTGTTTTTTTGTTATGAAATTCACATTTTGAAGAAGAAGAAAGATTAAAATTAGCTTCTGTACAAGATCAAGTTCTATCTTAACGTAAAATAGATTCAATAGATATACAAGCAGAATGCGCATTCGGGTGTGAATGAGTTTATTTATAATTGTCAGTATGAATGGAAATAGTTTGGATTTTGTGTCATGTAATTTAAGTGTATTATATCGTTGATGTGTTTATGTGTTTATTTTGTTTTGTCGTTAAGTGTTTTATGTGAGCCATGGGAAAGCAACGACCCCAGTTTGTATATATATATTTCAACTGAAGTAACGACTAGCACAGGAATTAAAGAAAATAAATAACGGCGAACATCACTTGGTTCGACATTAAATTAAACGAACGTAGTTTAATTGTTGCATGTAGCTAGTTAATGACCTACGCCCACGTGCCCGAATAGTTGTTAAATCCTGTACAGGTCAGCCACAACCTCACACCCAGATTTTATGTGTAAGTAAGAAAATATCTGAAGTTCTGGGGGAGCAGCTGGTCGACGGGCAACCTTGGAGGTGGAAGCTGAGTATAACCAGGGCAATTGATAAGAGCGGGTTTTGGTTATTATTTTGGCGTTATAACGCCGGGCGATTATAAAGATTATAGTTGATCTAGAGCAGGTAGTGGTTCATTACATATTTTGGTGCGCCTAACGAGTGGCCATTATATTTGTTTTATAGATATAAGAGGAGGACGGTTCATTACAGTGAGCTGGATTTCTTTCTGATGAGAGTAATGATTGTATAGGCGAAAAGGGCTATTATAGTCAGTATATTGTGTGTGGTATAGTAATTCTTACATGACTACGAATATGAATCCACACATTGACCATAAACATGACCTCAGATCTGGAAAATCAACCAGTTGAAGAAATAACAATAGAACAACTTGAACAAGTACTTAAAAAGCTAAAAACAGAAAAAAACACTCTGGAGTAGATGAAATTAACACAAAACTTATCAAATGAGGCAAAGAACAAAAAGTGGTTTTGATTAAACAATTTAACAAAATATTGACAGAGAATCTTACCCCAACAGAATAGCGAACAGGTTTGGTAACAAATATACATACCTTATGAACTTACTACTCTTATGAACCGCCACCCATAAGAGAGGATGAGAACTGCAAACTTTACTGGAACCGCCCAATACTAACAGATAAACAAATTCCGAACAACGTCCCGGATATCGTATTGGTTTTAAAGGCTGTAAGGAAAACATTTATCATTGATATTGCAATCCCTCTACCAGCCAATCTGAAGAAAACACACACGGAAAAAATTAACAAATACTTGCCATTGGCAGATGATATCAAATTGTGTGGGGTAGGGCAAAAGTCATAGTGGTACCAGTTGTTATTGGCACAACAGGTGAAATCCCCAACACACTGACCAGCAGTATTGACATCTTAGATTTGCACTGTGATGTGTACATTTCCATTCAGAAGTCCGTGATCTTGGACACCTGCAGTATTGTTCGAAGAATACTTTGAGAGTAGATGGGCAAGATGTCAAACAGAAATCTTACGTCCTTTGGCTACACAGTCCCGGAGTAATATGTTGACCTCCATTGGAGTGAAATAAGAGAAATAATAATAATAATAATAATAATAATAATAATAATAATAATAATAATAATAATAATAATATTTTGGCCTGGGGATGGTGTGAAAAATCTCTACCAGTCACCTAGAGAGCCGTGTGGCCATTTCCCTAGGTAGTGTGAGGCTCGCACCCACTAAAAAAACACAAACCCCGTTTCTTCTTGGCCTTGTCCACTCCGGTATCGCTTCTTCAGCATTTCATCAGAGTGGGGCCGTGTTCTTGGCCTATAGGCTTCTCTTCTGTCTTTTGTAGTTTGTGAAGCGTATTTTGTCTTGTGTCGTCGGTTTTGTTTGGTGGGTCTAGTTTGTTCTACGGTTAGTCGTGTTGTGTACTATTTTCTCGTCGTTTTTCTTCTGTCTCAAGATTCGTGTCACGTAGTCTGCGATCGTGACCCAATTTTCGCGGCTGTTTAACATCTTGTCCACCACTTTGTCTGGATTGATGTCTCCTAGCTTTGTTTGTACCTCATGCTTTAGTACGTGCCATCTCTCGCATTCGAAGAATGTGTGCTGGGCATCGTCCTTAGCGTGGCCGCAGTACGTGCAGTCTGGTCTGTCCACTTTAGCCATCCGGTGTAGGTAGGCTCGGAAGAGTCCATGTCCCGTGAGAAATTGGGTGAGATGAAAATCTGTCTCGCCGTGTTTTCGTGTTGTCCAGGGCTCAACTTTGGGAATGAATCTGGCTGTCCACCTGCCTTTGTCTTCGTTCTCCCATCTTCTCTGCCACTGTCGAAGAGTGCGTTTCCTTGCCTTTCTTGGGGCGTCTGTCGGGTTTGTCAGAGGTTTCTTGTCGTATAAATCCTTTCGTTCTTGTGCCAGAAGATCGATTGGGATTACTGCCACGACCACAAAGCTAGCGGCATCCGAAACTGTTCTATACGCACTTGTTATCCTCAGGGCTCCTCTTTTCTGCACGGATGTCAGTTGTTTGGAGTACCTTTCGTGCCTCAGCGCTTTGGCCCAGATCTCTGCGCCGTATAGCATGATGGATTGTGCTATGGAGAGCAGGGTTCGGCGCTTATTGGGCTTTGGGCCCTTTGTGTTGGCCATAAGTCTCTCCAGGGCTGTTACAATCTTTGCGGCCTTTTGTGATGCGTTTTTTATGTGTTCCTAGTAGGTGAGTTTGCGGTCCAGTGTCAGCCCGAGGTATTTAACACTTTTTGCCGCGTGGATACGGTGCCCTTGTATTTCCATACTCACCACGGGGTCCAGTCGGCGTTTTGTCAAAAGGGTTATCTCCGTTTTGTTTACGGCCAGTTCTAGTTTGTGGTCTGTCATCCATTTCTGTATTCGTCTCATCGTCTGGTTCAGTTTTATTTGTAGGACCTCTAGCGTGCGTGCAGTGATGATTGCTGCAAGGTCGTCTGCGTATCCTACAAGGAAGTTGCCATCGGGCATTGTCAGCTTGAGGATGGCGTCATAGTTAGCATTCCAGAGGTCTGGTCCTAGGATGGATCATTGCGCCGCTCCTGCCGTCAGTCGCTTGCTTTTCTGTCCGTCCTTGGTGTCGTAGATTAGAAGTCTGTCGGTCAGGTAGCTGCTCAGGATGCGCAGTAGGTACGTCGGTACATCAAAGTTTCCCAGAACCTCCATGATATCGTCCCAGCGCACAGAGTTGAATGCATTGTGCACATCCAGAGTGACGACCATGCACAGCGGTCTGGACCAGTGGTTTCCCTCTTCCGTTTTGGCTGCTGCGTCTGTTATTTTCCTTATGGCGTCCAAGGTTAATTTTCCTTTCGAGAAGCCATACTGCGTGTCTGATAGGCCTCCTGCTTTGTCAATTGCAGACTGGATGCGGGGTTTCAGGAGCTTCTCGAGGAGTTTGCCCCTTGTGTCGAGCATGCACAGTGGTCTGTAGGATGTAGGGGAGTATTCCTGTCCTTTGCCCTTGCTGATTAGTACAAGCCTTGCCTTCTTCCATCTTGAACAGAACTTGCCCTCCCTTAGGCACGCATTGTACATATTCAGCAAGAGGTGTGGGTGGGAGTCTGCCAGTATCTTCAGCGCCTCAGCTGGTATTCCGTCTGGCCCGGAAGCCTTTCTGTTTTGTAGGGAGCTTGCCGCTGTTTGGAGTTCTTTCTTCGAAAAGAAGGGGATATCGCTCTTGTTTATGCGGAACTCTCTGTTCATTTTTGCCGGGTGCATTGGGAATAGTGCGTTCACTATGTTGTCCATGGTGGTTGTGTCCATGGTCTCCGGCGAAGGGTCAGCACCTAGTTTCTTGGAGACTAGTTTGTATCCTAGTCCCCAAGGGTCTTTATCCACGTCCTGCAGTAGATCCTCCCATTTTGCGGCTTTGCTTTTTTTCTTCGCCTGCTTGTATGCCCCGGTCTTCTTGTTTGCCTTGGCGTTCTTCTTGGCGCGTTGACTTGGCGTTTGAGACGAAGGCATTCCCTCCTCAGGTCTGCTATCTCCTCATTCCACCAATACACGGGCCTTCGGTTGGGGAGATTTGCTTTGCGTGGCATCGAGGCGTTACACGCTTGTATGATCACCTCGATCGTTCTGTCCACTAGCTTGTGCAAGTTGCTGTCGTCCGTTTGGTTGGCCACTTCTTCTAGTGCGTCTTTTGTCTTGTCGATTTCCGTTTTAAATGTTGTCTCGTCCATTTTGTCGGTGTTCCAAATTTTGCCTGTCGTGCGGTATTTCCGGGCGCTGCTTGCCGCGAGCGAGAACGTTATGTATTGATGGTCACTTCCGGTGTAGTCGTCGATGACTCTCCAATCTTTGATTTTTGCGGACAGTTTTTCTGTCGCCAGTGAGATGTCTGGGATGGTCGCTGTGCAGCCTGATCTCGTAAAAGTCGCTTTGTTGCCCGTGTTCAGAATGATTAAGTTCCGTCGTGCTGCCATTTCGAGGATGAGTCTCCGTCTGGTGTTTGTGTAGGGCATTCCCCACTCCAGGGCCTTGCCGTTGAAATATCCGGTGACTAGGACTTCGCCTTGCATGGACAGTAAGGTATCTTCAAGGTGGTGAAGACTTTTTTCAAAGTCTTTAATCCGTTGATTTGGGGTGAAGTAGCAGCTGACGAAAGTGATACCCCTGCATCTTATCCAAGCGTAGCCTGCTCCGGCTCCCTGCCCTTCCACGTTCGTGCTGCGGGGTTCAGGTCTCCAAATTGCTGCGGTCTCCAGAGTGTCGGTTGTCCATTGTCGCTCGTCCATGTTGTTGTACTGTTCACTGATCAGCACGATGTCGACCTTTTTCTTGAAGGCAATTTGCCGGAGGTCATTTGCCGCCTTGCTTCGGTTTAAATTAGCCTGTAGAACCCGCACCATTTATTCCTCGCATCCCCTTTGTCTTCAAGGCGTCCCTGAATGCTGCGCAGGCTCCGGAACCTGTGCGATGCGAGTGGCTGGGGTTTGCCTGGCTTGCACACAGTATGCATTTCGCTGCGGCATTGCAGTCTGCTGCTTTGTGACCTTTTTCGCCACATCTATAGCAGATATCTTCTCTGTTGGGCCCCGTGCATACTCAGGCGAAATGGCCATATCCCAGGCATCGATAGCAGCGAGTAACCGTCAGCCGTTGTTGTATGCTGCAGATGATCCATCCCACTTTGATCTTTCCAGCCCTTAGGAGAGTTTTGGCATCGCTCTCATCAAGTTCCACAACAGCATACTTGTCCTGTTTGGTGTTAGCCTTCGAAAGGGAGACGAGAGCTTGCCTTTTCAGCTGCGGGATCGCCTGTCTTACTGCGTTCACTACTTCTTTTGTTGTGAGGACGTCTAGGTCCCGAATTTCGAGGGTGATTCGTGGCACGCCGCTCCTCACCGATCCAGTTTCTCCGAGTGCGGCCGTCAGCGCTTCTCTAAATTTTTTCCCGTTTTGAGAATCTTTGCCCAATTCGATGACCACATCGCCCGATCGGGTTTTTTGGATTGCCCGAGTCTCGGTTTGCGTGTCCTCCGGGTTAACTTTCTCTTTCAGCTGTGAGACCACTTCGGCGTATTGCACTCCCTCAGCCGGTTTGACAATTACCACTGCAGGGTGGTTCTTGCCTCCCTTTCTCCTGGTTTGGTCGCGGTTTTTTGTCTTATTTTCGGGCGCCATCTTTCCGTTGTTACCCTGAGAGGGCCCTTTCGTCTTCTTTTTCTTCTGGATCAGAATCCAGTCTCCCTTCTCTTGTCCCTCAGTTTCCCGGGGAACATCGTCTGCGGCTTCATTAGCGGTCATCTGGGGACCAACGGCGGTTTCAGCGCCACGATGGTCTCCTGTGTGGGCGTGGGCACCGCGTTCGGTATTTTCCCTATGGCTTCTCTGCTCTAGTGTGCTCTCTAACATTTCCTCCAGTTGTAGGAGGCCGTTTTTAATCAGCATCGCGGTATTTTTGGATACGGCGTCCTGCATGAGTTTTACTAGCTTCTGCATGTTTAAGAGGGCCTCCTCCTCTTTACTTCGTTGCTTTAGCGTGGACTGGGGCAGCGACGAGTCTCTCGAGTTTCGTTCCCCCTCGCTCCGGTTCGTATTGCCCGCCGCGGCATGTGCGCTCTCGCGCTCGTTCCCATCCTGGCCGCTGGGCAGCGCTGCGCGCGCTTCGTCCATTGCGGGTTCACCGCTAGTTGCCGGCATCGTCACGGAGAAGACAATTACAAAAAGGCGGTCTGAAGGACCGCTTCAAGGTCTGCCTCAAGGACGTGGCGTATCCACGCGATATTACATCTGCGGTGTGTCGCCGGAGCCCACGTTTATTTCTGCTGAATCTATGCGCTAAATGTGATTGAGTCCCACATACCTTGCATTAATTTTTGAGGTTGCACCATGATATAGCTTCGAAAATTGCAGGAGCACACGCCGACACAAGTACACAGCACTTACCAGTTCTACCAACCAATAATAATAATAATAATAATAATAATAATAATAATAATAATAATAATAATAATAATAATAATAATAATGGCGATCACCCATCCATCAATTAGGAGAATTTCAGATTGATCATATTGCAATATCATACGACTATCAAAAAGAAATTCACAATGTGCAAGTACGCAGAAGTGCTAACATTGATTCAGATCATTATCTAACCAGAACAAAAATTAAATTCACACCCAAAAGGAAGTCCCAAAGAAAAACACCGGTGATACAAAAATTTGATCTACATTATATCAAAGACTCCAAAATCACAGAAAAAATGGGAAGAACAACACGCAGAAGACTGGGAGAAATTTCAAACAAAAATCATTAAAACAGCAAAAGATCTGATCCCTCTTCACAAAATACCCAAACACCCTTGGTGGAATCAAGAATGTGAGAATGCGCTGGAAGAAAGAAAACAGGCATTTCAAAATTTTAATTGCAACAAATCAGAAGAAACACAGAAGAAATTTTTCGCAGTTCGCAAACAGACATCTAAGATTTTAAGACAAAATAAACGAAAATATGTGAACGACCAACTGGAATCAATTGAAGACAATTTCAAAAATTATAATACACACGATTTCTACAGGAGCTTCTCAAACCAAGTCAAAGGGTACTCACCACATAACCTTTGCTTTCAAACACAAGATGGTAAATTGGCCTTGACAAATAAGGAAAATTGCCAGGAACTAGCCACATATTTTTCACAGCTCTTAAATTTTCCGGAACCTAAAGAGAGATTCCCGAAAGTGCTGCCAGAAATCACACCTCAAAATTCGTCACCACCAACACAAGAAGAAATTTATTCCCACATCAAGAAACTTAAAAATAACAAAGCATCAGGGGAGGACGTAATTGTAGCAGAACTCTTAAAAAATTTAGGCCCAAATTCTCTCAAGGAAATTACACGAATAATCCAAGACATCTGGCACACTGAAAAAATCCTGGATGACTAGAAGATTGCCCTCATTCATCCACTACATAAAAAGGGCAATAAATCAGATGTAAACAACTATAGAGGGATCTCCCTCTTACCAGTCACTTACAACATTCTATCAGCTTGTCTCTTGAGTAGAACACAACAGCAGTTAGAATCCAAAAATAGCAGAATATCAAGCAGAATTCAGACCAAACAGGTCATGTCCAGAGCAAATTTTCAACCTCAAAACCATTCTCAAAATGCGAGCCCTTAGACAAAAACCCAAAGTATGCACATTTGTAGATTTCAAAAAGGCATACGACTCAATAGACAGGCTGTCACTATTTCAAATTTTAGAAGAGAGAGGATTAGACCCCAAAACACATGAAATCATAAAACAAACACTAACTGGCACGAAATCGAAAGTAAAATTTACGGGGGAAATTTCAGAACCCTTCGACATTCAAACCGGTGTGAGACAAGGTGATGGACTCTCTCCTATTCTATTCAATGTCGTTCTAGACAAAATTATGGAAGAATGGGAAAAAGAACTCAAGAAATGTGGGTTGTTAAAGCCAATCCCACTGGGCTTTGCCAAAACAACCTCTACATACCATACCTCGCATTCGCGGACGACCTAGCGATACTAACAGAGGATGAGCAGACTGCTGTGAAACAGCTGGAAGCACTTAGAGAATGTGCAGAAAAAGTAGGCTTACAAATCTCTTTCGAGAAAACTGAATTCTTTTGTTCAAAAACAGAAATTGCGAGTTTGAAATCAAAATATGGTAAAGTAAATAGGGTCCCATATTTCAAATACCTGGGAGAATTCATTGAACCGACAGGCCTTGAAAAAATCTCACAGCAACATCGCCTCCAAAAAGCCAAAAAAGGATTATGGTTAGTGCAAAATCTCTACAACAAAAAATGCATGTCAAGAGGGACAACAATTCGGCACTACAACAGTCTTAAAACCAACAATCCTCTACGCAAGTGAAACACTGAACCTTATCAGAAAACACGAACCTGAACAAATCAAAAAAGAAGAGAGAAAGATCATTAGGAAAATGATAGGAGCAAGATATACCCAAGACGGTTGCAGGCTGCAAACAATTAAAACAACAGAACAGTTTTCAAACATCGAAATTGATACTAGGAAAAGGCGAATGAAATTCTTTGGTCATCTCAACAGACTACCGGAAAATCGACTGACAAAAAGGATACTAAATTATATAACGTCACTTAAAAATTCCACACTTTGGCTAAATGAAATTCGAAAGGACCTCAAAAACGCAAATATAAGACCAGCAGACATTTTAGAGACACCTTCAGACACAAAGAAGACAAATGGGAAGTTATGTCAGAGCAACCTAAACAAAAACAGTACAGACCAAAATGGTCAGAAGACGTAAACGAGCCTTCTCGGAAAGAATGAAAGCCTATTGGATCAACAAGAACTCAAAGAAAAATTGATCGAGTTACTTGCTTAATTCTTCCATTTCTGGGGAGAATTCGCCAATAATAATAATAATAATAATAATAATAATAATAATAATAATAATAATAATAATAATAATAATAATAATAATAATAATAATAATAATAATAATAATGGCGTAGGGAGGCGGCAGCCCCATCGTACGCAGTGCTCTGCCGGAGGGCAGGGTCTGAGCAATCAGCCCGGTTTTCCCTACCAATAAAGGGGCGCTGACCGCTGACCTATCCTAGACATCCTCCCTTTCACATTCCGCTCTCCCCTTCCAGCAGGGGTTAGTGGGTGGATTGAGCAGCTCACTTTCTCCTGTTTCCTAAACACAAGCTATTTCCTCGCCTATAAAATTTTACTAATCTGATCATTCCTTTCTTAATCCCATTTCATCCACAATGCAGCAACTGACGAGGAGCAGGCGGCTGCAAACAGAAAGAGTGAACAGTAAGGTCAGCAGATGAGGGACAATGAGCCCCAATAGTGAACTTGGTGGATGGACTCTTCCGACATACTCACCTGGCAGTTAGGTATAAAATGCGATACCCATACACTTATGGAGAGACACAAGAAAAGAAGTAATGCCTCGGACACATCGAGCCATGAGGCTGCCCTCGATGTGAATCATAGTCAGCCTTTAGACGACGACAGGAGCAACAATGTGGATCTAACCGCACGGACAGAAGAACCAAATGTCCCTCTGTCTGCTGGCTCGCCACCCGTGAGGAGGGCTGCCAGCAGGAGAGAAGATAAGAGATGGACGCGCGAGATGAACATTGAAATAATGAGAGCGTTCTATTACATCAACCAGTGTCAACCTAATCCACTCCCAGGATGGAGGCAAGCTCTTCACGCCGAATTCACGAAACGGTACCCAGAACTTCATCTGACAGAACAAAATGTAGCTGACAGAAAACATGTCATAATTAGAAGGTGCTACCTCTCTGAAGTGGAACTAGAGCAAATTCGACAGGAAGTTGAAAACTCGTCACGACTATCTGTCAGTACAAATGAACGAATGGAAACAAATGAATTAGTATTGAGGCAAGAAGTCGAAAACTCTTGGCTACTGACTGCCAATACAAATGAACAAACAGAAAGCAATAAAATAGTACTGAACACCGAAGGTGACGTAGATCCAGAGGATGAGACAAAGTGAAAGAAAAATTCAGCAGTCTTCTTGCTTACTACAGTCAAGTTGATCCTTTAAATAGACCAGCAATACCAGTGTTACGTAAAGTAAATAAAGCCAAACAAAACATTTGAAAGAGCACTTGAGTATACAGCGAAATCTCTCTGAAGTTCAGCTCTCTTTATACAGTGCTGCAGTTTAAGCAATTAAAATCAACGGTCAGAGGACATACCATCCCAGACAATCATGCCGAGGTCTAAACGAGAGAAAACCCGCCTGGAAAAGACGACTCGAAAACAATATTGATGAATTGAGAAGTCAAGGTAATGTCCTCTCGCAATATTTAGAAGGTAACCAATCAAAAAAGGTCCTCCGAAAAGTAAACGCTATTGCAGCTAAAAATAAAATTGATATACACCGTCATAACAGGCAAGAAATCGTTGACTTGAAAGATAACATCAGACAAAAGATGAAAGTGAAATGTGCCCGACTTCGTAGATACAATGAAATCACGAAAAGGAAGGCACAAAACGCAGAATTCAGATTCCGTCAAAAAGAATTTCTGAGAAAGTTGAACTCTGATTCAAACAAGCAGCGAGTCAACATAAATGCTGATTTTAAATCATACTGGACAAACAAATGGGCTAAAACCGGTGGATTCAATGAATCTGGATCATGGATTAAAAGTATTAAGAAACAACACGAGAACCTGCCCCAAATGAATTTAAAAGAAATAACAGCTAAAGACATTGCGAGTGCCATAGGAAAGACCCAAAATTGGAAATCTCCTGGACCAGATAGGATCCAAAATTTCTGGTTGAAGTACTTTACTCATGCTCATGAAAGCATTGCACACTGTTTCACTGAAGTGCTCAATAACCCTGATAAAATGCCTGACTATCTGAGTGAAGGAGACACTTTTCTAATCTTCAAAAAGGGAAATGAACAAACTCCAATGAATTATAGACCAATAACATGCTTATCAACCGTATACAAGCTCTTCACTTCTGTTATTAGTGAGAAAATATACCTCCACTGTGTAAATGATAATATCTTTGAAGAAGAACAGAAAGGTTGTATTAAGGGAGCTATGGGATGTAAACATCAACTCATCATTGATTCTGTGGTCTTAAAGCAAGCTCAAACAAAGAAAAGAAATCTCCACATCTGTTATATTGATTACAGCCAAGCTTTCGACTCCGTTCCTCACAAATGGCTAAACGAAGTACTAGAAATATATAAAATCTGTCCAAATGTAAGAAATATTCTTCAACATCTAATGAATAAATGGCGTACGAATGTACGATTCCAAGGTAATATCTTGGGAAAAGCTGATGTCCGAAAAGGTGTATTTCAGGGCGATACCCTATCAGCACTATGGTTTTGCCTAGCTCTAAACCCACTATCAACTCTTTTGAACAACACTAAATGTGACTATAGATTGAACATGAAAAACACCAAAAGACTAACCCATTTACTGTACATAGATGACCTTAAGCTCTACGCCGAAACGCATGATAAATTAGAATCGCTTATAAGTGTAGCAAAAATGTTCAGCGATGACATCGGGATGAAGTTTGGTCTTGATAAATGTGGTATAATAAATATTCATAAAGGAAATGTACAAAACACAAACCAAATTGTCTGTGATATTAAACAGATACCACCTGAAGGAACTTATCGCTATTTGGGAAACCCTCAGAACCATCGACTGGGCCATAATCGTATCAAGGAGGAACTTCGAATAAAATATCAAAAGCGGCTAACAAAGTTGTTAAACACTTATTTATCAGGGGGTAATCTGATTTCAGCTATCAACACCTGGGCTGTGCCAGTTCTAACCTACTCCTTTGGTATTGTTAAGTGGACTGAATCTGACCTGGAGGAGCTGGACAGATCAACGAGAAGACTATTGCATAAATTCCGCTGTCTTCATCCAAACTCCTCAGTAAAAAGATTATATCTACCTCGAACGATGGAAGGCAGAGGGTTGGTTAATATAAAAACACTTTGCCTGAGACAAGAGGAAAAAATGCGACAGGTCCTTTTAAACTCCACCGACATATTAATGAAATTAACTGTTAGTGAGGACCGCGGCTTCACTCCGTTGAACCTCCATGAACGAAATTATGATTTAAACATCTCTACCCACCAGTCGAACTTTAATGAATGGAAACAACAAGAAATACATGGAAGATACCCAAAACTCTTGTTCCGAGATGATGTAGACAGACGTTCCTCGGTGGAGTGGCTTTTGGAGTTTATAACCGAGGGTTTAATAATGTCAATTCAAGACAGAGTTATCAAGACCAGAAACTATCGAAAGCATTGTTTAAAAGATGTGGTGGATAAATGTAGGAAATGTGGAGCTGTAGGAGAAACTATAGAACACATCACAGCTGCATGCTCTTCCCTCTCAGACAGTGCTTACTTAGGAAGGCATAATCAAGTTGCGAAAATCGTGCACAGGGCAATTGCAATAGAGCATAAATTATTGGATGAATCGACACCGCCATTCTATAAGTACACCCCTCCTCCAGTGCTGGAAACAAGTTCCATCCTTTTGTACTGGGACAGACCGGTTTTAACTGATCGTACTGTCAATTACAATAGGCCAGATATTCTCCTTACAGATAAAAAGAAGAAAGGAGTAATAATAGACATCGCAGTACCATTATCCCACAACATCAAACAGAAAGAAACAGAAAAAAATTCGAAATATGAAAACTTATCTTATGAACTAAAACATGTTTGGAAATTAAATGCTACCAAAATATACCCACTCGTGATATCGGCGGAAGGCCAGGTCAGTAAAAACTTCCTTAAAAACTTAACAGAACTTAAACTACCCAAAAACGTTCTGAACATGGGACAGCGCGCAGTTTTGTTGCAAACAGCCCATATCGTAAGAAAATTTTTATCATAAGTCCAGATATAAGATGAAGTTCTTCTTCTGTGACCGAACCTGTCCCCAAAACAACTCTGGGGAAGGTGAGCATTTTTACCAGCAAAAATAGCTGTGAAAACGTATAATGATGATGATGATAATAACAATAACAATAATAATAATAATAATAATAATAATAATAATAATAATAATAATAATAATAATAAACCAGTTTGGTGTCGGGGGTTTTACTAGAATAGCACCTCGGGGACACCCCCCCTGTCGAAGAAGGCGACTAATTGGGGCAGCTGTCCGCTGTCACTCCTTTAAACTTGTAACTTGGCGTGTCATTGCTTCCACTTACTTGTGTCACACTTCTGTTTTCTGTCCTGTAGACCAGTATCGGTCAACTCCTGTGTTTCTGACCCCGACGCTATTAGGTTCGCGAGGGCTAGGGAGTCGTTTCTATTTTACTCTTCTATTCTGTCTTTTTCCTCTGCCCCTGCCCCTTTTTCCATTGATCTGCTCATATTAACACGATTACAAGTCTTAAAGTAACATACATAAGTAAAGTTTGGTTGTTTTTTTTTCGTGTTTCCGGGCGCGTCAACTGCTTTGGTCATTAGTCCCGTTAGTGTTGTGCATGTTTTTTCCTCAGGAGATGGCGGTGATCTTTCCCCGCTGGATGGCGAGATCCAGCGCCGACCTACCGTCGGCTAGTGGGTGGGGTTTCCCTAACCAGGACTCTCCCACCAGGGGGGGCACCGCCCCAGCCTGGACAAGCTCTAAGCTCCCGACCGGTCTCCCTGAATATATGGTAGTGTAGTATATGTTAGTGTAAGTGTGTGTGTGTAAGGGGGAGAGGATAGGACAAGGAAGAGGAAGGAAAGATCGCGCGCGGTCCGTGACCCGTAGGGTACTGCTCCGGCATTCGCCTGGAGTTGATCGGAGAAACCACGGAAAACTACCGATCAGAGCAGCCGGCCGCTAGAATTCTCCTCCAGGTAGCGACTGAATTCGACCTAGCTGAAAAGCTAGTGTCGAAAATCTTGCCGCCGTCAGGACTCGAACCTAGGACCTCCCGGTCAGAGGCGCTGTAGTGACATCAGTTGATGCACTGAACTACTGCTCCCGGTACACATAAGTAAACATTCATTATTCTGTCTCTTACAGTTTTCATTTTTCCAGACAGTCTAGTATTCACAATTATTTATATTTCATGTAGTTAATAGAAATGACAACCTAAACATAAATTGCTTATCCTAAAGAAATAAAATAACTTTTTCTAAAGTAAAGAATATATAATTATTGTAACATTGCTCTTTCTACCTATGTTAATTCCTTTAATTTATTTGAACAAATTGCAATTAAGTAATTTTTTAGTGCTTTTTTTGAATTTATTTTTGCTTAATTTCTTAATATGGTTAGGTAGTTTTTTAAAGAGTAAAGCAGCATTCCAATAAGGATACTTCTTTGAGGAAATTTTGCAGAGTACATCCTGTGATTGTCTTCCTTTCCTCTTGTATTGTATTGACATACTTACTTATTTTGAACAAGGTGACAGTTATTGTTTTTCATGAGCATAATTACCCTATAATTTCCCCTAAATAAAATGCAACAACAGTCATTATTTTGTATTTTTTATAAAAATGTTTACAAGATTGGTTAGGATGCTGCTAAAATATGCATCTAAGAGCTCTGTATTATCATAACCCTGTCCGTGTTCCCTACACTGGTTGCACCCTATTTTTTCTATACCATATTGAATGTGAGGGTGTATAATGCCATAGTAGGACCATGTAGTAATGAGTAATGAGCACTTTCACTGTCATATACTTTGAGGGATTTTGCAATTAGTAACTTAAATGTTAGAATTAATATTTTTGCATTCATTGGATTGCATTCATTGAATGATTACTTCAGTAATGTATCCAACAGCTTGAGTTGTTCATACAAACTGTTATTGATCATATTTTTTTACGTCATTTTTCTTTGGTTTAGGGCATTTTTAAAGCATTTTAAGAGCATTTTCTTGATCAATTTTGGCGATGTTTTAGGTCATCAAAATCCGCCCCCTACTTATTTTACTTGTTAGGAGCATTACCAAAGCAGACAATACATAATTTAGATGTTTTCTTAAAATGTAAAATGTAACAAATGTTTTCTTACAAAATCTTGAAATTGTTCTTGTTTAACTTAAAAGACACAAACATTATAAAATTATACTATGCAGTGATTTCAACATAAACTGTTTGTCAAAATCAAATGATAAGGAACTATTTAAAAATTTACTTAATATTTCAACTTACAAACTGTCATAAATCAACCTACCAGAATATTTAAAAAAAAAAGCAGAACTGCCATTTATCAAATAATAAAAGACACAAATAATTGCAACTATTCAGTTGTTACATATAACACAGGCTTTGGTGACCACTCAGCACAAATTCTTAAACTCAAAATGGACGCAAAAGTTATTAGAGAAACACTTTATAGAGGAACCCAAAACTTCTCTCCGAAAAAACTTAAACAAAATTAACTCTCTAATAAGTTCAGAAAACTGGGAGGAGGTATACAAAGCAGAGACTCAAATACCAAATTCAACTTATTCATAAACATATTCCAAAGTTATATCACAACACTGTTTTCCCACAGACACTGAAGAAAATAAGCAAAAACCCCAAATCATGGATAGCAAAAGGAATCAAAACATCATGTGAAAGGAAACTAAACATGCATGAAGCCATCCTTCACCACAAATGTAATTCTGATTTCATTGCTTATTACAAAACATATAAAAGTATTTTGAAGAAAGTAATTAAACAGGCCAAACTTTTAATGAATGATCAACACATTGCCATAGCACAAAACAAAAGTAATGTGGAACATTGTGAAAAATACTCTAAAAACAGAAACACTATGAACATTGAACTTAACTACAAAAACAATGTTTGGCACAACCCACAGAAAGTAGTACATTCAATAGACATTTCTCAGAAATTGGAGGAAAGTTAATACACTGCAATTCTCTAAATAATATAAATATACAATCAAATATACACATCACCAAATGCAAACTTGTACATCTGAACCATCATCTGCAGAAATACAGAAAATCATAAATCAAATGAAAAACAAATTCTCTACAGGACTGGATAATATCCCTGACACACTCATTAAACATTCAGCAACAAGTATAATAGAACCACTCACTGACATTTGTAATCACTCCTTAATGACAGGTAGCCCTCCAGAAATTCTCAAAAAAGCAAAAGTTAAGTCACTATTCAAAGAAGGCAACACCCATGATCTCATTTATAACTGACCCATATCCTTACAATCTGGATTTTGAAAAATTCTTGAAAAGCTTTTTAATGATAGACTCAAAAATTTTATCAATTCAAATAACATATTGACAGGGGCCCAACATGAATTCAAAAATGGTAGATCTACAGACACTGCTATCTTCACCTTTCTAAATGACATACTAGTTGCTCTAGATCAGAAAGAAATCCCCATCGTCTTATTTCTAGATTTATCAAAAGCATTTGATATTATTGACCATCACATACTGTTATCCAAACTTGAAACTTTGGGAATTAGAGACATTGCACATCAATGGGTAAAATCTTACCTTTCAAATTGTTTTCAAGTCAAATCAAGGGTGTTAAAGATAAAAAGATTTCAAGCCATTTTTCCCAACCTAGAATGATAAATTATGGAGTGCCACAAGGATAAATCCTAGGCCCTATACTACTTCTCTTGTACATCAACGGCATGCCCCTGACTCTACAAAAGAACAATATGGTCCTATTTGCAGATGACACAAACATTATTATTAAAGCAAATACTCAACAAACTCTACAGAAAGAAGCACAATTAATTCTAGAGGCACTAGTAAAATAGTTTCAGGAAAATAAACTTATCATAAATGCCAGTAAAACTGTCTCCCTAAACTTTTAGAATCCACTCTCTAAAGAAAAGTCTCCATTACAATTGATGATAAAACACATGCCTGTAAAAACAGCCCCCCCCCCAAAAAACAACTTTTCTTGGATTGACTATTTAAGATGATCTAAAATGGAACTCCCACATCGCAGATCTAAACAACAAGCTTACCAAGTCATGCTATGCCATCTACATCCTTAAGTCAAATTCTAACTTGGATACACTACGAACAGTGAACTTTGCAAATGTTCACTCGCATCTAAAATACGGAATCATATTCTGTGGAAATTCCCCAGAAAGTATTCACAATTTTATCATCTAAAAAGAATATTGAGAAGAATGACAAACACTCACAAACATGAGTCCTGCAAACCACTTTTCAAAAAATTACAAATCCTACCACTCCCATGCATATACATATTTGAAATATTGATCTTCACAAAGAAGACTCTTATGGAAAACAAGTACTCTGTTACTCTAAACACTGAAGTTCATAACTATGATACTAGACAAAAAAGAAATCTGCATGTCCCACACTGTGAAGCTTCACTCTTTCAAAAAAGTTCCCTTTTTGAAGGCATCAAAACAAACATTATTACAAACTCCCTAGTGAATTTAAAAGCTTAAACTAAATACACACAGTCGAAAATAAAATAAAAGCTTTCCTGTTAACCCATACATTCTACAGTACAAAAGAATACATACATCATAAACACATATCAACATCAATATAAACTAGTAGGTACTAATAATTTTTGCATATTCTTTTGCATGATTTGAAGCCCCCCAAGCTGATTGTTAGATATAGAGGATGGAGCCAGTTCAGGCATCGATCTCATGAAATTTTTTCTCTTTCTTTATTATTGTTTTTCAACTTTAGTTTTACCCTACCATTTATAAAATTAATTTGTAATTAATTAATTTGTAACTGTTGAGCAAAACCGGTTGCTCAACAGTGTGGGATTACCTGATACTAGGTGACCGCACTAAAAATAACCACCTGTTTCTTCTTCTTCGCATTACTTCGGGTTGGGGCCTTTCTTAATGTGTGTTTCTGCGTTTGCTCCGTCTTATGCATTACTGTCGTCTAGACAGCCTTCGTTCTTCTTTGCCCGCAGAACGTTTTCTGTAAAGTGGGAGATTGCGCTTCAGGACTTCTCATTTTCCATCATGACTTCCACAGTGTTCTCTGACGTAAGACTGCCTGTCGTTTCCTCCAGCCTATCGCGTTCTCTTTCCCAGTTTGTGCACTGGAAAATGGTATGCTCGACGGTGTTTAATTGATTTTTGCAGTATTTACAGAAGGGTGATGTTACCTTTCCCATGCGGTAGAAATAGTCTGAAGTAGCTGTGGCCCGTCAGGAATTGGGAGAGGAAGAAATTCACTTCACCAATCTCCCGTTGCATCCATGGTGACAGTTGCTTGATGAGCCGGTGCGTCCACCTCCCTTTGTTCCCTTAGTTCCAGTGCTCCATTGTCATTCGTCGTTCCTCTTGTGTCGCATTGCTCTTCTTTCGACTCCGCTCCTATCGTAAATTCGCTTGCGCTCCAGCGCGAGCAGGTCAATAGGTATTACCCCAGCGATCACCAGGATAGCGTCTTCGGAGACTGTTCGGTAAGAGAAAGCCACTCTCAGCGCTCCCCTGCGCTGCACTTCTGTGATCTGTGTTCTGTATTTCTTTACAGTGAGCGCTTCAGACCACAATTTGGCTCCATATAGTAGCATTGACTGCACCGTCGACATCAGGAGTCTTCTTTAATTCGGCCTTGGACCGTTTACGTTAGCCATTGGCCCGAACAGTGCTGCAGTTGTAGTTGCAGCTTTGTTAGCAATCTTCTTTATACGGGGCCAGTAGGTCAGCTTTGTGTTCAGAGTTACCCCCAGATACTTTGCAGACAGCTTTGTCAATAATCTTTCTCTTCCAACTTGCATGGGTAGGACGTTGGGGATTCTCTTTCTGATGAGGACGACAATCTCCGTTTTAGCAAGTGCCAGTTGTAAACCTTGGCCTTACATCCAGTTATTGACGCGCCTCATCACCTGGTTTAGCCTGGGCTGAGCCAGCTCAACGCTTCTACAAAGGCTACTGTGTCGTCAGCATATCCGACCAGGAGAGTACCTTCTGTCATCTCTGTCCTTAATAGGCTGTCATATACTGAATTCCAAAAATTAGGACCAAAGATCGATCCCTGTGCAACACTAGCGGTAACTGGCATGGATTTCTTCCCACTTGTCTCGTATAAGAGGGAACGGTCATTGAAGTAGTCCCTTACCACACGGGTAAGATATTTGGGGACTGCAAAAGTGTTTTCTATTGCCTCTATGATATCGACCCATCTTGCATAGTAAAAGCATTTTTTTAACGTCCAGGGTCCCAAGAAGAACAATTGGGCGAGTCGCGAGACATGCCTCGTTCGCTCTGTCTACGGCTCTGATAACTTCCCTTATGGCTCCTATCGTAGAACGCCCTCTTCTGAATCCGTCCTGTTGGTCAAATATCTCCTGCAGCTTTGATAGCTGCAAGTAATCGCGACTTGAGTCTCTCCAGGATCTTCCCCGCTGTGTCTAGCGACAGAGAGGTCTGTACTAGTCGCGCACTTTTTCTTGATACTCCACAGCGGGGGGTGCGGGGAGAGGAGGTTTCTGTCTACGTCAGAGCAGTGCAATGCTGTCAACTTCAACGGCGGAAAACTGAGCGTAATAGCACAATTATTAGACTGAGGTAATAGCGTGTCTTGGGCTAGATAGCAATGACAAGTAACGAAGAAGGTAGGCAGCACTGCAAACTGAGCCGTGACGTTCCGAGTGGAGCTGGTGTTTTCTACCGGGCCGTGCTGAGAGAGGACTAGGGGGCTCGGGTATCAAGAAAAAGTGTGAGCATAGTACGCTGATGGCATGTTCGTGTTGCCTTTGCCCTGCTTACGAGAGCCAGGCGTGCGATTTTCCAGCGAGTGTCAAAACCCCTGCTTTGAGGCAGGTGTTGTACATGTTCAATAGCAATTGTAGAGATGTTTCCATAATATTTTATATATATATATATATATATATATATATATATATATATATATATATATATATATATATAATTAGCAAAAAAAGGCATATGAAAACACTGCTGAATTGAAAAAATAAATATGGATTGAAAATTATCATCTTTTACATAAAATAGCCTTTTTAAATTTTGAAATCGATTTTACGTTTTTTAATTTAATTTTTAACTTGTTCAATTGATAATTAATAATATTATTAAATCTGGAATTTTTACGAGTTAATGTTCCTTTCTGACAATTATTGTTCGGTATTTTTGTTTAGTTTAAACCATACTCTCTGTTTCAAGTAGTAACAAAAATTTCGTTTGTAACACTCGTAAGTTGGCCCTCCCGATCTTAAGCGTGCATGCTTGGCGTAAACATGCATGCTCTTCAAAAAGCTCCCATAAAAATAAAATAAAATAAACCTAAAGAAGAACCTGAAAGACCCGTTCCAACGCGAAGAGCCACTTCGCTCCGCACACTCTGCAGCTCCCTAATCCATCCTTCCCTCACTCTAGATCTTTGTTTACAAGGTTAACATATGGTGTTGTGATACTTACATGGCATAAGGGCATAAACAGGTGTAATCCGGAGTGATGTGCGAATATCAGCATTTCCGGTCGATCCCTTAGAGCGCTTTTTGTGCAATGGAAAGTGATATAATACGCTGGCGTGATAAGTGGTTGTTGATTTGTGTCGTGTGAATTCATGAATTTTCGGTAAGTCTCGAAATGTATTCCCGAAATTACGTTTTACTTGTGGTTGAACTTTGCGGATATGGAGGTGGGAGGGAGTGTTTTAATTTGTCAACTTGTTTTACATACTCAAATTTACGCTTATTGTCGGAAGTAGTTTCCATGTCGTTTCTAGTTACTTATAACTAATTTATTATGTACAAAATTGCGTTGTTTGAAAATAGTGATGTTTAAATGTACATTTGACATTGAAAACTAAGTTGTCATGTGTAGAAAAATGCTCCTTAAAGAACGGATGTTATATTACGTGTTGTTTCTCGCATTTATTGAAGTCAGAAAATGGTAATGTTCTTTCCTTTACATAATAAATACGTGTTTGGAAGTAATGCCTCTAAATTGCTTCCAGAATTAGCAGATTGACAACTTCAATGATTGTTTTCAAGACTTGACCAAAAATGTGAAATGTTGATATGAAAAAAATGTGCACAGATATTTTGATAAAACTTTTTGGTTTGTTGATTCCCTGTGAAATTTTTTTTTCTGGAAATGTGATGTGTTTGGAAAATAATGGTATACTAATGAACTGTTGAACATAATGTATTGGTTGGAGGCATATTTTGTTGCTTTTATCATACCAACCGTTTTCAGTAATGTTAATAATCAACTTCACTGTGTAAATAATGAACCAACATGTTTTCATCAGGTAAGCCATGCTTTTGTACACTCTTCAATGGGAGTGTACATTGTTACGTACATAATTTTAATGAAATCTCGTGATATTTATAGTTTGTTTCTGTTACAGTTGGTTCATTTTAATGCCCTGAAAGAAGATTGTAATATAAGAAGAATAGAGAAAAATAGTGCAAGTATGTATTTTACCAATTTATTATTTTGTGCAAGTTGGATGAACAAAATGTGTTAATTTAAAGTTAAACAAAATGTGTTAATTAATTGTTATTGTATCATTGTTATTAATTCTGTGATCAACTTTCTGTTTGCCTTTTTGAGTTTTATCCTGTTCATGTAGTGACATCTCAGTTAAAGAATGCATTTTTTATAAATTGATGTAAATTAAGAATTTGCAAATTAATGTACATAAGTGATATTTTAATGTTTACAGGCAAAAATTAGAAATTCTGTGAACTATCTAATTAACTTATTGACATTTAAGATGAAATATTGACTTTGAATACAAACTAAGAATATAAAATTTTGCAATAACTTTTGAATTATTACTTACAAAGGCCCAGGATGTATCAGTTATAGTTCAGTCACAGATCGTATGTGCATTAAACTTGAAATCAAGGAATATGATGATATACAAATTTTTAATTTGTGTGTTAAAGGAGAGTAGTGTTGTTGATGTAGTCTTTCAAACTGCAAAACGTGGTATAGCAAGATAGCTTTCCATTAATTTTTAAATGTGTGTATTGTAAGGAATTGGTGTGTCAAAATAGATGACTGGACCTTCAAATAGGAAAGGTTGGAGCTCTGGGCCTGCAACTCATTCTCCAGAAAACAAAAAAAGTTCAAAAAATTCTACAAGAGCTGCTCAGAATAGAATTTTAAGACAAAATTAGCTTCAAAACAGCTAAAAAATTAATATTGGATGTTGGAATGAACATTGAATGTAAAATAATTGAATATAAAGTATATTTGAATATTGATATTGGATGCTGAAATATATAAGGGTTCTCTGCGAGAGACAAAGTAGTCTTCAAAGAGCTGAAAAAAATGCTGAATAGTAGCACTCTCTGATGCAAATGCTCAAGGAATGAATAAATGAATATTGGATGTTGGAAAAAATATTGAATATGTAATAATTAAATATTTAATGAATGAATATTGGATGTTAGAATACATAAGGGATCTCGACCAAAGGTCAGTCTTCAAAGAGCTGAAAAAATGAAAATGGATACATTATCAACATCTGAGGCAAAGAGAAATGGAAGTGGGATTACTTGCATTTTTACAGTTGAGTGGTCTAAGAAGAAGATGAGAATCAGAGATATCATGAGTAGTATATAAAAAACAGCATTAAGGTTACCAAATTTGAGCCTGTTAATGAGAGAATTACTTTTTTTGGAACTGAAGTCGATAGGTCGCACTCTCTCCCCCATTGGAGTGTACTCTCCAAATGAATACACCAAGGCTAAAATGAAAGACAAATTCTTCAAAAATTTGAAGAGTTGTCGAGACAACAAGAAAAGATATGGTTAAAATATTGTTTGGAGATTTTAATGGTCATGTTGGTAATATGTGTGAGACAAGAGTGATATGTGAGTGGGAGCTGCAGAAGTTTCCCCAGTCCCTTTCATTTGCTGTAAATGCTACAAAAATAACTCTCAAGACTCACCTGCCAACTCATAATGTTATGGGCACTTGTGGCTTGAGGCAAAGTAGTTTTTCCTGCAAGTTTTATTTCATATGTTTACATAGTTGCTGTGAAGAGTTCATAAACACTGAATTAACTGGTGTATGTTTCAAATGTAAGTTGTTTGGAATCAAGTCTTTGGTTCACTATAACCGAAAGTTCACCATATCCAGTGTCTACTGTATTTTATTGATAAAGGCAATGACAGTCAATTTTTTTAAGATCATAATTATTACCATAATTTTAATAAACAGAAAGGGAAGAAAATTGCACATTGTCTAAAAGCCTTTCATAACCTCCAAAAGTTTGGTTTTTAGATAAGTACTCCTGCAGCTTTAGATTTTAATGCTTTATAAACCTAAAAATACTGTAACTGTATTACAGAAAATATCATTTAATGGAGTGTGTTATAGTTACTACATATACAGGATCAGTAAATACAGGAGTCTTCAAACTCTTTTTCTCAAAATAACTTTTTCTCTGTTATGAAGTTTTTTAGAGGATATGCAAAATAAATTATTGTACAAATCTGAACTGAAGTTAAGAAACTTTGAATTCCATTTGTGATGAGATGGTCCCTATCAGTGTTAAAAAATTACAATGTTATAATGTTGTGGAATGAATATAAAATATGTCGAATAGATCATTAAAAATTTGTTTCAAAATCAGTATCTCAGGAATAAGACTATTG
The DNA here is from genome assembly GCA_011170035.1 of Teleogryllus occipitalis. Lineage (NCBI taxonomy): Eukaryota > Metazoa > Arthropoda > Insecta > Orthoptera > Gryllidae > Teleogryllus > Teleogryllus occipitalis. Next base: position 87,498 of record BLKR01001976.1, read on the forward strand.
TAG